>SPJY01003267.1:736596-994088 GCA_005191435.1 Raddia distichophylla
TGCTCCAGTATTTACGTCGGCCAGCCTGGCCGACGTAAATACTTAGATGCCACGTGGCTCTTTCCCGTGCAGTGCCGAGCAGTATTTACGTCGGCCAAGCTGGCCGACGTAAATACACGTGCTGCCACGTGGCGCGTTGCTGTGCCCTGTGGCCGACGTAAATAAGACAAAGATATTTACGTCGGCCGCGGCCGACGTAAATACGCGAGCCACGGCGACGCCCCTGCCCGACTAGAAGTATTTACGTCGGCCTTGGGGCCGACGTAAATAACTGTTATTTACGTCGGCCGCCAACGTAAAAATCGTTATTTACGTCGCCCTATTTACGTCGGCTTATTTACGTCGGCATGCCGACGTAAATAGCTATTTCCGTCGGCTTTCGATCTATTTACGTCGGCTTGTGGCCGACGTAAATAAGTCCGATTCATGTAGTGACAACAATATCAACAAGAATAAAAACATTAGAAAGAGCAAAATGGTGAAAAGAGTGGATGCCGCAGAGACACATACATAGAATATCAAGAAGCGAACCAGTGTTTGGGACCAAGCAGGGACGGAGATGCAACAGCGGCAAGTACATGGCCCGACAAAAGGATCGAAGGAACGATTAGCAGCAGGTCAACTTCTATAGGAAACAGCGATGAATTGCTACGACGTACGATATTTTACCATTGTACCAAACGGCGCAGGGCCTTGCCATTCTTCTTTTTATATATGTTACTATAGTGTTATCCAATTCCAAAGCTACCGTGCTAGCCAAGCACCAGAGCAGTGGTCGACATGGCTGAGCCAAGCAGCATGGATTTGCTAGGGAGAAAGTGGCGCTGTGAGGAACGCGACGTCAGGGGCAGTTCAACTGTTGAGTGAAAAAAGAAGGAAAAGGAGATGGATCAGTTGATGCGCTCGATGCATCTCTCTTTGGAAATTTGGATCCACCGGCTCCGGCTAGCTGTGGGCAGCTCACCACAAGAAGGAAATGTGGTGGGCAAGAAACACTCCACGCACATACAATGCTCATTCCGTTTTATTTGACAGTACGTACGGTCGACATTTTATTGTCCTTAAACTATTAAATTTTGACGTACTGCATTTATGAACAACTTTAGGCCCACTAGTCATAAAAATATTTAATACATTTTATGCTTAGAGGATGCCTCTAGCTAAACTTTCGCATCCTCAAACTTGTTTAAAGGTCGTCATGTGTATGCCCAAGAGAGATTTTCTATTATTGAATGTTGATAAGACGTACTCACAGTGAGAACTAGGAACCATCAAAGTCGCTCGCTTGAGCGTCGGTGACCTCTGAGTCGTCTCTCCATGAGTAACTTGGAGAGCCAACGTCAACACCAAAACCCTCCTTGTTAGATCGACAACTGCAAAGGACCCTAAGCTATGCTCCCTCTCACCCCTACTCTTTTCTTTCTTTTCTCCCTCTTCTTCTCCTTCGGGCCAGCCTGATATGCAAGAGGAGGGTGAATTGAGCTCCTAAAATTTTACCTTTTAAGCCAGTTTTACACTTGTGGTCAAATCCTCAATAAATATGTTAACCGAAGATTAAAACTTTGCACACAAGTGAATATCTCAATAAAACAAAACTTAGGGTGAGAGCAAAGCCTAAATGATAATACAAGCCAATTACACAATTTATCATAATTTTTTGTACCTTGCAATCAACACATGGCAAGGGATGTAAATAACACAATTAACACATGTGAAATGGCATGGAAACAATGAGTAAAGGAGACAAACCATAAGTGTCATGAACTATTTTTACCCTAGTAATCGGGGTTAGCGGTTTCCTCTAATCCATGTTGAGGCTAAGTCCCATGCATTGATTGACTCCCGCTTTGATCCAACTGTCTCCAATCCACTAGCGGTTGCTGGCCCTTCCCCTTTGGAGATGGCAAGCACCAACGCCATGCTTGATCCCACCAGATCAAAAAGTTCAAGAGTGATGCACACAAGACACACTTGATCATCCACTACACCAATCACTTTAGAGAATCACCTTATCTCTCATAAGATGATGCTCTCCCTCTCTCTAATCCTTCTCTTAAAAACACCTATCAGATAGAAGTGATCCCGAGCCAATCTCCTACCTCAAACCACATTGATCCAAGGTTTAAATAGGCCCACTTTAGAAAACTAGCCATTGGGACCCGAAACAAAGCACCTCTGTTGTTGCTGGACCTTCCGACATGACACTGGGCACCCAACGAAGCTCTCTAGAAAATTTGGTTCAGACCACGTCAGATCGTTCGACACAGCCTCCACCAAAATAGGTATATCTTCGTGCTTGGAACTTGGAATTCGATAATCTTGGACTCTACGAAAAAACAAAGAATAAGAGATATCCAACCAATAAGGTCTCACCAGCACTAACTTAAAGGATAGGTGCTGAAAACCTAAGCAAAGCAAAGAGACACCAAAACTCACACAACCTCGCACCCTTGACACCTTCTTTTCGCTACACACCTCCAACACCCTATGATACCTCACTAGGCTCAAGTAGGGACAAGGATACTCAACGTGCATCCATGAGATTTATGAAACGGTCGATCAACATTTACATGCTCCTATCTTAATAGTACGACGACTATCTTACCAATCTTAGACTATCCTATCAATCTTATCTTTCATCTAATATCGAGACTAGAAAAAGATTATAAAACATTGTTAATTAGCCCTACACTAGTCAAGCGTTCGCCTTGTGCATCTTTTTCTTGACGACGATCCACGCACGATGATGACTTCGTCTTATCAACTTTGACTATCACCATTCCTTGATGATCCCTCTGTCTCGTCGATTTGACTTGTCCATCCACCCTATGATGCTCCTATCCTATTGACTCTGACTTTATCATTAATCTTTGGCAACTTCCTATCTTTTTTACCTTGATTTGGCCTTCATTATTTGACATCACTTGGGCGTCATTCTCTTCAGGAAACCTAATTATCTTCACATCACTAATTAATGATTTTGCTCCCAAAAACTCAATAGATATGAATAAGTGTGATGTTCTTGAGCAACTTAATCTCTGATCTTCACATAATGTGCTCATGAATAAATATACATGAAGAATACATGTGCATCTAATAATTAAGTCATATGCAAAGCAATTGATCCAATAATTGAGAGAGAAATAGAAGCATGGATCGATATAGGAGACTACACACGAGGTATATTAAATGTCACTTTAAGGAGTGTATACGAAAATATACAAGAAAAGCATGTATCCACGATCAAAATTAATAGCATGGTGGCTTATCCGGTGGATCATATGAATAAAAGCAATAAGAGCATATATCCATATTTGCAAGTAATCAATTCATATGTCAACTCACAAGGCAATTATGCATAACTATATATGAGATGGAACAATGTGCATAAATAAATATATTTAATATAACTTCGGAGCTCAGCATACAGCTACACACGACGAATGCAACATTAAATATGAAAAGGATACTGATTTGCATACCTCATTTTGCATCCACCCTATTTGCATATATGAGACTAAGGAAGATCAACAATTAAGTGTTAGTCTCAATAAGATGATTAGCATGAGGCATATCGTTATAGGATGGATAGGTTATCCATAGGACATGATTGATTCATCTATTAAAGTGAGACTAGAATAAAGCTTAGCAACAAACTTCTTAATCTCATAATCTTGATAGTGGTGAACCGTGGCGATAGTAACTGTTAAACCATGATGATTTTTTGATAGCAAATCATGATGATTTAATAGTGCCATGGACAGGGGTGGAATGCCAGCCAGATTCAAGGTTTGGCTACTCGGTAAGATCTGAATTGGCAGAGCGATGGCTAGACCCTAGGGCGTCGATGTCGACGACGCGAGGTGTAGAGTAGTGTGAGCAGAATCTTCAGATGTCAACGTGTTGTCCTCGTCCAAGGTTTGGCTACTCGGTAAGATCTGAATTGGCAGAGCGATGGCTAGACCCTGGGGCGTTGATGTCGACGACGCGAGGAGTAGAGTAGTGTGAGCAGAATCTTCATATGTCAACGTGTCGTCGTCGTCCAATCCACTCTCGTGTGTTTCAAGGTATGTTTGCCAACAACGGCGAGCACCATTCTTTGAGGTGATGGAGGATTCATCAACAATAGATAGCGCACCTTTGGTGGCATTGGTGACTAACTCTAGATAAGGTGAGTAAAACACCCACTAAAAAATGGTTGACAATATAGTCAATTTAATGTCTTATTGGTCTAGTGTAAAACAAAAATAAGGCTTACAAACTTGGATAAGGCGAGTAATTCAATATCTCTGTTGGCATCGTCTAATTATTATGTTTCGAATGGTTTAAATTAATGAATTAATAAAATAATTGAACAACTATATGGTAAGACGAACATGAAGTGATTATTGAATATGCTTTTGTCGGAAGTAATCCACTTTGTTTATATTAATTTTATGAAATTTTAGAGACATCATTGTGATAATAAAAAGATAAAATAAAAAACCAAAACGTTTTCCTTTTCAATTAATTTTAATTAACTAAACCATCCTATGTGGCAAAGATACCCTAGATCAAGGTTCTGTTATTTCTTTTCTGATTTGAATGTTTGAATAACTAAAATAACTGAATTTTGATAGATTCTCGTGATAGTCTCAAGATATGAATCTATTTCATTTAACTTAGCTTTTTTAAAACGTTAGTTATCATCTTTAAAACAGTGAAAAAACAGACTTAAAAATACAAAGTATATGTCTTTTTAAAATGTAGATAAACTATTAATCTGTTAAAAATACAAAGTATATGTCTTTTGAATATGCTTAGCCGCAAAGAATGTAGTCTAATTTTAACCCTTATCGCACGGCGGAGATAAAAACCCATGCAGCAATGGGCTAGGCTCTGGGACTAGGAGTGCAGCGTGGAGCGGGAGATTTGATTATTTGCCACTTTGGCCCACATGTAATACACACAGACGATCCCATGTGTAATACACACAGAAGTGGTATTTTAGCGAGCGTCAATGTTGGGAGCGGCAAATCATCAATTTTTTCGCGTGGAGCCGTGGACACAGCTTCCAACCCTCCACTGGCGAGAGCATCCGCCTAACCTCCATTGCCCCGTTCCCCACCCCGACTGACGGCTCCTCCTCCTCCCCCGCACGAAACTCAAAGCATCTCCGGCGCCGCCACCGCTCCGAGGAGGAAGCCCGCGCGCCGCCCGATCCGATGGCCAACAGCAACCTCCCGCGGCGAATCATCAAGGTGCGGGCTCCGATCTGATCGCGCGCGAGCACAGATCTCTCACCATCTCTCCTCAGTTCCGATTCGCTTTTCTTTTTCTTTTTTTTTTTGTGCTGATTTCTTCTACTGTTTTGATGTGGTTGGATCTGTGCAGGAGACGCAGCGACTCCTCAGCGAGCCAGGTGCGGGGCGCCTCTCTTATCTCTCAGCACCGGTGGATTTCGGGTAGGTGCTTCGTTCCTGGGGTTTGGCTTTGGTTCCTGCTGTTTGAATGTGGTTTGGTTTGTTGGTTTGGGCAGCGCCGGGGATCAGCGCGTCTCCGTCGGAGGAGAATATGCGCTACTTCAACGTCATGATCCTTGGGCCGGCGCAGTCGCCATATGAAGGTAGGGGGATCTTTCTTTCTTATTTCTGGTTCTGCTATAAGCTGGAGGCTTAGTGGTGAACTGTGGCGATAGTGACTGTTAAATCATGATGATTTTGCCCAAACTTCCTAATAGCAATGGGAGAATTCTGGGATGTTTGTGTTCAAACTTGAAATTATGGATTCCATTTTGCACATTTTGTGAGCTTGTGTAATTGTTTTTATTAATTAGTTTTGTGCTTTATTTCCTTGTCAGGTTAATTTCTCATGTGGTTGTTATAATATTATGTTTGATGAGTCTCAGCTCCGAGTTTCTCCTTTTACCATTTAGTATTGGGGTTGGCTTCACATCAGGTGACTTAACTCTCAGTCGATTGATCAAACATCTCCATAGGCCAGATAAAAGATCTAACTGTAGTATCTAGCTACGTGAGAAAATCGACTGAGACTTATTTAAAAATCAGTCACCTGATAATTTGCAAAAGCGTTAGTATTGATATATCCATTCTGTGGTTATTAAAGGGCTTATGAATAGTAGTGTTTTATAGCCGGATTTATACAATTATTGCTGCGTGATCAAGATTGGAGTATATTTTTTCCTTTACACGTTGTATTGATATATGCATGCATTGTATGTATGCAATTGGAGAAAATGACTATCTTATTTCTGTGATAGCAAATGTTGTAATTTGGCTAGGCAACTTATTTCTATCTTTTTGAAGTGGCACAATGTGTTTATCAAATCTTATTCATGTTTGCTTATATGAGTTACCTGAAATGCTTTTACTCGTGTATTTTGCATGATAATTTTTTCCATTTGAAGCACTGTGTTGCTTAAGTATCATCGTTTTATTTATAACAATTTAGTATTCTTATCTATCGACCAGGTGGAGTTTTTAAGCTTGAACTCTTTTTACCTGAGGAATATCCAATGGCTGCCCCAAAGGTAAATATATGTAGATGAATTTTGTTCATGTTATTGATAGCAGTATTGGTGTTGTATACCTTCGAGCTAACTATGTTGTATTTAGACTTGTGCTGTAAAAAATACTCTTTTTTGCAAATCCTCTTCTGCCTTTTTTTTTTTGCCGAGTTATGGTAAAGAACAGCCGACTCTCTTTCATTAATGTTTCATCTGTTGCTCTGAGTCTATGATGGAAAACTTTAGTTTTGGTAGGCTTTCTAGCTTAAATAACTAGATGCACCAGACTAACTGAAATCTCATTTGCCTAAACGTGTTTTGCTTAAAAGTTGCTTGTAGCCTTATGCCTAATTGCATATGTGATTTTGTCACTCTTTACATTTACTGTGCTTTGCTACAATGCTTTGTTATATGCAATGTCTGGTGTTGATAGTTTTATTTTCTTGTGTTTGGACAGTGCAAACTTGCCTGATTTGATATTTATAATGTGGAAATGATGAATAGGCTAGCGAAAATGTGTAGTATGACAATTAACTTCCCATGATAGTTAATTGGGTCAGCAAAGATCCATGAGAAATGGTGACTTGCACCAAGATCTTAGATCTTGCCCCAAGGCCAATATTATTGTTAGTGTAAATTGCACCGCAGGTGCATGAAGTTGACACGAGTTTCCGCTTAGGTACATGGTGTTTAAAACCGCACATTTTTATACATGAAGTTGGATTTTTGTTTCTTAGTAGGTCCAAAGTGATTTGTTCAGAGCGGTTTTGATGATTATGCTGCCACGTCCCACGTCACCACACACGTGGCCCTTACATGATGATTTTACCATATAGAAAGCCTATATGGCATATTTGTTTTCTTTTTATTTATTTTTTAGTGGGGACCACATGTCATATTTCTCTCACCAACCTCTCCCTCATCTCTCTCTCTCCAATGTGTGGACATGCGCCTCTGGCGGGATCCAGCCACCAACCAATCAGACCTGGAATCGGTGATGTCATGACACCGATGAACTGTCCGGTGGGTGGGCGCGTTTGTAGGGCAAGAGCCAAAACCAACCATAGCGAGGCAAGCAGGCGAGGATAAGAAATTTTTGTTAGAGAGAGAAGGTAAAAGGATTAACTCGACGCTGGTGGTCACCGGGCAGTACGACGTGGAGGCGCTTGATGGCAGTAGGGCGGTCACCGGGCGGTAGTTAGGCAAGGAAGACAGTTCCGAACCAACCGTTGCCAAGCTTATGTGGGGTCGAATACAGCTGTGGAAGTGTGGAGTTGCTCGTAGGTGAAGGCTGTGGTGGTAGAGGCCGTGGCGGCAAAGGAAGGCCACGACACTAAACGTACTGCAGAGGATAGGGACGGGGGAGGCCCCTCCGGCCTGCATGAGTGGCAGCAGTGGACAGCGATGGCGACACAGAGGTAGAGCAGGAGCAGCATGAGGTGCCTAGAACGAAAGGAGGCCCTCGCCGGAGGCTGCACCGACGCATAGGCACATGCCCATGACCCGGAAGAGATGTCAGCGCCTAGAGCCGATTGCGCCGCTGGCCATATGTGCCTCTGCTCGCCTAGTGATACGGCCCCATGGCCATCTGGGGCCTAGAGGGCGTGAACGACGCGATACTGTAGTGTGGAACAGTCCGTGGTACCTTAGCGCAGGATATGTGCGCAGCAGCCGCATGGATAGCAAGGCTGCTGGTCGTTACCCCTTAGTCATTAGATTGATCTTTATCTCTAGAATTTGCTTGGTCTGTTAGTTAGTTGGCAGATCGTCCTTACCTAGCTGTTCGGTTCCCTCTTCCTAGGGAATAGTTAATTAAGTCCTGGTCTTGTATGCTATGCATGGCATGGCTATTTAAACGGTATCCATGGATAAAGAGAAAAGCTTGTGAGTGCAAATGAAACAATTATAGGCGCTACCGACAATAACCGGCCGGTGGCTCTGTACAGCCAAGGCGCCGCCGACGATAAACGGCCGCCACGCCCGCATCAAAGGACTTACCCGTTGCGTGCTTATCAAGCACGTAACATCTAGTATGTTGTACCTTGGGGACGCTCCAAGAAAAGGGGCTGGAGAGAGAAAGAGAGGAAGAAAAGGAATGGTAGAGGACATCACCTGGGTGATTTGGCCACGTGGACCAGTGACTAGGATGCCAAGTCACCAAACCACCGTATAGATACTGCTTTGGATCTGCATGAAACAAAAATCCAACTTCATGTATACAAATACCAGGTTTCGGAGTTTTTGTATCTATACGAGAACTCGTGCCAACTTCATGTACTGCAGTGTAATTTACTCTTATTGTTATGTATATCCAACAACCTTCTGGGTCTGCTGTTCTACACTAACTTGTAACAGTGCTCTTCTGAACATATCATCATGTTTCTAATGGTAGTTTTCTTATATATTTGCTACTAAGTGGATACTAAGTTCTCTACTTTGCCTGACTTCTAATCACTTCAGATCCTTGTCTGTTGATTCTGATTTCTTTGTCTGCTTAGGTTGACAATTTCAGTTTTTATAATGATTGTAAAATAGTACATAAGTCGTTAAGCAATCATTACTAGACTATCCCGTTTTCATTTGGGTTAGTTTATTTGTATTTTTCTAATGTTTATTGCAATTAAAATTTATGCTTACCTTTTGGTAATGCAGGTTAGGTTTCTGACAAAAATATACCATCCCAACATTGACAAGGTAAGCTAGGCATCTTCCTTCACAAATTTCATTGTTATTTCCACAGAAATGATTATTCTTAATGTGATTTACCTTTGTAGCTTGGTAGGATATGCCTGGACATTCTTAAAGACAAATGGAGTCCAGCTCTTCAGATTCGAACGGTCCTTTTGAGGTCTTTCGCTCTCTCTGCATGGCCACTCTCTCTGCATGGCCACCTGCCTGCCGCTGTGTTTTGCATTTTGTTATTTTCTTTGACTTGCCATCTCATAACCTTGTTTGCTGAGCTGTTTTCTTTGCTTATATCGGTTTTTTTTTTAACTTAGGTAACCAATTTACCTGCTGTTAGTGTATATATATATATTTGTCGATGTTACTACATGACTGAATCAGAATCATAGTCTGAATGCTACATGACTGAATCAGAATCATATTCTGAACACTGGCCTTTTTGAAGTTCTTTTTCTGCTTATATGCCACTCTAGCTACCTCTTGACATTGTTCTGGCTTTCAGTATCCAGGCGCTCCTGAGCGCACCAAATCCAGATGACCCTCTTTCCGATAACATTGCAAAGCACTGGAAAGCCAATGAGGCAGAAGCTGTTGAAACAGGTAATTTTAGGTGGCAATTCAACCGATATAATCTTATGCCCCCTCCACACATTATGCCCCCCTGATTTGTCACATGCCTTAAATAAGATATGTGTTCTGACATTTGCAGCGAAGGAGTGGACCCGCCTGTATGCCAGTGGCGCATGACAGCCCAATGCTGCTCTTGATGTAATAACCCCTCATACTTTAGTCCTAATCAAGTGCCATTTGCTTGATAAGAACAAACTGAAAATATGTGCAATGGAAGGGCGTCTCTAAATGACTGCCACTCGAATTGTTTGGTTGTACACCTGTGGTTGGTTCCCTTTACCCTTGGGCGCCGAGTTTAACTAATCAGTGTCTGGTAGAACTCTTGCTACTCCAATATATTTATAATGTTATGTTGGAGAATTTCACAAGCGTCTCCTTTATTTTTCGTTTGTAATTTGGGAAAGGTTTAATTGTATATGTGCCATTATAAAGTCGCAAAAAAGTGTTACTCTGCCTTGCAATTTTACAACTTTATAATGGCACGAGTGCAATTCGCCCTTTGGGAAATTTTCCGAACTTGGTGAAATATTTGTGATGCTTCCTGACGTTTCATTTGTTGTAGCCACTCCGTAGTAGCCGTGGCAGTGTGTTCTTGCAAACATGTTGTTTGGAAATGGATGGGATGCTTTCATGTTTTAAGCTTATCAGTTGCTTGTACGCCCACAGCCATTCTAAAGGTGGTGGTTCTGATATTTGACATGCCACAAATTTTTGTCTGCTGCAAATGTCAGGTGCTATCTTTTCTTTATCCGCCTAGTTATGACATGTCAAGTTGCTGCTAGTCTCCCTACACATTTTGCTAATTCTTTTCCACCGTTTCACGTATTGAATTGCATGCCTCCACGCCTCGAGCAGTTGAGACGGCCGCAAGCCACTAGTTGCGCGACCGCGACAGCGGCTCGGTGAGCCCAAGCTTATTTATGCCTTGCATAAAATCTGGTAATGTCTGCCCTTGCATCACTTCCAATAGCAATCGCTAAATTTAGATCTCTCAATCCCTATACACAACTTTCTAGCAAGGTTTTGTCTGTATTTCTATCCTCCAACTATTTCTCCAAATTTGAAAAATATATGGAAACGCGGAAAAAAAAATTCCATCTCCTCTAATACCTAAAATCAGGTGGACGCGAATGCGCAGATTCTGGAGAATGAGGCTGTTTACCAATTGGTTTGAAGTTAATTAGGATGCTCAATAGAACATGTCTAATGGAATCTAGCTTAGACCGGCAGTAGCAAATAAAATAGGAGATAGAGAAATATGGATGAGTAGTGAAAAAGAGAGATGAATAGCGGCCAATTAGTGTCTAGACCTAACTTAGATTGCATTGGAGATGATCTAAGCTGCTACATCAGGGCGTTCCCCATCAACTAGCTAGTTTTCACTCCTATGTCAGCTACTACAGCTCTCTTTATCACTGTCCCACTCCTTGTATCTCAACCAAGGCCAACAATATATTACCCTAAATCCCAACCGCCATACCGACCATCATTCATCTGGGCATAAATTTTTCTGCATATATTTTATATGGGTTTCGTCGAGGTTATTTTTAGTTATAGTATTATTTAATGTATATTTTTTCCAATCTTTTCTTTCCATCCTTTTTAACTTGTGGCAGTTAGGATCCACTTCGTCTCTCCTCGTTTTCTTCAACATGCTTGACCTTCCTGATCAAGTGTTGCCTCTCCTTCCCAAGTGCACATGTTCTCCCAACCTCTCCATCCCCACGCCAACTCACATCCGCCCCTTCCTGACTACAACTATGTGTCGTGGCTAGGCACACCACTGCTGCCACCGTGGCTAGATCTAATCTAAGCTCTCCTATGTAGTGGTTTGCATGTAGCTGGTCCTTGACGGTTATGACGACCGACCCTTATATATATGGTAGCAGCGAGAAGCTCTTTAACAACAATAGCCACAACTTTTATTCTTGTGGGCACACGAAGATGCAGCGGTTGGGGATTGCGATACACATGGGGATGGGGAGTTTAGTGGCAACACAAATTTGAGGAGCTTCTCGTCCTTCGTCATGGCGGTAGAGGACAATAGGCAATCTAATTGATGACCTATTTTTCTCTCCCTGCTCCCCATTCACTACAATAATAGAGGCAAGGGGAAATAAGGATTGTTAGGTGTGGCCCTTTATATGGCGGCATCGAGTAGCTCTTTAATGACTATAGCCACAACTTTTATTATCATAGGCACATGTAGGGGCAGCGGCCAGGGATTGCGACGTGCAAGAGGATTGGGAGTGTATAGTGGCACCTCAAATTCAAGGAGCTCCTTACCCTCCCTCATTGTGGTAAAAGACAATAGGCAGTCTGAATGGTGACCAATTTCCCCCTTCCCGCTCCCTATTTCACTACAAATAATAGAGACAAAGGGAAATAGGGGGTTGCTAGGCGTGGCTTCACACCCTCACTAGAAATAATGTTGGTGCAGGCTATGACAAAAGACGAGAAGAGTAGTTGACAAACAGTGAGACATGTATCTATTGATAAATAGCATTGCTTTGAATGATACGGGTCACTAGTTTACTATAGTATGTACATGCTAGTAGTCTCTATAGTAGAACTATCCCCCCCAAAAAAAAGAACAACTTTGAGATATTACGACAGAGCACGTACACCTCTGAGATATTATGACATAGGTTCATCGTTTTATCTAAAAGGGACTTTTGATTGCCTAGTCGTGACGAGTCAGATCAAAGCCGGCAGATGTGAGCGTGTTTGGTTGCCGGCCGGTCTCCAGAACCAGGATCGCGGCATGCGAATCACGCCATAAATTATACAGCACACATCGAAAGTCACTTCCTCTCTCCCTCTCTTCGCTTTTCACAGGGCAGCTTTGCCTTGCTGCAAAGGATGCACGTCCCTATACGATTGACGACGACGCGTGCTGAGTTGCTGTGAACGACTGAACGGTGATGCCGCCAGCCGCCGCTTGCTATACTTTGCTAGGACTCGCGGGCCCGCTGTCATAGACGCATGCCGTGACCCCGACCGGACGGGCGGACGACCACGTCACGTTCAGGACGCGAGAAAGTAAAGACGAATCTAAGCCTCAAGCCTCCCTGACAGATGGGCCACGCGCACGAGCAAAAACTTGGGCCAGCCACTGTCAGTGACTCTCAAGCCTCTACGCTCGGCGTCGCCTCCTTCCTTCCCGTCCGGCGAGAAACCCAGCGCGGATTCCTCTGCTGCGCGATCTTGTTTATTCCCACCAACCCAACTGCAACTGGCGCCCATCCCCGACCCAGACCCGCCTCGCCACGCCCCGCCACTTCGGGAAGGCCCCGAGCTCGCGCCGTCGCGCGCGCGTGTGGCCGTGCGGGCACGCGCGCCGGCGCGGCACGCTCGCATCCGCCCGCCATGGCCGCCGGCGACGAGCCCTCCGTTACCCGCTGGACCTTCGAGGTGAGGATCCCCTTCCGTCCGGATCGGTCCGAGTAGCATCTCCGTCTCGGCGCGCTGAGATCTCGTTGCGCCCCCCTGAATCGCCACAGGACTTCGAGCTCTACTACGAGGCGCGCCTCGGCATCCGACCTGAGCCCAAGGGCGACGGCGGCGGCGCGCCGCTCGGATTCGGCTCCGCCGCGGCAAGCACCCCCGCGGCGGCCCGCGCCAACGGCGGGGCCGACCTGGCCGTCTTCGAGCAGTTTGAGCGGATGGTGCGTCGGCTGCTCGGCTTCTCCTCTCTCGATGCTGCGCCGTTGCTGCTTTGGTGATGGATGCTACTGTCCGCGGAGAATTGCGTGATCTTCTGCTTATGTGATTTTGGTTGCAGGACAGGAAGGTGGAGATGCGCAATGGGGCAATGGAGGCTGGGCTACCGTAAGACTCATCGCTGACTCTGGACTCTGGAGCACAGTACAGCTAGTTTGTTTGCCTATTTGTTTTTCTGAACTAGTGAAATGAAGCTCAAAGCCTAGCTAAATTTGGTCTATTCTAAACCAGTGACTAGCCAGTTGAAGGGGAAATTCACTTGAGACTGTAGTGGCTATTCCAGTTCTGATTTGGGGGCCATTGGTCAATTTCAGAAATACCAGCCTTCTTGTAATTTTCTATCTGCAGTTGTCACATGCATGCATCTTGAGCACTGTGTCTGTGTGGCTTATGCCATGAAGATTTTATTGTTTCCTAGGTTGCAACACGACGATTGTGTGTATTGGATAGTATGAATTTTGGACTTGAGCTGTGTGTACAATAGATTTGAGTGAACAAAATCCATAGAACTGCAAAAACAACCAATTAGTTTGTACCATGTAGCTATGCTATTGATTGACAAGGAATTATTACAAAATGGTTGGAGCTAGGTAGAAGCTAGACTTGTGGCTATTCCAATCAATACATACTTCAATTGCCACCTTTGTAGCTATTTTTTTCTGGTTCAACGGTTATTCTAATCTGAAGAATCATTGTACTGCTTGGCATGGAAATAAAACCAGCCCGTGCCCATGCCTGTCTTTCACACGTCAGTTGTCATGCATGCAAATATCTTTGTGATAATGGGATGTTTGACCTTTTCAGGCAGAAATCCCTACTTCCTTCTTTTGAATCTGCAGAAATGCGTAACTTAGCTGAGACATTGCTGAGGTAACATTTTCTTACCGGATATGTATCTGGACACTATCCATCTTGTACTATAATGTAATACTTCAGAGTTCAGACCTTTATTACCACACCTCCCTGGTGTAAATGCACTATGCTTACAGGGATATCATTCGTGGGAGTCCAGATGTCAAATGGGAGAGCATTAAAGGTTTGGAGGATGCGAAGCGCCTTCTCAAAGAAGCAGTTGTCATGCCTATAAAATATCCCAAGTAAGCTTGTATGCTCACTGAAATGGTATGTTCAAAATACCCAAAACCTAGAAATTTTTTAAAAACAGAGCATTGAATTCTTGATGTGGCTTGCAGTACTAGGGGATGTTTTTTTTTTGGGTAACTTTTTATTTACTTGTAGCATATGCAAACACACTATCTATACCCTTTTAGAAAAGCATTCTTTACTTGACATCTGCTGGACAGTTGTATAGAAGCACTATACATATGGCTTACAAAACTTGCTGAATCCATGGCACTTCATGTATTGACATAGCCATTTGTATGAATTAAACTTATTATTGCATTTAAGAAATTTCTATTGGTCTTGATGCTATATCATATTGTTTACTTTTAGTCCTACTATTGTCCTGCTAGAATGCTTTAATGTGCTTTATCCTGATTGGTCTTATCCTGATGTACTAGTGAAGCACTTCCATTACTGCTATTTCTTTTGTTTGACAATCAATATTTTGAGCGAGGTATTAGTTTTTAGTGATTTTGTTGTTGTTATTAATTGTAGGTACTTCACAGGTCTGTTATCACCATGGAAAGGTATATTGCTTTTTGGTCCACCAGGAACTGGAAAGGTTTGCACTTTATCAAAATATTTGCATTTTTTATTTTTTCAATTCTATATGCTAAGAGTGATGTTATTTATATATGTAATTCATTGCTAACCTAGGAGCATTGGTATCTGTATTTCTCTAAAAAGGTCAATCTTCTTCTTCTTTTTTTGTGCATTGCTATGGAGCTTTCTGGCACTGCCCTGTTTTTCAAAAATATTAGTAGTCCATCATAGATACATAGGAGTGGTGATTGAATAACATGCCCAAATATCTTACCTAATAAAATCTAGTTTTTTCTACTGCCTCCCTTGTTTTTCTTTTACCTATCAGTTGAGATGTTCTGTTGTGGTTTAGTTAAACCTTTGCGTATGGAGCACAAATAATAAAGAATTGGCTACTTCACATCTGGACTTCATACCTATGATAAGTTGCAATTGATATATTTTGCTGTCTGTTACCACTAGACCATAGTTACTAAATGACTAGATAATAGTTAACCTCAATTGTATCTATGCTGGTATTCTGTAGTTTCTTTTCATATTCTCTAGCTGTACTATTTTTGCCATTCCACACAAATGGTGTTGTGTTATATTCAAGCTCAAATCTCTAATTGTCATCAAGTGTGTGGATATGTTTCATTTCAGACTATGCTAGCAAAAGCTGTGGCTACTGAGTGCAAAACTACCTTTTTCAATATTTCAGCTTCATCAGTTGTCAGCAAATGGCGAGGTATGTCAGTCTCCTGCAATTACATTACTTTTCTGATATTACTGCTATCATATTTTACATGGTCCGTGTTGTATTGTTGTCAATACCAAAATTTGAATGTGGCCACGTGATGCCTGTGGTACGAATTGTTTTTTGTGCAGTTCTATCTGGGTTTTCCCATTTGTCAGTACTCCATATTGTTGATATAAATTTTCTGTTTGATGAATAATTTCTGTTTGTGTAATTATCCAAGTATCATTTGGAGAATTCTATCTGCCCTCTTGTAAAACTTCCTTTTTTTTAGAACAGTAAAACTTCCTATTTATCTTTTCAAGATCCGTTGAAGTTAATCCATGTTCTTTTCAGCATGACAAAGTTAAATGTCAACTATTGACTGAAATTAGATTCAGTTTTTGCCCTTAACTATAACTTAGTGCCGCCAATACATCTGGAAGTTTTTTTTTTGTTGCTTTCTCATTTTCCATTTCCTTTTTTTGATCCCTCACGACATCCACCCTTAAGGAGACTTCATCCTTCTACTGGCTAGCTAGCGCTTTGGTCCTCCTATCCTGAAAACTTCATAGCTATTATCGATCACCGTTGTGCTTGACAGCATCCTCCAAAGCTGCTAGCTTTTACAGCTCTTTGCTTCTTACTTAACAAAACCATCTAGAGTTCTCCGCACCCATGCACACCATCTTCTGTCCCATCGATACCCTTTCATAAATACTTCTATTTTAGGTCTTTGATGGCCATTGTTGGCCACTGGCTTCCTGTTTGCACCAGAGCCTACTAGTTCATGCCCCCCATCCATTCCCTTGTATTACACTATGCCCTACATAGCTAAACGCTAAAGTGCTAACTAACATGTCGCACTAGGCATCACCAGACTAGTGATTATGGAACACTGATTCTAAATTTATAATAGTACTTGTTGTTGTGGAGTTATTACTTTCATCCTTTCAGCTATCAACATGGGAAAAATCAATTAAATAATTTCTGCTTACAGACCCACCAGATGGGTGAACGCTATCTGTATCTAGTGTATTTATATCATACTTTGCTCACTCTAATAGCTAGAATGGTGCAGGTGACTCGGAGAAATTAGTGAGAGTCTTATTTGAGCTTGCGAGGCATCATGCGCCGTCTACCATTTTTCTTGATGAGATCGATGCTATTATTAGCCAACGTGGTGAAGCTCGTAGTGAACATGAAGCTAGTCGGCGATTGAAGACTGAGCTATTAATACAGGTATCCTTCTTGGAGCTTCATAAAATTTGCATGGTACTCATATTTTTCAATGCTCAATGATGAGTTTTTGAGCCATAAATAATGAACACCATGGCATGGAAGGGAAAAGGAAAGGCGAATAAAGCCTTTAGATCTGCTGAAGTTCAAACACATGGTATTCAGATATCACATTGAAACTTTCTAAAGTTGACTTGAATGATCCTTCACTTTCTTCCTTCAAGTGATGAACTGATGACATAGTACTTATGATTTTTTACAGTGTGCTGTTTTTAGTTTTGTCTCTGTGGTACTGGTTGTCTTTTAACATTTCATTGGTGCAGATGGATGGGCTGACTAAAACAGATGAACTTGTTTTTGTTCTAGCTGCTACAAATTTACCTTGGGAATTGGATGCAGCACTGCTACGTCGATTGGAGAAACGTGTATCTTTTTTGAAATAATCTACTTATATCTGAGTTCATGAGTGCTTCTAGATCTAATTGACGAGTTCTTGCTGTTAGGGTAATAATGCCTAGGACAAGTGGAGAATGCCAGTTCCAATCAACACCAATTGCTTTCATATTTTGTAGTGAACAAAAGATTCAGCTATGAACATTTAATGGGATTTTTAAAGGGAGGTATTGTAGATATTTGTCATAAAACCATTTGAAATGGAAGATAGCATACCAATCTTTGTTTTGCCTGAAGAACTACACTTAGCAATTCATCCTGGATATCTGGAAATGGTTGTTCCTGTTGGACACCAACATTTTTATCTGTGAGGCCACACTTAATTTTTTTTTTTAGCATTCACACTCAATTTCTCTAACCCAAAAAAGGATTTTGTTCCTTAACTTGTCCAATCAGATTCTTGTACCCTTACCAGAGCCAGATGCTAGACATGCTATGTTTGAGGAGCTCCTTCCATCTACTCCAGGCATGATGGAGATACCATATGATGTTCTAGCGGAGAAAACTGAAGGATATTCAGGCTCTGATATACGGCTTGTGTGCAAAGAGGCAGCAATGCAACCCCTTAGACGATTAATGGCAGTTCTGGAAAGTGCGCCAGAAGAAGTGCCTGAGGATGGTATGTGATTTGTCCTTACCAATATATTTTCTACCTTTTCAGCAATTCATTTTTTGTGGGCAAAAGAGTAAATGATCCTCTGCCTGTTATTTATTGTTCCTAATAGTACCTATTACTTCTGAAGTTGTAGGATATTTGCTTGTATGGGATGCATTCAGTGACAGCATAAGTGAACCTACAATAGAAAGAGAATCGCAAAATTAAGAATTTATTCTTACATAAACAAACTCATGACATGAAAATGACCTACTACACTATAGAAGTCAGTACATACTAACTCTTTTGCAAATTTTGTGGAATAATATTGCAGAGTTGCCTGAAGTTGGCCCAGTATCAGCACAAGATATTGAACTTGCTTTGAGGAATACACGGCCGTCTGCTCATCTTCATGCACATAGATACGACAAATTCAATCTAGATTATGGCAGCCATGTCCTTAGATAAAGGTGAGCCGCAGAAGCAAGAATATCTGCCCAGCTTTGATTTCTGGTCTTTGAACTGTTCCCTAAGCATGCGTAGAATTCCTTTTTGCAGTAGCTTGTTGATAAGAGACTTCATTTGGATTACACCCCATGTGGATCTTGCGTATTGGTTGGTAGAATGCTGAATTACGGTCCATGTATGCCCAGGTTATGAGCATTCCCTGTGTACAATATTTATCTGTGTATCATGTACATTATCATTTATGTGACAAATAAGCTCCTTGGGTAATTTAGACCGATCTTGAATGATGAGATCCTGGTATACCAATCCTTGCTGGTACGGGGTTCCTCTTTCTGGCATTATTCGTTCCTAAGTTTTTGTTTTGGTGAGCAGCTTTAAGATACGCTAACAAAGAAAAATAAAGAAGCATATCAAATGAAAATTAGCAGAATGCTACATAAAATAAGGAAAATATATATCCGTAGGAATTTTATTTAACAAAAAATATAGTGGTGATGTACGACCATGTTAATTTTTAAGTAGAAGATTATTCACTAGCAATTCAAGCTTTGCTTGCTTCCCTAACCATGAGAGGCTAACTATGAGAGGGTGAGTCAACCAAAAACGTTCGGGTAAATTTATGCCGACAAAATTTGTGGGGTGTTTCGCATTGCGTACGTACGACCATAGACTATATATTGCTAGGAAGTGAGGAAGTGTTTTGTTAGGTTTTGTGTCGAATATGTGTATAAATAGATTACATATATGGACTCTGTGTTGTACTCCGTAGTAGACATGGTTGGTTTAGAGTTGTAGTCGGACTCTAACCAGGCCACCACTATATAATAGGGGCAGTCCTGGTATAACCAAGTCAATGACTTCATAATAGTAGCATATGCAATAGGAGGTCAGCGGTCGGCATGTGGTCGTGATCTGATCAGCCGGTGTGCTACGCTATTATGGATTGGGGAGGAGCGCCCATAATCAGAGCCCGCAGATGTAGACGAAAACTGAACTGCGTTACGAACTTCGTGTCTCCTGGTGTTGTTCATGATCTTGCATCGGCGCAAATCCTAACAAGTGATGGGCTATAGGCAAGAGGAGGTCAGCGGCCGGCATGTGAACGTGATCTGGTCAGCTGGTGTGCTGCTATATTATGGATTGGGGAGGAGCACCCATAATTAGAGCCCCGTAGATGTAGGCGAAACCTGAACTGCGTTAACAAACATCGTGTCTTTTGGTGTCGTTTGTGATCTTACATCGATGAAAATCCTAACAAGTGGTATCAGAGCTTGGTTGGCGAGGTTGGCCATGCGAAAGATCTTGGGGAGGACACGAGGTTTATGCATACGTGGGCGCCGCGAAAAATGCCCTATCGACGCAAGGTGGAGCATAGCGGCGATCGACGATTCGATCGGTGCTATCGGACACTTCGGGCAGGAGGCTCGAACCGTTCAATGGGCTACCGTTGGTAGGGATCTACCAAGTCTAGTTGATCAAGGGCCGACAAAGTAGCCGGCGAGGTCGGCAGGCGACAGCGATGACCTCAGCGTTCGTGATCAGACCGGAAAGCGCGGAAGAATGCCGGATAGATCGGAACGGCGGGAGCAGTGATGCGACCGGATGTTGCATAGGAGGCGTTGCATCACATCACTAAGGGCGAAGCTGTGACGTGGATGCGGATGGCTAGGGTGCTGCATGTTTTACCATGTAGGGACAACGTGGTGCGCGGTGACGAGTTGGGAAGCCTGCTCGAGGGCTCAAATGTTGGATATAGAAGTGCAGATTCAAGGAAAACCAAACAAATATCCAAAGGAGGAGCAAGAGAATGTTCTTCAGGACGAGAAGAACTTAGATCTGTCGAACAAAAAGACGGCCGATGTGAGCGCTGTGTTCGAGACTGGACAATCAGGTCGGTCCTGAAGGAAGACTTTTGAGAAGGCTGTGTGGTGATTTGACCGAAGAGGTCAGACTAGATGATGGTGAAGTCAACGGCGATATGTGCTTAGAGGTGAACGGATAAAGCGGTCATGACGGTAATCTGTTCAAGATGGAGAACGGATTATGAAGATGAAACCAATGATCTATTCTAGATGGCGGACAGATCGGGACGGTGAAAACCATGGTCGGCAAGATGATGCTGACAAAAGGAAGAAACTAGTGCTATTCTTGACAATGGTTGAAAGTGGCTCGAAAGGCAATGGTGATGATCGAGGAGAGGGCGACATCGCGCTTGTGTACATGCTACAAAAGGAGTTGTGAATTTCAAGTGCAGGGGGTATCGTTGCAGGTGGAGCTACTGCGTCGGATGTTGCTAAGTCGGCGTTTGTTCCAGAAGGCGGTGGGTACAAGAAGGTGGACTCGTCGGACGGCTCGACGTGAGCTGCGAAGGATGCAACTAGAGTTCGGGTACAGGGTTCGTGCAAGATGCTGGAACGACTTTAACGTGGAGAAGGTCACATTTTTTAAGGTGGAGTTTGTTAGGTTTTGTGTTGAATATGTGTACAAGTAGATTACATGAACTCTCTGTTGTAATAGGCAGAGTTGATTTAGAGTTGTAGTCGTACTCTAACCAGGCCACCACTGTATAAAGGGGGCAGCCCTGGTATAACCAAGTCAACGACTTTATAATAGTAGCATAGGCAAGAGGAGGTCAGCGGTCGGCATGTGATCGTGACCTGGTCAGCCGACGTGGTGCGATATTATGGATTGGGGAGGAGCACTCATAATCGGAGCGCCACAGACGTAAGCGAAAGCTGAACTGCGTTAACAAACATCGTGTCTCCTGTTGTCGTTCATGATCTTGCATCGGCGCAAATTCTAACATGTTCTTTGGTGCGAAATTATTTGGTTATCTGCTAATATATTAAACTTTGACTAATTTCCCATTGATTTTTAAAAAATTGAAACCAGCTATTGAAACTGGATTTGAGATTTTTTACAAGTGGTGTTCAAAAACGAGGGTGGATAAGCAATGAATTAAAGATGAGCAATATATTTTAAGCTGATCTTAGCGGCTGAACAGCTGAACTGCTAAAATGACTGAATTTCAAACGCTTCTCGAGGTAGTTTCAAGATTCGGATTCATTTCGTTTGACTTGCTTTTTAAAGCGTTAGGACCCACCTTCAAAACAGCCAAAAAACATACTTAAAAAAACTCAAAACATATGACTTTTTAAAATGTAGATAAATTGTTAAGCTGTTAAGCCGTTAAGCTATTAAAAAGAACTGGGCCTTTAGAAAAAAAAATCCGTCAACGAACAGGCGCCTCCATTTTCATCGTGTCTTCACCACTCGGGCGCCTTAAAGCTCAATCGCTGTCACCAGGAATTGTACTCCTGCCTTTGTACTAGCACTTAACAAGTGCCTTGATTTTTCTTTGTAAAGTAAGACGTCATTGTCTGATCCATGTCAAAGAGGGACGGCGCCTCAACTTTTATTAACGAAAGATTAATTTGGATGCTGCTCAATCAGATTGAGCGGACGTATAAAGGAGAAAATTGCAATGACATATATAAGAGAAATTGCATTGTGGCTTTCTAAACTTGCTTGCACCATTTCACACTTAGATCTCTGAAGTCTGAACTTGTGTTTTACTTCGCGGCTGTCTAAACTTGTCGAAATTGCCTTCTTTTATTTTTCAATCTGGTCTTTCCTGCATTCTACAAGAGATGCAGGCTTTGTATAATGGTGTTAATTTTCTTTCTTTTATGTTAACAGTGGTTGTTGCACAAATTTAATTGTTCTTATTTTAAGCGGTGCGAGCATTCATCTGTGTTCATTCACTTTGGGCACGCACGGGGGAAGTAGAAGGCGGCTATGCGCAGTGACCTATGGCCTAGGAGGCGACCTCCTCGGTTGGCACGCACGAGATCAGATGGATCTCCGAAATTCAACCTTGAGGACAAGGTTGATTCGCAGGGGGAAGCAATGATACGGGCCAGCCCTTCATGTAACTAGTACCGCGGGTACTGTAGCGTCATGAACAGTACCTATGGAACTGTAGCACGTGGGCCCCATCACTATTGAGTCATTATCTTTTGATTGTTATCTTTTCCATCTTGTTAGCTATTTTCTAGGGATTTGATTAGATCAGATCTAAATCTTTTCTTAGCGTCCAAGTTGGTCATCCCCTATAAAAGGGAGGTCATGTACCCTTAATTAATCAAGCAATGAGTAAACCAAGTTCTTGGAAAGGCGTTGCCGACGATAAACGACCGGTGGCTCCGTACAGCCAAAGGCGCCAGTTTCGACAACAGCTCGTCTCGCCCGCGTCAATGGCTTTATCCATTGCGTGCTTATCAAGCATGTATCAGCACCCATAATCAGAGCCCCGCAGATGTAGGCGAAAACTGAACCGCATTAACGAACATCGTGCCTCCTGGTGTCGTTCGTGATCTTGCATCGGCGCAAATCCTAACAAGTGATGGGCTATAGGCAAGAGGAAGTCAGCGGCCGGCATGTGGTCGTGACCTGGTCAGCCGGTGTGTTGCGGTATTATGGATTGGGGAGAAGCACTCATAATCAAAGCCCCGCAAATGTAGGAGAAACCTGACCTGCGTTAACAAACGTCTCCTAATGTCGTTCGTGATCTTACATCGATGAAAATCCTAATAAGTGGTATCAGAGCTTAGTTGGCGAGGTTGGCCATGTGTAATATCTTGGGGGAGACATGAGGTTTATGCATACGCAAGCCCCGCGAAAAGCCGCGAAAAATGCTCTATCGGCGCAAGGTGGAGCATGGCGGCGATCGACGATTTTATCGGTGTTGTCGGATACTTCGGGTAGGAGGCTCGAACCGTTCGATGGGCTACCGTTGGCAGGGATCTACCAAGTCCAGTTGATCAAGGGCCGACAAAGTAACCGACGAGGTCGGCAGGTGACAGCGATGACCTCGGCGTTCGCGATCAGACCGGCAAGCGCGGAATAATGTCGGATAGATCGGAATGGCGGAAGCAGTGATGCGACCGGATGTTGCATAGGAGGTGTTGCATCACATCACTAAGGGCGAAGCTGTGACATGGATGCGGATGGCCAGGGTGCGGCATGTTTTACCGTGCAGGGACAACGTGGTGCGTGGTGATGGGCTGGGAAGCCTGCTCGAGGGCTCAAAGGTTGGATATAGAGGTGTAGATTTAAGGGGAGTCAAACAAATATCCAAAGGAGGAGCAGAAGACTGTTCTTCAGGACAAGAAGAACTCAGATATGTCTAACAAAAAGGCGGCCTATGTGAGCGCTGTGTTCGGAACTGGACAATCAGGTCGGTCCTGAACTGAGACTTTCGAGAAGGTTGTGTGGTGATTTGACCGGAGAGGTCAGACTGCCTGATGGTGAAGTCAACGGCGATATGTGCCTAGGGGTGAACGGATAAAGCGGTCATGACGGTAATCTGTTCAAGATGGAGAATGGATTATGAAGATGAGACCAATGATCTATTCTTGATGGCGGACAGATCGGGACGGTGTAAACCGTGGTCGGCAAGATGATGCTGACAAAAGGAAGAAACTAATGCTATTCTTGACAGTGGTTGAAAGTTGCTCGGAAGGCAATGGTGATGATCGAGGAGAGGACGACATCGCGTGTGTGTACATGGTACAAAGGAAGTTGTGAATTTCAAGTGCAGGGGTATCCTTGCAGGTGGAGCTACTGAGTCGGATGTTGCTAAGTCGGTGTTTGTTCCAGAAGGCGCTGGGTACAAGAAGGTGGACTCATCGTGCGGTTCGACGTGAGCTGCGAAGGAAGCAACTAGAGTCCGGGTACAGGGTTTGCATAAGATGCTAGAACGACTTTAAGGTGGAGAATGTCATATTATTTAAGGTGGAGTTTATTAGGTTTTGTGTTGAATATGTGTACAAGTAGATTACATGAACTCTGTGTTGTAATAGACAGAGTTGATTTAGAGTTGTAGTCGTACTCTAACCAGGCCACCACTATAAAAAGGGGGCAGCCCTAGTGTAACAAAGTCAACGACTTCATAATAGTAGCATGGACAAGAGGAGGTCAGCGGCTGGTATGTGGTCGTGACCTGGTCAGTCGGTGTGCTGCGATATTATGGATTAGGGAAGAGCACTCATAATCGGAGCCCCACAGATGTAGGCAAAAACTGAACTGCGTTAACAAACATCGTGTCTCTTGCTGTCGTTCGTGATCTTGCATCGGCGCAAATTCTAACATGTTCTTTGGTGCGAAATTATTTGGTTATCTGCTAATATTGAACTTTGACTAATTTCCCATTGATTTTTAAAAATTGAAACCAACTATCGAAACCGGATTTGAGATTTTTTTTTTGTGTGGATTTGAGATTTTTGAGAAGCAGTGTTCAGAAACGAGGGTGGGAATAGATAAGCAATGAATTTAAGATGAGCAATATATTTAAGAAAAAATCTGTCAACGAACAGGCGCCTCCATTTTCATCGTGTCTTCACCACTCGGGCACCTTAAAGCTCAATCGCTGTCACCAGGAATTGTACTCCTGCCTGTGTACTAGCACTTAATAAGTGCTTTGATTTTTCTTTGTAAAGTAAGACGCCATTGTCTGATCCATGTCAAAGAGGGACGGCGCCTCAACTTTTATTAACGAAAGATTAATTTGGATGCTGCTCAATCAGATTGAGCGGACGTATAAAGGAGAAAATTGCAATGACATATATAAGAGAAATTGCATTGTGGCTTTCTAAACTTGCTTGCACCATTTCACACTTAGATCTCTGAAGTCTGAACTTGTGTTTTACTTCGCGGCTGTCTAAACTTGTCGAAATTGCCTTCTTTTATTTTTCAATCTGGTCTTTCCTGCATTCTACAAGAGATGCAGGCTTTGTATAATGGTGTTAATTTTCTTTCTTTTATGTTAACAGTGGTTGTTGCACAAATTTAATTGTTCTTATTTTATTTTATAATTCTTGACCATTTTATCATAAGGTGTTTCATGCCCTTCTAATTGCTCTTCACCGCTATGTTCCATTGCGAGAGCAAATTTCTTTAGTTTGTTGTTGAGTGCACACACACACATTTTCGTCGACTTCTTCTACTACATGTTGTGGAAAATTTAGATCTAAAAGTATCTTGTTAGCAGGCTACTCTTTAGTGCCATATCTCAACTGGCTATCCTTCTTTGTTGAGCATTTCTATAATTATCTGTGACAAGCTCTCTCATCCATTTTTCTCCTAGTGTTCCTGGACACTTTGTTTTTGAGAAGCCAGATTTTCTGTCTTTTTCTTTGAGGCCTCTAAACAAGATGAGGATACCTTTTATAGTATTATCAACTCTCTCTGATGCATTACTACAAGTAATGTGACTTGATCACGCTTTTAAATCACAAGATGATTAGGCAGTTTCGTTGCTAAGTATCTTTCAAACTTCTTTGTTGCCTACTATTTTAGGGTCGTGCACATGAATTCTTTGTGTTGTGTTGTTCATAGTTAGTCATGTAATTTCTCGACGTTCTTTTTTTCAGGGTTTCTATTCCTCCCCTAACGATGAAAAAAATATCATCGTCTTCAATGTGGTATAGGTACATTCTATGTGAAAATTTTTATTTTAACCCTTTTATGCACCAGTTGGATGTTGTGGGACTACATGTCCCTTGCAACATATTTGATGAGGATACTTCTTGTACCCTTATTTTATTTACAACTTTGCAAAAGCGGCCAAACAATTAGTTCGCGTCCATTCTTCGTTGTATCAAGTGTCCTTGTTTAATTCCAATACACTAAAAATCAAATGTTTTTCAAAATCAATTATTTATCCATTCTGCTTGTTGGACTTCACATGATGATTAGGGAGCATACTATGATACGCGAGATAAGTAAATGTATGATTTTTTGAAGCATATATTTGGATACTTGTTGGAGTAAGCCTCGATTAGCACAAAATACTAAAATGGCCCTACATTTAGCCACTCATAACCCCTAGATTCATTCTAAGAAAGGAGTGATGTCAACTTCCACTTTAATAAGAGGCCAGTGTACTAATTTCTTAATGACACCGAGAGTACTCCCTAGGATCTTCATGATTCGAGTGAATTTATTAATACAGTGACATATGAATTGTTTATTTTTCTCCTCATCGTATGAAGGCTAAAATGACAATTCTTATAATTTGATGCAATAGAGGGAAGAAAACAGAGTTTTTAAATTTAATATTCAGGGAAGAGTACACTTTAAATGTATGTGAAATGCAGTGCTCATATTCAAATATAACAGTTTTTGCTCACATCCAACATTCTTTACGATGCATAAAAATTCTTTTTATTCTCTTCATTGGTTTCTACGTGAAACTCATTTGCACGGATGTTTTGAGATATAAAAGAGCCCTAGTGGATTTCGGGTAGAACAATGTTGCTTTAAGTGTTGATGTAGTACCCACAAATAATATTTTTGTGTCTCTTCATGTGACTGCTATGAATATATTGTTGCTTGTGATTATTCTATTACAACCTAAATTCTTCATGATCAATTGGAAGTATTTGTCCTCTTTTAAAATTCAATTCGTTGTTTCACTATCAACAATTCATACCTCCTACTTAAGGCACTACACAAATTCTATTGCAATCATGCAATGGCAAGTTTCATATAATTCAAAAGTTGCAATTCAAATATGCTGCAATATATAATGCATAACTAATCATGAAAATAAGATTTGCTCTTCTAAAGCTTCAAGTAGCTTGCTTTTCAAGAGCTTCGTATGCTTTGCTCTTCGAGAGCTTTAAATTCATTATTTAACGTCTCCTATCAACCACAATCTAAGAGAAATGAAAAGGTGTCATTCTTGCGGCCGTGGTGGTTCTGTCAACGTCTGTCGCTATACAAGGGGTCGTTTGCCGCTGACCTCTATAAGAGGGCCCTCCACCACCGCCGAGCGCTGCTAGCCCTCCGCCATTGTTGGCCGCCACTGGGTGCTCCGCTTACCGCTGTCGTCGTTGGGGTCAGCAAGATCGATGGAAGCCACTCGCACGAGCGCCCGTGACGACCTTTGACACCTTCCACCGATTGTCTTCGAGCCTCGCCGGATTTGAGAGAGGGATTATTTTTTTTATGGGATTTGAAAGAGGAAGCAAATGAGGATTTGGGAAGATTGAGGGTAGTCCTAATCAAAGCCCGGTCCCGTGAGACCAAGCCCAAGCCCGACCTAGCCCGATGCATCGGGCCTTAAATCTGGGCCCAAACCTGACCCAAAGCCCGAAACTCCTGCCCAAATCCCGGAAGCCTGGCCCATCCACGACTAATTGCGTAGATTTCTTAGGCCCAAGCTCGACCTAACCCAGTGACCGAGCGTCAAATCGTGGCTTGAGCCTGGCCCGGCGCACTGGTCAGGCCGAGACAGGTCGAGCCAGTTTGTTCATGAACAGGTCTAATCACCGGAGTCGAGGTCCTCATATTTCATAGGAAGTATCGTTGCTTTTGACTGCAAGTAGGCCTCGTTGGATTGTCCATAGGATCACTTATGGACGTTTTAGATGCAGTGAATTTTACAACCCCATAACATTGCTTTGTAACATTAGGCGATATGGATTCCGAATGGATGGTCTCAATATGAAATTTGACAATGGAGTAAGCTAATACTACCTCCGTTCCAAATATAAGACATATAGGTTTTTGTCACGGTCTTTAACGCATAGCTTTAACCATTATTTGATCTCACAATATATTATCAATAATTATAAAATTAAAATTATATGAAAGTACTTTCAAATATAAATCCAAAAATATATCACGTGCATAACACTAAACATATATGTTTTTTAGCTTAATTATTAGTCAAAATTTCAAATGTTGACTTTTCCAAATACATGCATGCCTTATATATATTTTTTTTTTGGGGGAAAAGGCGGGAGTTCCGCCGATCCATTAATAGATAGAGAAAAAGACAGTCATATTTACAAGCGGTGGTAGGGGGGCCTCTACCCTTATCTAGCCTGGATCTACTGGCGTTGAACGCCACATCAAGAAGCCGGCAGCTTACTACAATAATACGCAAACGCAACGATACGCTGAAAAGAACAAGGCCTAGTCAAAATTACAAATGTTGACTTTTTCAAATACATGCATGCCTTATATTTTAGAACGAATGGAGTATATAGAGGAAAAAAGCTTGACTAAAACAGGCTTCCATCTCCTAGTATCGTGCATGTGCATATTAAAACATTACCACGAACAAATCATGGCAATGGCTATCAAAACAAACTATGCATATGTTAAATAACTTGCTCTGCATTATATATGGCTTCACTGCTAAATCAACTAGCTACTAATCTCGCGGCTCATTCCCTCACATCTACACTGTAGACAAATCTCCTTCTACCATCCAGCAGTGGCAACACCCTTCAGCGTCTCCCCCAACTTACACCTTTTAGCCACATCAACTCTTTCCCTAGTCGGCCACAACTTAGATGATACTAATATTCTCCTCCTCTAATGTCCTAACCGACAAAACTATCTTTTTTTCTCCTCTTAAATGACACCAATGTGGCAATGAAGTCTAGGGGACTTGTCATGATTTAGGCATGATATTGGTTGTTCACTCCATCCACCAGGGCAAGGCGACATGGGGGGCTTAGCTATAGGAAGGGTTGGGGTATCGGGGAAGTGGGTGGAAATGACACTTGGCTACCCTCCAGTCCTATATCAATGGAAGAATATCGGTTTCTTTAGCTTTGAGGTACTGACATGTGAGTCTACATGTGTTATGATCCACATGTCGGTGACCCATAGACAGAGGAAATAAGCCAAAGAATATGCAAACTATATCATTATTATGTTACGATCTTGTGTTACTGAAGATTATAACAATTATATGTAACAGTTATGTCATATGCTGCTCTAGTCTAGGCGTGTTGTGGCCGATGTGGCGCACACGACGGCGGGGCGCGCGCGATGTGGTGTGGCCAGCGGTCACATCAATGACGCTGCAGGCGTCGATCTGCCGAGGCGGCGTTGCGGGCGTGGCGAGCCGCTGCAGGCGGCGCTCACACTCTCACAGGCACGGCTACATCATACATGCGACATGGGCGGCGGTTTTAGGCCGGAAACCAAACAGCACCGAGCGGCACATCAAGGCCGATGGCATGCTGCGAGCAAGCGTGCGCGAAAGGACGCGGGCTATGCATGGCGACGACATCGGGCATCAGGGGCCAGCGCATAGTGCGGCTTCATGCGTGCGCGCGCATGAGGCGCCGTGCGTGGCCGACGAGGCGAGGTGAGCGCACGGCCAGCGCGGTAACGACAACGAGGTAGATTCGGTGAACTTTGTGCCGGTGATTTCAAATCGGCAACGTACGGTGATGTATACTTGTGTGCGAGACGGCTACATGCCGACGCATATTGATCTGTGCATGAAACATTCACGATTGCCTCTCATAAATGGCGGCAAAGCCAACCGGTATCTGATGTTGACACTAACGATTATCGTGTGTCTGCCACGATGATCAATTTCAATCGGCTTCGTGTCGTGCCCCAAAGAAAATTCAAGATTGAATTCCAGTTACGTGAACGAGAAATTGTGAATCGGTTGATCAACGTGATGCTGGCAAATTCGAATCTGCGACAACGGGCTCAACACACTTCGATCGGCTTTGAGCCAGCGATTGTGAATCAGCGATGGTGGTGTTCTCTTAGATACAGAAGTATTCAAATAGAGATTTGGAAATTCAATAGAGGCATGTCGTTCCCTACCTCTTTTGATTGTCTCCAATGTTCACAAGATCTTCGTGTTGACACAAGCCCGCTACCGAGTGTAGTCTGGATTGCCTAATAGATCATATAGTGCTGCTTCCGAAGAAACTGTCCCATCTCAGCTTCGTACTACCGCCCGATCGGCCTCATCCACAGTCTGGGGAAACTCTTCACCAAAATCCTCTCCACTCGCCTCGCCCCCTTCATGGATGACCTCATCTCGCCGTGTCAAAGCGCGTTTATAAAAAAGAGGCACATCCAAGACAACTTTCTTCTCGTTGAAAACAAAACCAAACCCCTACACAGATCTCACGCCCCAGCCCTCTTTTTCAAGTTAGACCAAAGCTTTTGACTCGGTGTCTTGGACGTATCTTCTTGACAACCTCCGTGCCCGCGGTTTTGGAGCCCGCTGGTGCGATTGGATATCCATATCGCTTGCAACTTCGTCCTGTAGTGTTTTGCTCAATGGCCAGCCCACTGACATTATTCACCACCGCAGGGGCCTTCGCCAGGAGGACTCTCTATCCCCCTTGCTATTCAACCTTGCCATCGAGCCCCTCCTTGCCCTTCTACAGCGCGCTACTGATGAGGATGCCCTCTCGCAAGTTAGGGGAATCCAAAGCAATTCCAGAATTTCTCTCTTCGCGGACGATGCGGCAATCTTCACATGACCCACCAAAGAAGATGTCTCTTCCTGGCCATCATCCTCCAGGAGTTTGGAAACATCAAAGGCCTCCGCACTAACTTCCACAAGAGTCAGGTCGTGCCAATCAGATGTGAAGGGCTTGATCTTGAGTGCATACTTCAGGATCTCCCAGCGCAAAGATCCGCCTTCCCAATCAAATACCTAGGAATCCCACTGTCCATCAAGAAGCTTCGCCATGTCCACTTCCAACCCCTCATCGACAAGATCTCCACCAGGCTGGCTGGCTAGCGTGGCCCGCTCATGACCAAAGGAGGGAGGCTCACCCTCCTCAAGGCAGTTCTATCTGCACTCCCGACTTACGTCCTGTCCGTTATCCAACCACCGTCCTCAGTTCTCAAGAAAATCAACTCCATCCGAAGAAGTTCGCTATGGAAAGGCACGGGCTCCGCCTGCAGAGGGGGCAAGGTTAACTGGAGTACGGTCTGTTCCCCAACCTCGATGGGGGGCTTGGTGGTCTTGGACCTCTCCCGTTTCTCCAGGGCACTACGTCTGCGTTGGCGTTGGCTACACAGATCCTCCCCTTACTCAGTTGGGCTTCACACCTTCGCCGCCCCTGAACCTGATCTGGCTTTACTACGCGCGAGGACCACCGCCATCCTTCCCGATGGCTCCTCCCTTTCTTTTTGGGAAGACCACTGGCTTTCGGGATGCGCTCCAAAGCATCTTGCCCCTTTCCTTTTCGCCGTAACAGCGAGGAAAAACAGAACAGTCGCGGATGCCATCACCAACAGCAACTAGGTTGCGGACCTAAGGACAAACCTAGCTCCGAATATGATTCCTGAACTGATCTCGCTTCTTCGCCGAATTGTTCAAGTGACGCTGAACCCATTGGAGCCCGACCAGTTGATTTGGAGGTTTACTGCTGATGGAGTTTTTTCGGTCAAGTCAGCCTATTTGCTTCAGTTTGAAGGCCGCGTTGCAAAACCGGCATTGCGAAAAATTTGGAAGCTCTGGGCCCCTTCGAAGTGCAAGTTCCTCCTATGGCTGCTGCTTCACAAGCGAGTCATGATAGCAGACGCCCTACTGCGACGCCAATTGCCAAATGACTACTTCTGCCCTCTCTGCAGGCGAAACCTCGAAACACCGGAGCACCTATTCCTCCAGTGCAATTTCAGCTCCTTCGTCTGGGCCCGGCTAGCGGAGGTGCTCAACACTCCACTAATCAATCCTTCAAGCTGGTCACTCCAAAACAACTTCAATAGCTAGTGGGCAGAAGACATCCTCCGAAGAGGCCCGTCCAGTGATGCCCTTTCCGTTATCTCCGGCGTCATCAGGTACCTCTGGCTAGAGAGAAACAACCGCATTTTTAGACAAGTTGATAGGCCCCGACCATTGTCTCTCCGCTTTTTGCTCGATGAGCTGCGACTCTGGTCAGTCGCAGGAGCCTTTTCCTCTGTAATTAGCTAGCATGTGCTTATGGCCCAAGGGGGAGGGGCCCTATCTCCCCCATCCTGTAAACCTTCCGCCCTTTCGATCAATGCAAGGCAGTTCTCCTGCCCCTTTTGCTCAAAAAAAAGAAAAAACGGGAAGACATAGATGTATGGTGGAACAACACTTTATTATTACTATTCTTTTTAGGGATATACAATAAGAAGAGACCCCTCCTCCTCTCATAATGTCCACCAATTATAGAGCAAGAAAATTTAGTGATTCTTTTCATATTTGACGAGGAGTCCACATGGACCCTTCATTGGCCGCATGGTTTTGTAACAGTACTTTCTCGCCTAACAGTTGAATATGCAAACCATTTTCTTCTTTTCTGATGCAAACTCTAGTGAATTAGTCCAAGGTTCATAGTGATATATGGATGGATGAAATCTATATGAAATTTGACAATGAAATAAGCTAATAATCCATATAATATTGGCTAAAGAAAAAAAAGATTCACCGAAACAAACTTCCATTTCCTTTATCCTATATGCACGTATTGAAACATCACCAAGAAAAATCATGGTAACGGATATCAAAAATATATATGCATGTTAAAACTTACTATGCAGTACATATGACTTCACTACTAAATGAACTACCTGCCAACCTCAAGGCTCATTCCCTCACATGTATATCTGACGGATCTCCTTCCGACTACTACCATCAAATAGCGGCAACACCCTTCGGCGTCTCCCCGAACTCAACATCTTTTAGCCACATCAACTCCTTCCCTAGTTAGCTAGTCAACAATTTAATTGCGACAATATTTTCCTCGTCTAATGCCCTAACTATCAACGTTGTTTTTCCTCCTCTCGGACGACATCAATGTGGCAATGAAAATGAAGTCTAGATGACTTGTCATAATTTAGGCATGATGTTGGTTGTTAATTTCCCATCCGCCAGGTGGGGCGACATGCGGGGGTATAGGGAGGGTTGGGGTAGTCGGGTAGGATGGGTGTAGGTGACACTCTTTTTAGGTTTTGTTTGACTTTTTAGTCACTAACATGTGGGTGTACGTGTGTTATGGTTTACATGTCAATGATTCAAAGTCAAAGAGAATAAGTCCGAAGACAAGTGATCTATATCGATATTTTAGTTGTGATCTTATACTATTAGATTTTATGACAATTACACATGACAATTATGTCATATGCTACTCTAGTTTAGAGAGTGTTCATATAAATTTATAAGCTGCAGCTCAAACCGACCAAACCCTACATGACCGACCCCTTAATTTCCAATGGCGCACGTGAGCGTGGGCACCAACCCCAACCCTCATCCGGCAGCGATCATCCCACACCCACAGTGCCCCCCAGCAAAAGCAAGCAAGGCATCCCATGGTTCCCATCCACACCCACACCCACATCCACATCCACATCCACCACCAACGCCACCGTCCACCGAAGCAAATCCCATGGCTCTCGCGAAAAACCTCGCAGATTTCTCGGTGCCATGTGGGGGCGTGGCCGTGGTAGTAGATCCAGCTTCCGTCAGTCGGTCAGCCTGAGAGTGAGAGATCATCGCTCTCGATCGCGCCTCGCCGCCTCCAAGGCCCCCGAAGTCCACACGCGCACGCAAACCACACACGCCGCTTTCCCCACTCGCTCGCTCGCTCGCTCGCCTCGAGCTCTGCTTGGTTTGGCTGCTTGCCTTCGCGTTACTACTACTTTTTGGCCGCTTTGCTTCCGCTCCTCGCTCGCTCTCACTACCCCCACTCTCACTGCGCCCGCGTCTCTTTCCTCGACCCTTCCTCCTCCCTCCGGCTTCGGATTCCCACCCGCCCAAAACCCTAGCCTGGTACTGGTACCCCTCCCATGGCGGCCCCCGCGCGCGCCGCCGCCGCGTCCGTCTCCGGCGCCTTCGGCCTCTCCCCCGACCCTGCCGCCGCCGCCCGCTGCTCCTTCGACCAGACACGCCGCCGCGCGGAGGTAACAGTAGCACCGCCTGCTCTGGCTCTTGGTCTTGGTCTTTACGGAGGATTGCGGATTTGCGGGTGCTGTGGTGGTGGCGCAGGAGCTGCAGCAGGACAAGAGGCTGGTGAGGACGCTCGTCAACGTCTACGGGCAGGCGCAGCAGGAGGGCGGCTACCCCAAGGAGGCGGTCATGGCGGCGGTGGAGGAGTGCATGAGGAAGCAGGCCGAGGGGCTGCTGCATTCGCTCGAGGGCATCGGCGGGAGGCTGTCGCAGCTGGAGCTCTACTGCTACAAGCTCGAGAGGTCCATCGGGGAGCTGCGCAGCGACGTCATGGACTACCACAGCGAGGGCACCGTCAACTTCCGGTGCCTCGAGAAGAATCTCAGACAGGTGGGTGTGGGTCGCTCTGGTTTCAGATCGATCCGTGGTCAACCGATTAGAAAAATCAAGAACATGAACAAATGGCCTGTTCTCTTAGTCTCTTATCTCGAAGGATATCATCTTGTATGTTTGCAGACTAATGAATGGAAATGGCTCGAGATCGGGGAGAGAACAAGCGTGCTAGTTTGGACTTTGGATGTGTTGACTAGGTTGATTCACAATAATTGTGCACACTGGAACCGTCTGATATTTTGAAACTGTTGAGTATTTTGCAATAATTACCCATGGAAAAATGCAATAATTTGTTTCCACGTTAAGATTTTTTTAAAATTTTTTTTGATCATTTCGACGCATATGATGTAGTTCTTCATTGTAAAGTTGAGGGGCTGCCAGATTTGGCAATAGGTTATTGTGATAATTATATTGGGGAACTTTGATGCAATGCTCACTATTCAAGCTTGAGCTTGTAAAAATAAACTTAACAGGGCATTTACACTGAACGCTTGTTCTATATCATGTTTAGGAGCTTGTAAAAATAAACTTAACAGGGCATTTCACAAGCTGTTGTCATTTAACTAATGGAGTTCATCTATCATTCTCATGGGATTTAGATAATTTTGTCACGTGATTATTCATAACTGAAACTATTTTTTGTGGCCAGGTTCAGAAAGCTGTACAGCTTCTTCAAGGTAAGCATGAGCTTGTGGAAACACCAAAAGAACTAGCCAAGCTTCAAATAGCCCATGAAATTCCTGCTAGAACAAATGAAGCTACTGCTCTGTCAATGCTTGCACCAAGGGAAAATGATCACGGCACACAAGTTGCCAAACATGAGGTTGCATTTGTGCCACTTCACCAAGTTAATGCAATGCAGTCTCCTGCTATGCCAGTCCAGAGTAGCAGCGGCTACATTTTGCAGCAACTTGTGCCTGTCTCTTTGAACACACAACATGATCAGCAACAACCAAGCCAACCTGCAGTGTACTATATGCAAAGCCAAAATCATGTTAAGTGCACAGAGAACAGACCTTTGGAATCTGTGGTTCATGTTATGCAGCAACATGTACAGAGTCCTGAAGCCAGAGTTGCGGTTGAGCTACCTCAAAAATCCAGCCAGGTAACAGAATTATACCCTCAACCTCAGATCCATAGGTTGCAGACTCCTGCTCAGCAAATTGAGTCACAACCATGGCGATCACAGCACTCTGTGGTGCAACCGCAACAGTACAATATTCACCAAGCTCAACCACAGATAGTTCAACAGCAAACATCATCTCCTCAGGCTCAAAGTGCTCCTCAGGCCACACTCTTGTATCCTCCATACTGTTCTCAGAAGCCTGCCGGCACCACCACTGAGCCACTTCCGAGAAGCATGGTTGGGCAATCTCCATACTCTTCACCTCAGCAGAAGCATCATGAAGTTGTGCCTTCTTTTTATGGCCAAGGCAACACAATTTTGCTTCCAAGGACTGAGCATAATATCCAGCATCAACAGGCACAACCATTGCATCCAAATGGCCAGGCCTCATGCCTGCCTCAACCAAGTAAGCCGAGTCACTGCAGTGTTGCATCGTACGCTGTTCAAGGAAGTGACCAAACTTACAGTGCCACATACAAGAATCCTTCAAACTGCCCTGCAACTGTTGTTGCTGTTCTACCTCAGCATCCAGCTAGCGGTCCTATGGTGTTCCATCATTTGGGACAGCAAGTAGTGCATAACCATCCATTTGGAAATATGGTTGAAACTGCTAGTATAATAGGGTATCCACAGGATCGAGTTGAGAGCGTGGCACTCCCAGGGGTGACTGCAGCCCAACCTGTAGACTCCAATACCATGCTTGATAACCTCAATGCTGGTAGCAATGTCACATCTCCACGAGAATGGTCTGCATAGTGCAAGGGGTATTCATTGCTCCCACAGCTTATTTCCAAGTCTTACAATCGGAAGCTTATCAGCTCTCGTAAGGGTATTTAATCTGGCTTTTCTTTTTTTACCTAGCCAGCATATTGGTACAGATCCTTCTACTTTTTTCACCTGAAGGGCCAATCTGAAATAAGAACGGTAAGTTAGTCAAGTGATGAATGCTGGCATGTCCTCACTTTTAATGGACATAACTGCTTGTAAGTTGTAACCGCTGGTGAACTTATGCCTTTGCGATATAAATACATGACGATTTACATCATCTTATGGCCAATATGTAAACCGTTCACGTCGTTGTCTCAATATTGGTGCCCCAGCTTCTTGTGTTTTAAGGGCATCTCGAGCAGTTGCCCAAGTGGGGATGCCCTATTCTTTAAGAGGAATTCGCCATCTGTTCATAAGCCTGTACCTTTTGGAGGAACAAGTATGATCTAAGTTGTGGGGAGTCTCGCCATCTGCAAACGGACTCCCTAGCATTATGACGTCCAATGTGTTGTATATGAGTATTTGGCTTGCTTAAGTGCCTTATAAATAAGCAGTTCATGCTCACTGGATTGCTCAAATGCTGGTGTGATGAGTGAACGTCAACAAACCATCATTTGCTGCCAAGATTGCTACAAGGGTAGGGTGGGGGTCGTCGGAGCAACAGAGCTGATATATAATAAACCGAGACAAGATAATGCCTTTGGCAAGGCATGGAAAGAGTCGGAAATCAATTTGCCTGGGAAATCACTTCCATTCTCCTGTCCCAACTCCCTCAACCAAAACTCATATTTAATTCGATTCTGCTGTAATGTACTCATGGAAGTTCTGCAGATTCTTCATCGAGACCCTCAATCAAGTGGCCATGTCACAACGGAATAGGAATTCATATATCAGCAATAGACGCAACAGAAATGTTTGAACCTTTGCCACAAGGTCCACAACCACCAAATACATGAACAAATATGACACTCTAGTTGGCAAAAATTGCTGCAGTTCAAATAATACGACTGAATCTTGGTTTGATCGGCGTTACAAAAAAATTGCTAAACCTAAAAATAATAATACTAATAATACAGCAAGGTTTCAGAGAGGTGTTAGCTACTTTGTTGTTCGCCAAGCATCGCCATAATGCAACCTGTTGATCTTCTTCTTGTAAAGTTCTGTGAGATCTCAGATACCACACACAATGCTATTAGTAACCGCATAAAACTCACCACCTGGTAATGTGCGTGTATTGTGGAAGTGTATTTGTAAATCTGTCGTACTCTATTGGCCCTTTTGTCCGCTTGCTGCTTCCTGCGCTATGATGCAATCTTTCACTTGGTTTCAATCCTTCCCGCCGCTTGTGTGCTCTTTGATTATTACTGCTTGAGGCATCAGGCTTGGACTTTTTTCTTAATTTCTGATGCAACTTGGAGGACTTCTGTTTTTGCAATGGTGACGGACTAGTATCCTCGGATGTGGATCCACCTCTGGGCAGTGGTTCATCGTCGTCTATCATATACCAATTATACATCACATCATTCTCACCATCAAACTGTTGAGTTTGCGGTTCCCAGGGTTCTGTTAAGATGTCAGCTAACGTGTCATTGTCATTCCAGCCTTTCCGGTCAAGGAGCACCGAATCTGGCCTCACAATGGTACTCAAAATGCTCTTGTTAGATCCCAAGCTTGTAATCAAGTTTGTGTCCGTTAACATAGAGTAAGCCTTCGAAAATGCTGATTTCACCTGAAGCACGCAAAAATCTCTTTATCAGATGTTTGGCATGCTGGAATAACAGAATTTATTGTAAATACATACCAAAAGATCGACAGCATAGAAGTTGTATCGTGACTAAAAGGCTGACACACTTCAAACATCGTAATCAATTAATATAGATTAATATATGTTGAGGATTCTAGGGAAGAACACTTGCTGTGTGAACAGCCTGGAGCATTTGAAGGGGCCAAAGAGTACCTGCTTAACAAATTTGATTCCAATTCTCCAAACTTTGTGAAGCAGCAAATGTATTCAAAATTAAATGTGATATTATTCAATTTAAGCACATTAACTTTCAGTAATATGTGAAACTCAGATTGATAGTTTGTTCTACATTGTTCGTCACTAAAATATAATGCCAGGCTTCTGGTCAGTAGCTAATGGTATATTGGTATCACATTGACTAAACCATATCACAATACCCATACTTGGCTGGATGCCTGGAAATAACAGAAGGAAGGATCACACCATGGAAAACTGCCAGAGATAATTAGCAAAATAACCGGCTAATTAAGCTAAGGACATAAAATCATTGTTTTTAATTATAAAACTGTACAGAATTAAAAAATAGATGAGTTAGAGCATCAAATTACTCCAGGTATCACATTAATAGCAAAGATAATGAAGAGCGATGTGATGATGTCCGTGTGCAGATAACATGCAGAAAGATTAATGGGAACTTGAAAAAACAAACCTTGAAGTAGTTAAAGGAATTCTTCCCGATATCATTATCTGCTACCTAGGTCATCAAAATAATTTCAATAGGTAAATCCATTGATACAGGAAGCGTTCAGGTTCAACCAAGATGAACAAGAAAGGACAAATATCTTACCATGGGATCCTGAATAGCTAGAAGATGTGGCCGATCAAGATTCACAAAGCTTAAAAATAAAAAGGCAGTTTACAAATAGGATCAGTGAACAGAACTGAATCACAGCAGATGTTACAAGCAATACAATTTAAAATTATAGTAACTAAACTAGTTTCACCCTAACACCTGATATGTTCTTCAAACATATAATAAATATTTGCCTAGCAACGTTTTTACCACTCTACAGCTAACAAATAGAAAGGTTTTTTTTAAAAGCATTACAAATTTGTTGGAAGCAAAAAAGATATACTATCAGAAATAACCAAAAAATGTAACGTGCAAAGCAAATACAGCTGAGCAAAACATTGAACAATGAAAGTTAAAGTAGTAAATTCATTTGGTTGTTCTTGCCGACTTACATTGAGCAAACTTATTGATTTACCTTTTATCTTTCTTCAAGAAAAATGTTCTTGCAGAGTTGCAAGATATCCCAACATCCCAATGGTTCAACTTGCGCCCGAAAAAATCGAAAAACATGACCTGCCAAGAAAAAAGATATAATGTGCTTCAGTCGTGATGCATTTCTCCATCAACACAAAGAGAATGTATCTCTCTAGAAGAGTAGCAAAGGAAATGGAAACAAGTATTTTGCATGTATGATATGCTACAAAGCCCAGATATGTAATGAGTTCACACCTTGTGCACATCGTGAGCGAGTGATTATTATCAATGTAACTTGTATAACATATAGCTGTAAGGGGATCTATATGTAAAACATCTTATTATTATGAGGCAGTAAGAAAATTATTGCTTACCAAAAGAACTCCCAAATTGTGCTCCTTGGGTTGACGATAACCCAACATATCTTTCCGGCCCCAGACCAACTAACAAAAAAAAAGAAATGCATACTAAGTAAGAATGGCAGATATAATGAGCATGCTCGGAGTGGCTGAGCTGAAGTGAAGTAAATGTTAAGGTAGACTTTGGGAGGTTCTTGGGTCTCCTTTTCAAAGCTAGTCCGCTACATTTGAATTATTTTTAAAATCTTTTTGAATGTGGCTTCATATAGGAAGTAAAAAAGTCAAATTGATTTTCTAGTCAAATAAGCACGTCACTTTGAACATGCTGAATAGTTTATTGTTCTTCGGTCTCCTTCTCAAAGCTAGTCCATTACATTTATGTTACTTTTAAAAGCTTTTTTAATGTGGCTTCATATAGGAAAAAATTGAAGTAAAAAAGTCAAACTGATTTTCTAGTCAAATAAGAACGTCACTTTGAACATGCTGAACAGTTTATTGTCCTTAGGTTGGTAAATAACCTGGAAAATTCAAAAATCAAAATAATAAACAACAATGTCAATGAAGAAAGTATAGTACAGTAGAGATGATTGGTTTACCATTGTATTTATGTTAGTTAAATACCTTAAGGCTAGCATTAAATATATCATGAAATAAACACCTTATGATACGGTTTTCAACTTTAGAAAACCCAGTTCCCATTAAACCATTCAAACTCAAGAACATGTAGACTACATAGCACATAAATAGAGCTTGTTTTACCTGTAAATATACTATTAGCATGGTGAGAAGAGCATATGACCCAATCCCACCTGTATAGACCTACCAAAAATAAGTAAAATGGTCAGCAGATAAGGTCAGCCCAACAATTCTTAATAACCATTGTTTAATTGACAATTATGCAAGATATTAGCCAATTCAATGTTTTTAGTCTAATTGTACCTCATTGAGCTCTCTTTGATGAAGGAAAACCTTCAGAATCATACACAAAGGTCTTAAAGCAGGCAAATTCTTGACAGCGTCCTACAGTAGAAAATGACAAAAAGGCAATTGCATGAATCTGAAAAATAGTATATTATCAAAGTCCCAAAAGTATATATAATCCATCAATTATTAGCTTCAGCAGAGCACATGCTGCTCCACAGACCACAATGGAGTAATTAGTCATTTGATCGAACAACTACCTTGATGAAGTCCGCTGCCTGTGGTCCACCATCGATATCAAAGCTGCACGAGAAGAAAAGGAGCATCAAGATTAGCGCAAAAAGAGGGAAAGTAAAATCCGATATCGGTATAACTAATGTCAACAAAATTTAACCTGATATCAAAAGCTATTTCACTCTTTCTTTCCACAAACTTCACAATTGGCACACGGGCCTTTGCTATTACCTGCCATGAAAGAAAGAAAGCCCATCAACAAAATAAGCAACTTGGTATCAGCTTGATTGTTAACCAATTGGCAACTGCAATAGCTTCCTAAGTTCAAACAATGGCATCTGGTTCCTTCCATGCTAATCAATTATCACACGTGTTTATTTCGATTGGACAACAATTGTGCTTTTTTCTTTATCAGGAAAAATAGTTGCATAAAAGCTCTTGTTGGTCCTTTTAACAAAAGAGGACGACCTCTAAAGATTGTATGGTCTTGCACAGTAGATTAGAAAAGGTGAGAACTATGACCTGTATCTTGTTAGCAATGCCTTTCTGAGACAATGCTTTCGCAAGAGCATATAGGCCAACTTGAGGAGTCTTAACCCTGGACTCAAATATTACAACCTGCAACATAAGATCATGTAGAAACTTACACAGATGAAAGAGAAAGGATACTTCTTGAATGAAAGTATATTTACATGCATTTCCAGATAAAAGGTGGTGTGGCGCAACATATTACAAATTTTGTAACAAGCTTATGTATCCTGGTAAAATGATCGCCGGACCACATAAACATGATAGGTCCTTTTTACCTAGATAAGTAAAGTTCAATATGAATACGACCAATCATGGTTGTTACGGCGTTTAAGGCGCGCGGCGGTCGCCCAAAGCTTTTTACCTTTTAAGCGCTTAAGGTGCGTGGCGAGGCGACGCCATAGACACGTAAGTATGGCGAATGAAACCAAATAAATTACCACTTCTATGGCTCAATTCAAATCCAGTGTTGCATTTTTCATTTAGGAATTATAAAGACCAACTTACAAGGCCCAGTTGCCCAGCCCAAGTATCCACTTCATTTACCTCCCTACAGCCCAAGTGCCTAGTCGTCCAACTTCTTCTCCCTCCCCGTTCTTAACCCTAAGACCAAGCCACCGCCGCCACTCCATCCAGCACCACCTCTTTCTTCTCCCCTGCTCTGGCTCCGCCTCCATCTCCCCTGCTCCAGCGCTGCCTCCCTCTTCTCCCATGGTCCAGCCGATGCATTCCACTACTCCCTTCTGCTGTTACTGCAGCTCCAACCGCTGCTGGAGGTTCACTCGGCGACGGCGACAACATGAAGGGTACAGGCGGAGCACTTCTGTGCTACCACGGCTAGGCGGTGGCGCAGATCTGAGGAGCAACAGGCGGTGTCACAGATCAGAGGAGCACCAGGCGAACTCATACTAGCCAAGGTACGTGACGATTTGGGCTCTGGATCTGGGGCAAAATCGCCGCCTTAGATGCCACAGCGACGCCATGGCCAATGAAGCGACGCCATACACCTCGAAGCTAAGGCGTCGGCTATGGCGTCCGCAAAAAACCTTTTTACCGCCTAAGCGTCCTTGAAGCGACGCTTCAAGGACGCCTTAACAACCATTATATAAGTCGTTTCTACTCCCCCCCTAGATTGCAACTCTATTGCTTTCTGTAATTTGAAAACAGAAGATATATGCTGGACGCTTAGGCTCCTATGTCATATTGCTTTCATTATTTTATCTGTTGGCTCTTAGGTCAGTCCATAGATCATTAATACAGAAAGCAAAGTTATAGCCACACCCACAAGAATAGAGAGGAAGAATATTGTCTACCAAGGTAAACATTATGCTCCAGGAATAATACAACACAACAGGAACTGCAAGTTGAGAGTAGTAAAGAAAAATACTTACATCAATATCACTTGTTGGTAAGTACAGCCCTGTTCTAAAAGATCCAAAAATTTCCACCTGCCATGAAAAATAAAGAATTACCAAATGACTTGCAGCTGCCATTAAAAGGGACAGATAGAGAGAGAACGGGGGTGCACGCAGATAGAGAGTAGCGATGACCTACATTGCATTGAGGCCATATGTGTTTCACAACATCGGAGACAGTTTGCACAGCAGCTGTCCGTGAAGATTGTTCTTCAGCAGAAGGTGAGATAAAATCACAGAAGTCAAGAATCTCTGTCACAGATGGAAATTATTTCAGTACTGCATCAGTGAGTTGTACTAATTTTGAGTTCAACAGATTCAATCTTTCAAAGACTGCATGTGATTTGCAGTCCTAAATCAACAACATAGCATGGCTTCTGTTACGTGCAACGGTGCAAGCACACAACAGGGGATACAACCTTTGACGCGGACGAGACGAGCTGTTGTGAAGCTAACGCTTAGACTGTTATCGGAGCCACCTCTTATGAGATTGGATGTTAAATTACTTCATTGCTTGGATAATAATGAAAAATACATGACCCTTCCTTTTATAGTGATAAAAGACTTGGACTCTAAGAAAGAAATCTTTAACTAATCTTATCACTTAAACAAACTGATCTTATCTAATTCAAAAACTTGATCTAATCTTAACTAACCCGTGCTACAATACCACGGGCACTGTTCACGGTACTACAGTGCCGAGGGTACTGCTTATGGGCGTTTAAATGACTCCTGTTGCGCTTGCCCATAACAGCTTCACTAGTTTGGGCATAAGCAGTAAACTAAACAATGTAGTAGTACATAAAAGTATGAGGTCTATTGGAACTAAAAAACACTAGCAGCTACAACCTAGAGACAACTAAAAGGTTAGTTTTTTTAAATGGAAATGTAAAAGACATCACAAGTATAACTGTTTGTATAAGGTAGCGGAAACACCATATATTTTGTCAACTATTATCTTGTAAAAACTGCATAAGGTAAACCATTATACCCAATACTTTAAATAGAATACGATTCAAGCACCTTGCTCCCCAGCTAATCTAAGGTCATGTACAATGCAGGCGCTAAGAGAGATGCTTAGAAAAGAAAACAGTTTTTTTTTGCCACATAGATAGCACCTAGTTCTTAAGCGAGAAGGAGAGACGCTTAACTAATCATCAATGCTTAGAGTGTGCTTAGTGCAAGTTGTAAAATATAACCACCGGTGTAAACATCTTTGCACTGTGATGTAACTTTTTTGTTTAGGTGCTTACTGATGTGCCAACATTCTCTTTTTAAGCATCGGTGCATAAGCATCTTGCATCGTAGATGGCCTTAAAGGACAACCCAAACAAACCCTCCAAAACAACTCCTTTCGCAATTGCCACTCTCCAATAAATTCTCATCTTAAAATATATTCGACAAACACCCAAGCCGAACGTATGCAAATTTGCAAGCAAGAATTTCAAATCTGCAAATCTCTAGGCTGAACAAGGATATAAATCACTTCTTTTTCCGCATTGTTCACATTAGTTAAAGGTACAGGAAAAAAAATCGTCACCCTTGTGAAGCTGCAGCATGGGGCCCTCCACGGAACCAAGCGCGCTCCGACCCCTGCGCCGGCTGCTCCGCTGGGGCGAGGGAGCTCGAAGGCGCCGCCGCCGCCGCCGCCGCCGCCGCATCAGCGGCAGCCGGGGAGGCCGGCTCGGGCTCGACGGCCGCAGACACGTCGAGGGAGAAGAAGTCGGCCGCGGGGATGTTGCCGAGGACGTCTCCGGCAGCGGTAATCTCGCATTGTTCACATTAGTTAAAGGTACAGGGAAAAAATCGTCACCCTTGTGAAGCTGCAGCATGGGGCTCCTGAACCGTCTCCCTCCACGGAACCAAGCGCGCTCCGACCCCTGCGCCGGTTGCTCCGCTGGGGCGAGGGAGCTCGAAAGCACCGCCGCCGCCGCCGCATCAACGGCAGCCGGGGAGGCCGGCTCGGGCTCGACGGCCGCAGACACGTAGAGGGAGAAGAAGTCGGCCGCGGGGATGTTGCCGAGGACGTCTCCGGCAGCGGTAATCTCGTTGCGGAATACAGCGTAGGTCGCGGCGGCGTCCTCCTCCTTCCCTGCGGCGGCGGCGGAGGAGCACGCGCTCGGCTCAGCCGCATCGCCAAGGTGATCCTCCGGCGAGAGGTCCAGGGTCAGCCCCGGGAGGGAGTCATAGACGAAGGCCGCAGCGCTTGCTTCGGCCTCCATGGCGGCGGCGGCGGCGGCGGCGGCCGCTTGGGTCGGCGCGTGGGAGGGGAGCACAGCCGTCTTGCCCTTCCTCCGCTGGTTTAGACCCCGAGGCTGGCGCTCTGCGAGCTATGGGTGGGGGTGGGTTGGGCTTGGGAGGCGGGACCGCGGGAGACCAGAGATGCGGCCCGAAACGAAATTATATTATGCGGCTCGGCTGGACTTTGCTGTGCGGCCGGCATGAGCCCAAAACGGATTGAGGTTTTTATTTTCGGTTTTGCTAAGTAGCGGATGCAGTTTTCCGGCTAGTCCCACTTTAATTTTTTTTTTATTTATTTACGTCATATTTCTAATTAAGCTTCACAGTGGAAATTTAGTTATTTTATATTAGAAAAACTGATACACATATGCTTACATTAATTTTTCAACATTTTTGTTGATCAATTGTTGTTTTAAAATAAAAACTATTTGTTGCTTTTAGATAGAAATCTTATTTGTAAGTCCTTTAGGTTAACTGCACAGATTTTTTTAATTTCTGGAACTTTTTGTCATGTGTTTTTTTTATTATTCTCTATGATTATTCATTGAGCATATGGGTACCATAAATCTCACAATCCCTAACACTAAGTCAGTCCCTTTTTATTTTACGTGTCATGACTCTTTTTTTTAAAACCTCAAAGCTATTCCTTACCAATCAACCTCAACAATAATTTAAATAGCGACTAAAACCATATCTCGAAATTATTTTGGCCAAAGTTGCGAGTTTTTCTTACTCACCGATCACCATCCCTTACGATCAACGGCGAATCCAGGCCCAGGGCCACCTGAGTCGCGGCCCGAGGCGTGGCCCAATAGCCAGGACACACCCCCCACGCGCGGTATTAGGCCACGGCTCACAAGCCTCTCGCCCCTTGCCCCGACGCCCACACGCTACCTCGCCCAGTCGTCCTCCCCGCCCCCGCCGCCGCCTCGCCGGCCGCCTCGCCCCCCAGTCTCGCCTGGTAACCCCGACCTCCTCCTCTCGAGTCCTCTAGCTCGCCCAGCCCGGCACGGTGGCGCCTCCACTCCCCCATTGGCCCCAGCGATGGCGCCCAGTTGCAGAGTCGCCCACGGCCCACCCCAGGCAGGCCAGCAGGTCGCTGCCGGTCACCGCCCCGGGCCCCGACCGGCCTCCTCCAGTCCTCCTCCGTGCTTCGATTCAGAGGGTTCTTCACCTCACGCTCACGTCCTCGCTCCCCTCAAGTGAGCTGAGCCAGTAGATGTAATGCGTATGTAGATCAGTAGATGTAGGACTGTATGCTGCAGATCTAGTAGTATGTCATATGTGTATGAGTGTAGGCTGCATATCTAGTGATAACACTCGTTGTTCGTTTTAGAAGATAGAGGATAAAGAGAGCTTGAACATTGGAATGTTTTAATCTATCGGTAATAACACCAGTTACATCACAACCAAGTTCCAATGAATATCTTCAGGAAACAGTGGGGATTGGAGCCAGTAACAATCAAGAAGCTCCTACACGTGACAGTGAGGTATTAGAGCCTAATCCAGCTAACATAGTTGCGGATCCTGGGCTTTGGAAACCAATTGATGCCTTCCATATAAACATTAGGGATGCTGTTAGAAGAGAGTACTTAGTAAAGGGTCCATGTCAACCAATTGGTCATGCATATCCAAAAAAGAAGATGGGAAATCGTCCTAGAAGCTTTCATGATTTGTGGTTTAAAAGTCACAATTGGTTGGAATATAGTGTTGCTAAAGATGATGCCTTCTGTTTTTATTGCTATCTTTTTAAGCAACCAAGACCTGATAATTTTGGTGTTGATTCATTCATAAATAAGGGGTTTACTAATTGGAAAAATAAAACTGCATGTTTTAATAAGCATGTTGGTAAAGTAGATAGCTTGCATAATAAAGCTAGAAAACATTGTGAGGATTTTAAAAACGAAAGGCAAAGCGTGACACATGTAATGTCCAGAGGATCTAAGAAGCAGGAAGAAGAGTATTTGGGCTGTCTCACTTTAATATTGGGTGTTGTGAGATTTCTAATCGTATTTAAAACTACTTCCTCTAAATTTTGCTTACCGTTAACTTGCTTATTTGTCCATTTCATGTCGTTAATATTAGTTTTTATTTTAATTTCTAGGTTTGAGATTGACAGCTACTATTGATGAAGATATAAGCTTGGAAGAAACGAATCTGTCTTAAAAAGGTACAATATCATTTTAAGGTCATGTTCTTTTGAGCTGATCTGAACGGCTGAAATGACTAAACTTCGAGAGCTTCTGGAGGTAGTCTCGAGATTCGGATCCATTTCGTTTGACTTCTTTTTAAAGCGTTAGGACTCACCTTCAAAACAGCGAAAAAACATATCCAAAAAACTTAAAACATATGTATTTTCAACACGTAGATAAGTTGTTAAGCCGTTAAGCTGAAAAGAACTGGGCCTAAATTATCAAGCTTTTCTTTAATTTCTTTGTTACTTTCCGATTAGACAAATTGAGCTGTGTGATTGAACAAATTTTCATCTTAGATTAGTATGAACATAATTTCAAGTTTGATCTAGCAATTAGACTTCCCGGTAGTTGGTCCGGGTCTTGTTAAAATCCTGGGTCCGCCACTGCTTACGATAGATGTATATTTGTGCAATCCATAGATGTTAGACTCAGTCTATCAAAAAAGTTTTCGCAGCACATAATATAGCGTGACACCCTTGCCCTTTATCAACTCAAATTCAACGGGCTGTATATAATTGAGGCTGCCATTCCGGAATTTTTTTAAAAAATAAAAAATAGTACGGAGTTCGGTCGTCAAAGTTCCTAACACATCTGAGAGAAATATGGTATCCTATGTACTGCTATGTCCTTGTGCCATGGACGAGGATATTGGCATCATGTATCCGGCATCCCCTAACTGGCCTCGATCATCAGCTGTCCACGTTAATGTCCGACCAGCGCGTCGCCGTCGTTGGTAGTAGTAGAACTGAAATTGTTCCATTCCCAGCTTTCTTTCGCTTCTCTGGAGCACCTCGACGTCAAGAAGGGCGGCGAGAAGTGAGCTCATTGGACAACGGGGATGGCTTCTCACTCTCTCTCACACACACATGATGGTGACGATTTAGATCAGCTAGTGGGATTTGTTGACTCGGCCACGCTTGATCCGGCTTCCCCGCGTTAAGCACTGGGATTTGTTGGCGAATCGGAGTCAAAGTTCATTAACCCTAAGCACCGACCTTTTCTAAGAGACTACGACCAGCCACTCAGCAGCTATCGAGAGACAACCTGGCGGCTGGCGTGGTTCCGACGCTACCGAGAGACAACTTGCGGTTTGCATGCTGAGGTTCGAACACAATCCGGGTGGACGGATATACGACGTGTTTAAAGTGATTTAAACTTAGGCGAGCGCTAGGCGTCGGACGCGTTGGACCAAGCTGAGCCGTCGGATCATCGCTACCGCGCCAATCCTACGCGCTGCGTGCGCCCGCGTCCCTGCGTTCAAACAGACGGTTGTTAGTCGTCCTTTTATCAAAATTCCAAATAAACTTTTGATTTTTGTATAAAATTCAAACATTGTTCAAAATGCGTGGAATAAATTTCATAATTCTTCTAAAATCAAGAGCAACCCATTTTAAATACTTTTTAATTTTTTTGATTTTTTTTTCACTTTTTCAATTTTTTTGATATGAACATGGGAGAAAGCATTTATGAAACTTATACCTATACTAGCGAAACTTGGCCGTGTGCTGATGAAACTTGGCCGTGTGCTGATGAAATCTGATGAAACTTGGATGAAACTTCGATGTAACCTGATGAAACTTGGATGAAACCTGTTGAAACTTGAATTGACCTGATGAAACTTGAAGAAACTTGTACGAGACCTGTTGAAACTTGATAAACTTGCATTGAACCTGATGAAACTTGACTGTTCGGCAAGTTTAACGAATATGAAATCCAAGTTTCAGTAGACGAAACCCAAGTTTCAGTAGGCGAAACCCAAGTTTCACTAGGTAAGTTTGAAGAGTTATATGACAACATATATCTTGTTTTGTTGGTAAAAATACGAGGAACACGTTGGTGTAAACGGTTTTTGGATTAGAGCACCCAGTTAAAAATTATGGTCGCCGAAAGAAAAAAAATGTCGTGGACCGCGCCGGACGTACGACGCCAAGCGTTTCCGTTAAACTTATTTAGGTTTAGTTTTCTACATCTTATCTTATTTAATTTATTTACTTTTCTACGACTTATCTTCTAATTCCGAGAACTCTATATCTGATGTACACTCGAGGGGCGGGTCTCTATTGTTTGACTTGTTTTTAGAGAGCTTTTAGACTCTCCATTGAGATAGAAAAAGACAGATTAAAAAACTAAATTATTTTATATTTTAAACAAAGGTAAGCAAATAAGTGGATATATATAAGTTAGATAAGTCAAATAAGTTGTTGAGAACTAAGCCTTATTCAGCCAGTTTATCTATTAGCTTCACACATAACTAAATTTAGATCAGCTAGTTTAATTTATTTAGCTCAGCTACTCTAAACATACCAATATATCGACTTTAGAATCAGAGTGGAGTTGAATCTAAAACGGCGTATAGCAAAAAATATAAAGGGGAGGAGGACCAACAAATGGTAAAATATAGGGAAATTGGTTGTATGCCACCACCTAGTTAAGGCCTTATACATTTCAAGCTATCGTAGCGTTTCAACAAAATTTAAAAGTCTTTAAAAAGAGGATTAAAAAATATAAAACAATAATTTCAAAATAGTTTTAGAATCTTTGAGAGGACTATTAAAAGTCTCAAAAAAATAATTACAAATTATTACACCATATAGGCTATAAAAAAAAAATAAAAAACGCTAGGTACGGTACGGTAAGCTGAAATGTACAAGGCCTAAGTGGTGGTTATGCTAGCTATATGCCACTATCAAACCGATATTCTGTTGCATGCCTCTACAAATTTTAAAATATGGTTCTATCTCATTTTAATATACCGTCGTCCTGAAAAAATCAAAACAATCGCAAAGGAGTTCAGAAAAAATGAGTTTAAATTTGATGCTTCAAATGTGGGAATTGTTTGGTTCAAGATTTGATGATTTAAATATACGTGTATTTTCCGCCTCAACACTTCTTCAATTTCTTTTATGATTTGTTATGTATTTTGTTTTTGAATTGTTTTCAATATTTTGAAGCTCATTAAACATAGCCACCAATCTAGCGCTAGCATACAACCATTTTTTTTTCTAAAAAGAATATAGAGCGAGAGGAGGACCTCTCATCCAGAGGAGCAAAGTGTGGGTTGAGGCCGATCAACTGTAGCAAAATCTGTTTCCGATTTAGTTTGGAGTTCTAACTTCTTAACTTCGGCCTTTTTTTTTTGTTGAAAACAGTGGTAGACTACAATCTGGAAAAAAATTATGAATGCTTGATAGGTGGTTCGGAGCGCCAAAATAACACAAAATAAATGTTTCGGAGAGCTTTAAGTAGAGTCACTCAAAGTACAAAAAGAATACTAGTTGCGAAATACAGAATCGTTTGAAAACTAGTCACCCACGGAGTTGCCGGGGCTCTCATCCCTAAACGTACGTGTACGTCCACCAAACCTTAAGCCGGAAGTTGTTTTACAAATGTCCACATCGGCGTCTCCGCCTCCCCGTAGCTGTACGCACCTGGCTTGTGCGCACATCACATCAAACTCACAAACTCGTCAAGGTTTCTTCACATCACAGCCTTGCCTTCCTGCTGCTATGGTTATCACTTTAATTATCACCGTGTTTACGCGTTGACACTAGCGAAATTTGTTCGTAAGCACGTCTAGATCTTTTTTTTCAAGGATAAGCACGTCTAGATCTGAGGCTGTCCCTGAGTATATACGCTACTTCTCTTGTACGCAACTTTGTTCTCCTGAAGTTGAAGGGCAGTTTGCTCGTCTTTTTTTTGGGGGGATCAACAAGAATAAGAGATCGGGCAGTTTGCTCGTCACATCACATGGCTCCTTCACTCGCCCCACATGCATGCTCCTCCGTTTCAGCGGTATCCTGGATCGAAAAAGCAACTGTACTTTTGTGTCTTTTTGTTAAAGCACGACCGCGACGGTGAGCCACGCATCACTGCATCAGAGACGATGCCCAATAGCTACTCCGTTTGGACTTAATTATATCTTATGCACACGTCATGCAGTGTCTGGTTTTGCTAATTTCGGGATGAATCCGAGCCGCAAGTGGAACAAATCTCCCACTGACCGACTGGAAGGGGTAGCAGAGTAGGAGAGGGCGCACGATAATTAATATGGCTCACTCTATTCTGTTGCACCAACCAAGATATTTTGCCTTCCTCAGCCCTCGCCCCGCTTGACAAAAAAAAAGAAAAGAAAAAAGTAGGCTGCGAAGTAATCAATGGAGAAAGGGAATGCGCGATGATCCCAATGCCGTTTAGTAATAAGTAACCCAGTGGGTGAGAAAACAACCTCAGCCATGTGCTTCCCAACAGACTCAACAAGCTGTGGGCTATGGTCATGTCATAGACTTGTATAGTTGTATGAACTATAAGCATATGTGTATAACCGATTGTCACGTACGGTTCAGACATGAATGTTATGTTTTTTTTTGCTAATCTGAACGACTGAACAGTTGAAATGACTGAATTTTGAGAGATTCTCGAGGTTGTCTTGATATTCGGATCTATTTCATTTCATTTGCTTTTTAGAGTAAATAGTGAAAAAGACTCAAAAACTCAAAACATATGTCTTTTCAAAACGTAGATAATCCATTAAGTTATTGAGCCGTTAGTTGTTAAGCCGTTACATAAAATCTCGATGTTATATTGGATTAAAAAAACACTGTTGCATCGGATCATAGTGAGCCGTTGCTGAGTTTGAGTAAGAAATTAGGAGGAGTCTAATAACCATTGATACATAAATTAGTATATCAAGAATAGGCTATTATAGTTAATGGTTAATAAAACATCTCAAATACTATACTACCTAACTAGAGATCTTTCTATAGAGTTGCATAATTGGTAGGACCAAAGCCCACCATCAATGAAGGACTATGATATTGTAACCAATAAAAATATTCCAAATTATATAGTTGTATAGCGTGTGTTTGGTTGCTTGGCTCTAACCTGATCAGGCTCGCACGAGCCAGAGTTGCTTGTGTATCGGTCAGAGCCAAGCCACGCGCATGCAAAAAAATTGTTAGGACTTGGAAGTCATGAACATACATGGAGCAACAAAATATGAGCGAACGAGAAATCATAGTAGGATAGAGCATGAACGACACACACAACCCTGGGGCCATCAAGTTTTGTAGGTCGAAGAGTAGATCTAGACGGGATGAGGTGCGACAACACCAGATTGGTGGATGTATGTCGGAGCTCAATTCCGTGCGGAGGAGGTTGCTGGAGTTGGGTTCCGAGAGGAAACTACGCTACAGAAGCTCGTTGCAATCGTGGAAGTGTCTAGGCAGCCAAATGTTGGGGGTTGATATGATGTTATGTAATCAAATATGGTGCCTTGAAGAACTTCAGCGTGTCTTGTTTGGACCATGCTAGCAACCAAACAACCCCATAATTGTTATGGCTTGACATCGGTGAAGAGATAACAATAACAAATAAATATGAGAGAAAACTCCATTTTTATATAGCATTTTAAGGTTTGTAAAGATTTTTTTTTGTCTCATGAATCTTAGAACACATCGGATAACGGAGAGAGAAAAGAAGTCTTGACACAAACCCAAAATTCGTGCTCATGAATGTGTAATGTACATACGGTTGCATTGGAACAATGCCACAGCAAACATCTTGCCATTTCTGGCCGCGGTTGCATAGGAACAATGCCACGGCAAACACCTTTGCCATTCGCACTTGCACCCCATACGGCCATACTTCCATGCTCATCGAGTCCACACCTTCTCCTCACGCAACGGCAGATGAGATGACAGAAGAGGAGGCTGCGTAGCTCAGGGACCGAGGCACATGTTCACATGGCAGAGCCCCGGTGGTGCCGGATCTGGAGGTGCCCCGGTGCCGTGCTTCTCGTCCCTGAAGCGCGCGCCCCTGCATCCTGCAGGCACAGGGCAGCAGAGATACCTACGCACTCGGCACTCCTCGTGTTCTTCTGTGCGTTCCACGCCGATCCGTTCAAGTGTCGGGTGTTCGTAAATCGTAATTCGTCCTGGTTCACGTTCGGAAGGAGGGAGGGGCCAAGGAAAAAAAAGAGGAGCATCCCTATTCCTTCCTCCGGTCGTCGCGCCCTCCAGTCCGCTCTGCCTTTGCGTTTCTGCATTGGTGGTCGGCGCGGTGCAACGGTCCTCGGCGTTGAATGGCCTTTTCACTCTCTCTCAGAATGGCCTTTTCTTCCCTTGCTTTTTCTGGGTCTGGATGCATGCGCCCCGCACATCTGCGCGGCGCCACTGCCTGCGGGGGTCTGTTTTGCGCCTCCCCACCTAAGGTTTTGAAGTTTCAAAGGAAGATCATATACGGTACTAGAGATGGCAATGGGACCCAATCCCTGATTTTCTACGGAAAATTCGTCAATTAGAGGACAGCGATGGAGATGATTTTATTCCCACGGGAGACTAAACGGGAAAAAACAATCCCCGTCGGGTCTCACGTGGACGGGGATGGGAAGCCATACCACGTCCCCGTTCCCTGCATCCCAACCACGCAAAAAAAAAAACATCATGCACAGTACCGTGCGCAAGGCCCACCAAGGCCCATTCAGACCCTAAGCCCCCCGACACAATCCCCCCACCCTTTGGTAGTCTATCGGTGAGCTGAGGCAGCACCAACATCTTCATGGCTCCAAGCGTAAGCTTCCTTGGGTTTACGTCGGGCTTGGGGTGGCGTGATTAGTAGGACACTAATTGCTGGAGTCAAAGACAAAGGAGCCAGCGAGGGGGCTCTGGTGCAGCAAAGGAGGGGAGGTGTGTCGAGGAAGTGTGTTGCAAGGGCGACCATGGGCTATTTATAGGTGGGCGTAGGCAGCAGTGGTCGAAGTCGTGTTCGACATGGTGATTCGAACGGTGGTCAGAAATCCACATACAATAGTGGCGAACTAGGGTGGTGAAGCGGTGGACAAGGTCAACGATAATGAGAACGCTCCTAAGGGACCAAAACCATGCATGGTCGAAAAAGCGACAGTGTTGAGTTTCGACGGGCGACATGACGAAGACAGCGATGAGTTATCGTGAGGGTGACACAATCGAAGGAGGAAAATACGACGACAACTGTTGAATCAGATGGCAGAACAATGGGCGCCGTCAGATTCTCTAAGCGAAATAGAATGAGATGGGGATGACGTGGTTGCACGAGGGCCGTTAGATCTAGGGGAGTAGATCATGACTGTCCATAGTTACTTAAGTAGCTATGGGCTGGAATGGGTCGTAATGAGCCTCGGTCTACGGGTCGGGTTACAATCATAGTGGGGGAACAAGGTGATGTTGACAGCTTCAACCCAATATGGAAAGCGTAAATTGTGAGTTTCCGAGAAAAAAATGTTGTTTTAAAATGTGAAAGGATTTTCTAGAAATTATACGGGAGCTTAAATAATTTTTAGAAAATAATAGGAAGTTCATAAAAATATGAAAAAAATCTAAAAACCTAGAAAAATGAGATCTCAAATATGCAATGATTGGATTGGATATTTTTTGGGTCATTTTTCTCTAAAAAAATATAGGAATATAATACCTTTCTGAGGTAAAATTGATATTTGGCTACGAAAATTTCAAGGAGCATAATACTGTTTTTTATGTAAAAATCTATGCTAAAATAAACAAGAACATTGGGTATATCACATCTTATACAGAGTCAACTCTTGCGTTAGAGACAAACCAAATTTCTATACAGACTCTTTCTCCTCCACGTCATCATGCATTCTACATGACAAGATGTATAGATCGCTTAGAGACAGCTGACGTATACTGTTGTATATGTTCTTGTATGCCACTAACATGGACATTGTACATGGACATTATGGACGTTTCAATGTCTTAATGGGCCAACTTAAAAAAAAAGTCAATTAGCGGCACACGATATAATATTTCAGCGGTTGCAATCACATACAGGATAGAGCCGACTAATCGGTAGCACATATGATTCAAATGTTACGTGATGGCATGCAATTTTTTTTTCCCAAAGTTGAAATGGCAGAATACATTGAAGTTTGCAACATACAAGATAATATGATTACTATTAAAAAAATACCCCCTCTGTCCAGAAATATAATACGTATTTTGTTTCATTGGGACATGACTTTGATAGACAATTCTATTAACACATAATTTTATGACATAAAATTAATGATAGTAGATTTGTATTCAAAAGTACCTACATATAATTATAATTTTGTATCATATAAATCACATATTAATAAGTAATCGTTGGTCAAAGTTTTGTTCTTGTGAAATTTATAGACGGAGGGAGTAATTGATTGCCTTGTAGAAAATATGCATGGATTTTAATATTAACTAAAAAAAGATAAACACTTCCATATCTACAATAATCCTGTCCGCAGAACCAGGTAAACAAAAAAACACCATGCAGCTCATTTTGGCGGTACAAGAACGAGTAAAGAACAACAGTTGTTTTACAGCTTTCTCATTAATGACAACAAAAAATTGGACAGCACTCAATGACATATCCAACCGCGATTTCAGCCACCACGACGCATTCATTTATACTCCAACATTTAAATTTTACAAGGAAAAGAGTGTGATCGTTCCACTCGCGAGCAAGCGAGTAGTACAGAATTGATCAATTACTATTACGGGGGTGGACATTCTCAGATCCAACCCAAAACCATTCCAAAATAATTCGAAACAAAACCGGAGGGCCGGTTGGCATTGGCGGCAAGCATCGATGACTTCGCGCTGGCCCCCATGATTTCCGGGTAATTGCACACGTTCCCGTCCCCAACCCGCACGGCTCACGCGGCGGAGTTCAAGTTCAAACCATTCCCAAACCCCAACCCGTCCCAAGTTTCCACCCCCGTCCATCCACCTCGCCCCAGATCTAACCCTAAACCCAAATGCGGCAATGACGACGCCGCGGGCCACCCCTCGCCGCGCGGCGGCGGCTGCCGGCGAGCCGTACAACATCCTGCCCATCCACGACCTCCTCGCGGAGCACCCGTCGCTGCGCTTCCCCGAGGTGCGGGCGGCGGCGGCGGCGCTCCGGGCGGTGGGGGGCCTCCGCTCGCCGCCCTACTCGCAGTGGCGCGCGGACCAGGACCTGATGGACTGGCTGGGAGCCTTCTTCGGGTTCCAGCGCGACAACGTGCGGAACCAGCGGGAGCACCTGGTGCTCCTCCTGGCCAACGCGCAGATGCGCCTCTCCTCCGCCGACTTCTCCGACACGCTCGAGCCTCGCATCGCCCGCACCCTCCGCAGGAAGCTCCTCCGCAACTACACCTCGTGGTGCGGCTTCCTCGGCCGCCGCCCCAACGTCTACGTCCCCGATGCCGACCCGCGCGCCGATCTGCTCTTCGCCGGCCTCCACCTCCTCGTATGGGGCGAGGCCGCCAACCTCCGCTTCGTGCCCGAGTGCCTCTGCTACATCTACCACCACATGGCGCTCGAGCTGCATCGAATCCTCGAGGGGTTCATCGACACGGCCACGGGGCGCCCCGCCATCCCCGCCGTGCACGGCGAGAACGCCTTCCTCACCCGCGTCGTCACGCCCATCTACGGCGTCATCCGCGCCGAGGTCGAGTCCAGCCGTAACGGCACCGCGCCTCACGCCGCCTGGCGGAACTACGACGACATCAACGAGTACTTCTGGCGCCGCGACGTGTTCGACCGCCTCAGCTGGCCCATGGAGCAGGCACGCCAGTTCTTCCGGACACCGCCTGACCGCAGCCGCGTGCGCAAGACAGGCTTTGTCGAGGTCCGCTCGTTCTGGAACATTTACCGGAGCTTCGACAGGCTGTGGGTGATGCTGGTGCTCTACCTGCAGGCCGCAGCCATCGTGGCGTGGGATGGCGCGACCTGGCCATGGCAGAATCTCCAGGCGCACCGTGAGTCCCAGGTTCGCGTGCTCACCGTTTTCATCACCTGGGCTGCGCTCCGCTTCCTCCAGGCACTGCTGGACATAGGGACACAGATGCGCCGTGCTTTCAGGGATGGTCGCATGCTTGCTGTGCGGATGGTGCTCAAGGCCGTTGTGGCTGCTGCCTGGGTCCTCGTATTTGCTCTGCTGTACAAGGGAATATGGAACCAGAGGAACAGCGATCGCAGCTGGTCCAAGGCAACTGATTCACGAATCATGAGGTTTCTGTATGCAGCCGCTGTCTTTGTGCTACCTGAGGTGCTTGCAATTGTGCTGTTCATTGTACCCTGGGTGCGGAATGCATTAGAAAAAACAAACTGGAAAATCTGTTACGCTCTCACTTGGTGGTTCCAGAGCCGCAGCTTTGTTGGTCGTGGGTTGCGTGAGGGCACAGTAGACAATGTGAAATACAGTATATTTTGGGTGCTTCTGCTTGCTGTGAAATTTGCATTTAGTTACTTCCTACAAATCAGGCCTCTTGTCAATCCCACAAAAGAGATGTATCGGCTGAGTAAGGTCTCATATGCTTGGCACGAGTTCTTTGGACAGAGCAATCGGTTTGCGGTGTTTATATTGTGGTTACCAGTGATTTTGATCTACCTAATGGACATTCAGATCTGGTACGCAATCTTCTCTTCCCTGACTGGTGCTTTTGTGGGTTTGTTTGCGCACTTGGGGGAGATCCGGGACATGAAGCAGTTGCGGCTTCGGTTCCAGTTCTTTGCAAGTGCGATGTCGTTCAACATCATGCCAGAAGAGCAGCAGGTCAATGAGCGGAGCTTCCTGCCCCACCGTCTTCGGAATTTCTGGCAGCGGCTACAGCTACGATATGGGTTCAGCCGATCATTCCGGAAGATTGAGTCGAATCAGGTAGAGGCACGGCGTTTTGCACTTGTTTGGAATGAGATAATAACGAAGTTCCGGGAGGAGGACATTGTAAGTGACCTTGAAGTTGAGCTTCTTGAACTTCCACCTGAACTGTGGAATGTGCATGTAATCCGCTGGCCGTGCTTTTTGCTCTGTAATGAGCTGTCACTTGCACTCGGTCAGGCAAAGGAGGTTCAAGGACCTGATCGCAGGCTTTGGAGGAAGATATGCAAGAATGATTATCGACGTTGTGCAGTAATTGAGGTATATGATAGTGCAAAATACTTGCTGCTCAAGATTATCAAGGAAGGGACTGAAGAGCATCGCATCGTGACACAATTGTTCTGTGAGTTCGATGAATCCATGCTGATGGAAAAGTTCACAGTGGAGTACAAGATGTCCGTGCTTCGAAATGTCCATGCAAAGCTTGTAGCATTACTGAGTCTACTTCTCATGCCCAACAAGGATACTACCAACATTGTCAATGCTTTGCAGACTGTCTATGATGTTGTGATTCGTGACTTCCAGGCTGAGAAAAGGAGCATGGAACAGCTGAGGAACGAAGGTCTGGCACAGTCAAGGCCTACTAGCCTTTTATTTGTGGACACTGTTGTACTTCCTGATGAGGAAAAGAATGCTGCCTTCTATAAGCAGGTACGACGCATGCACACCATCTTGACCTCAAGGGACTCGATGATCAATGTCCCAAAGAACCTGGAAGCGCGTCGAAGGATTGCTTTTTTCAGCAATTCATTGTTCATGAACATACCACGAGCAACCCAGGTGGAGAAAATGATGGCCTTCAGTGTCTTGACACCATACTATAATGAAGAGGTGCTGTATAGCAAGGACCAGCTCTATAAGGAGAATGAAGACGGCATCTCAATCCTTTACTATCTGCAACAGATTTACCCGGACGAGTGGGAGTTTTTTGTTGAGCGCATGAAGCGTGAGGGAATGACTGATATTAAGGAGCTGTATAGTGAGAAGCAAAGGCTTAGGGATCTCCGGCACTGGGTCTCGTACAGGGGACAGACACTGTCGCGTACTGTGAGGGGGATGATGTACTACTATGAAGCCCTCAAGATGCTAACTTTTCTGGATTCTGCCTCGGAACATGACTTACGAACTGGTTCAAGGGAGCTTGCTACAATTAGTTCCTCAAGAATTGGATCCTCAAGGAGAGATGGGAGTGCTTATGGGTCCGGGAATTACAGTAGGACGTCTTCATCACGTGCATTGAGCAGGGAAAGCAGTGGTGTGAGCTCCTTATTTAAAGGCAGCGAATATGGGACCGTCCTTATGAAATACACTTATGTGGTTGCATGCCAGATTTATGGTCAGCAGAAAGCTAAGAATGACCCCCATGCTTTTGAGATATTGGAGCTAATGAAGAACTATGAAGCATTGCGTGTTGCCTATGTTGATGAAAAGCACTCCAATGGTGGTGAAACAGAGTACTTCTCTGTCCTTGTGAAGTACGATCAGCAGCTGCAGCAAGAGGTTGAGATTTATAGGGTTAAGTTGCCTGGACCATTGAAGCTTGGTGAAGGCAAGCCAGAGAATCAAAATCATGCACTCATCTTCACAAGGGGTGATGCAGTTCAAACCATTGATATGAATCAAGACAACTACTTTGAAGAAGCTCTCAAGATGAGAAACCTGCTGGAGGAGTTCAATCGCCATTATGGCATTCGCAAGCCAAAAATCCTTGGGGTCCGAGAACATGTGTTCACTGGCTCCGTGTCTTCTCTAGCTTGGTTCATGTCTGCCCAAGAAACAAGTTTTGTCACTTTGGGGCAACGTGTTCTGGCTGATCCACTCAAAGTTAGAATGCACTATGGCCACCCTGACGTTTTTGATCGTCTTTGGTTCTTGGGCCGAGGTGGTATCAGTAAAGCATCAAGAGTAATCAACATCAGTGAGGATATATTTGCTGGATTCAATTGTACCCTCCGTGGGGGTAACGTTACACACCATGAATATATCCAGGTTGGTAAAGGAAGGGACGTAGGGCTCAATCAAGTTTCCATGTTTGAAGCTAAGGTTGCTAGTGGCAATGGTGAGCAAACATTGAGCCGTGATGTTTACAGACTGGGCCACAGATTGGATTTTTTTCGCATGCTTTCTTTCTTTTATACGACTATTGGATTTTATTTCAACACAATGATGGTTGTGCTGACTGTGTATGCATTTGTATGGGGGCGCTTTTATCTTGCACTTAGTGGGCTCGAGGGCTTCATCAGTAAGAATACTAGCTCGACTAATAATGCAGCCTTGGCAGCTGTCCTGAATCAGCAGTTCGTCATACAGCTAGGCCTATTCACAGCATTGCCCATGATTATTGAAAACTCTCTTGAGCACGGTTTCCTCAATGCTGTCTGGGATTTCATAAAAATGCAATTGCAGTTTGCATCTGTGTTCTACACCTTCTCAATGGGCACCAAGACACACTATTATGGGCGGACAATTCTTCATGGAGGTGCAAAGTATCGGGCTACTGGTCGTGGTTTTGTTGTGGAGCACAAGAAGTTTGCTGAGAATTATAGGTTGTATGCCCGTAGCCATTTTATCAAAGCAATAGAGCTCAGTGTGATATTGACTGTTTATGCATCCTATAGCAGCATTTCTGGGAATACATTAGTGTACATCCTGCTGACACTTTCCAGTTGGTTTCTAGTGGCTTCATGGATTCTTGCTCCCTTCATTTTTAATCCATCTGGTTTGGATTGGCTGAAAAATTTTAATGATTTTGAGGATTTCCTTAACTGGATTTGGTTCCAGGGTGGCATATCAGTGAAGTCAGATCAGAGCTGGGAGCAGTGGTGGGAAGAGGAAACTGACCATCTTCGGACCACGGGTTTGTGGGGGAGTTTATTGGAAATTATATTAGACCTCCGATTTTTCTTCTTTCAATATGCAATTGTTTATAGGCTTCATATTGCCCATGAAAGTAAGAGCATCCTTGTCTATCTTCTTTCGTGGACATGCGTTCTGCTGGCTTTTGTGGCTCTTGTGACAGTTGCCTACTTCCGAGATAAATATTCTGCAAAGAAGCACATACGCTATCGGCTTGTGCAAGCTATTATTGTTGGTGCCACTGTGGCTGCTATTGCCGTGCTGTTAAAATTCACACAGTTCCAGTTTGTTGATACTTTTACTAGTCTATTGGCTTTTCTGCCGACTGGATGGGGAATTATATCTATTGCTCTGGTGTTCAAGCCTTACCTGAGGAGGTCAGAGATGGTTTGGAAAACTGTAGTTACTGTGGCACGTTTGTATGATATAATGTTTGGAGTAATTGTTATGGCACCTGTAGCAGTATTGTCATGGTTGCCTGGACTCCAAGAAATGCAAACAAGGATTCTGTTCAATGAAGCATTCAGCAGGGGGCTTCATATCTCCCAGATCATTACTGGAAAAAAAGCACATGGAGTTTGAGGTATGATGCACATGCGGTCATCTTTTGTGTTATTGATGCAATTGCCTGTAGACACTGCATTTAGGAGCGCTTAGTCAGTCTTGATAGGTTAGCTATACGTAATGGCTGAAATTGTTTTGAATTATTGGTAATCCTGAGTTCTTAGCTTACTTATCCCTTGGTTTTCACCCATTGGCTGTTGAAATCTCAACAGTTCTGTATTCTCTCTTAGTTGTTGTCATGTTATTGAATTGCAAACAAGCTGTAACATGTAACAGGATATTGGGAATTTGGGATGGAATGGACTAATAGATTATAAAGTGATTGTTTGACAGTGTGTACGATATGCTAGGCAAACCATAGTGAAGCGCTGCACATTTGACACATTCTAGTCATGCGAAAACTATCATGTGCTGTTTTGGTTATGATTAGCTATAAGTTTTCATGTGGTTTTATGCCCAAAATAAGTAAGTTGAAGGTCATGTTTACAGGACAACAGTGCTCCAATACGTAATAAATGGATTTAGCTGTCTACATCTTCATTACCTGGGTGATATGATTCTGATTTTTAGATATAGCCTTGTATATGTGATTGGTTTATCACACTTATGTACCATTCACATGTTACTACCATGCAACCTATTTCCCAAATAAAGATAGCTTTATTTTTTAATCAGCAAGCTATAAAACAAATCTCCATTTTTTGGACGTTGACATGCTTCAGTTCAAGCTGGTAGTTTTGCTGTGCTTGTTCCTTCTGAGTCATTACTCACTAGACGCAGATGTCATCTCCCGTAGTATGTATAAATTTATGCACATGTAGGATACTAGGATGTTTTTTCAGCTGAAAGCTGCTGAAAATTTTAATCTGAAAACGTTGTGATCCCTCAAGAAACATCTTGGAGACTCCAAAAAATTATAAAATATTATTTTAGGAACTCTAAGAAAAACTACTGGAACCCCCACTAAAATGACTAAAAAGTACTACATTATTTGGTTTGTACAAAATTGTCAAATTTTTATTTAATTTAATTTAAGCTGAAAAGTACAAGGCCTCAGTATCTTCATGGAGTTGCCCCACTGTTACCATCTCTATTATGTTGGCAGTTATTATGTCGTAGCAGCATATTAAGAAAAATTCTACTCGCTTTCTGTTCTTTCAGCTAAATTCATCATCAAATTCTTGAAGTCACCTCGTCGATATTCTAGAGGAACGGTTTCTCCCCATGATGTACGGTATGTAGACTGCAAATGTTCAAACAGTTTATACAGTTTTTCGAACTGGTACTAACATTGACATGCCCTGCAGGTTCATGGAGACACTGGTTTTAGAGTAGATGGATGCTAGTTCCCTGTACAGGCGACCTCTTTATCTTGGTTCTTCTTAACTTGATGTACATGGGTTTCTGTGGTAGAGATGATACAATTAATGGGATGTCGATTCGGCTCATATTGATAGTTCGAGATTTGTTAGCTTACTAGATTTTTAGCGGATGAGAGCTGTATAAACTTTATCCAGAATGCACCTCTTCATGCTGAAATTTCTTTTGGCCTTGCCTTTTTGTTGTAAAGTTGAAGTTTGTTATCTCTGCTTACCTGAACATACCCAATACCTATGCATCGCGGGGAGGCTGTAATTTTGTACACCAAATTGTCATTGGAAATGTCATCTGATGGTTTTTTTGGGGGTGCCGGTGCTGGCTTAAACCAATCTTTTCAATTATTTATCTGGTTGTGTATGTTCTTGCCAGTTTTTTTTTCTTAAACCATTGGAATAAAATCCTGTGTGCTATTGACTTGGTGCCTTCTCCATCATCGTATGCTTGATTATTACCTTGTGCATTGGTGTCGATAACTTGTCTTTTTAAAGCTAGCTAAATGTTTTATTAACGGTGCCTCCAAACTTTGTGTCGCCCATCCCACCTCCGAACAGTGCAGGTGCAGGACCTAGCCATCCTGGTGCTTGCCAATTGGTAAACGTTTGGGCGGCGTCTCCCTAGCCATCCTGGTGGTTTGGTTAATTTGGCGTGAAAGAAACAGTAGAATGTTTGAAGGATACTCAAGCAACTCATCTGACCTTACCCGAAGCATTCAAGAAACCTAAATCGTTTGGGCCGACTGTGGTACTCCGAAGCTTCAAGGGCTAATCCTGTAGCTCATAGCATTTAGTTTGCTGTTGGGGTAGTGTGTGAACCAACAGGTTTTGGTTTAGAGTGTTTTTCTTGCTCTAGCTAGTTTTTTTGCTTCCGTCCGTCTTGCATGTTGGTCTTGTACTCTGTTGACTATTCCTTCTATTTAATCCTAGCAGTTACCCCTGCTAGTTTCTTGAAAAAATTATGTAACAGCTGTTATGATGGTACAACAAACCAATTCTCCTAGACAATGAAGAGGTACAACAGTGGGTGTTAACAACGGGTGTTACAAGGAAGAAGACAAGGTGCCGTTGTCCGAGAGTTGATAAAAAACAACTATACGGGACAGCAAGCAGAAATTAAGGTGTATACCATTCCAAATCAACTTCGCACTTCTAGCAAAGCAAACGAGGAACAGGGCACTAGAAGGACTTCTCCCTGTCGACGAAGTCAGATCACCAACCCGGGTGAAACTCTGCAGTTTCTGCAAATCAGCGCGAGGAAGCGCCCTTCTAGCAAGGATCTAGGACTATCTGAGGCAGCAGTCAGTCTCCAAATAAAGTGGAGAGCACCAGGCTTTGCACAAAAGTCGCTCGGTCGGTGGCTTGTTTCCTCTTTTGTTCCCTTTCCTCCCTTGAGAGGGACGAATCAATACTACCAATGAAAAAAAAAAACTGTAAGTCTGCAGATCTCATAAGGATTTTAAGAATCTTCTTCCGAAACACATTACTTGAGCTCATGAGTTTATGGCAAGTGTAGCTATACAGTTGTAGGAAGTGAAATCAGTTTGCCTCAAATGGCCCAAATACACTAACATCCAACTACAAAGCAAAAAATATGTCGCTATGAACAGTTTTCGCACGCACGCGCGCGTGAACACGCGCGCCCACACAATCTAACAGTTAGAAACTATTGCTTCCAAAAACGCAGTGGAATTGACAATAACAGAAGGGAAAACATTTCAAAAGTCAAAGATATGCAAACAGTTGAAATAATAGCTATATAGTTTGGGTCTTTGATATTGTGACAATAATAGATTTCAAAACAATTCATATGGCAAGAAATATGCAGGATATGTCCAATGGCAGGATAAAAATATACCTTGATTCCCAAGGCTGAGTAGGCGCCTCTTTCAGCATTGAGGTATTATCTGGAATCGGAACAGGTGATTTTAGTGGTTCCTTTGTATCTGGTGTTGCAAAGCCCAGACCAAACGATGAAAGCAGAGGATCAGCAGAAATGCTTGTGGTGGTGGTATTGCTTAACCTATTACTATGACCTCCTCCTAAAAGCGCTTGTAAATGAGCATCACCTAGATCTCGGCTCATTAAAGAAAATGCATGGCTCTCGGGAATGATGAATCTTTGCAACCTACGACCATTCTGTACAGTGAAAAAAAATAAAAGGGCATCAGAAGCCTTCCTAAATTGAAAAAAAAAATTGAGCCAGGTTATCTCATGAATAGTTAATAGTTATTACATGTGCACACACACAAGAGAGGTATGAAAAGGGAATAGACCTTGAACAGGTAACCATGTTCCATGGTGATATGGCTTAGCATATCTCTTGTAATCTTTTCGGAGCAGATGGGGCATGGCTGAAATTAAAGCGGACAAAGAAATTAGGAGAAGGAAGAAATCTATATTACACTACAATTGTACCACATATACCAAAGCAACATAATGTTCTATTTTTTTAAAAAAAATATATATGATGTGCTATGGGAAATTGCAAGCCCGCAGCTAATCTTTTGAACAAAGAAGTGGTAATATTATCTTTATGATATTGACAGTACTTCAATAGCTTCTTGAAAGCACATTTCTAACTTGAACATTATTTATCTGATATAATGATTGAATCCATCATCTCCCCCTTTTACCTGCAAACTAATGGAACACATTGTGGGTTCAGGAACACTATCTTCTTATGTGGAATAAGCATAGCTTAATCATGCCAATATCCTCAGCATAGACACAATTTTCCACCAAGGGTAGTATGCGAGCTAAGCATTGGGTATGATGACACAATAACTAGTCCATGTTCGAGGAAAATTTATACATGCTCGGCTAAGGAATTTGAACTCCCTGCCTTATCACATTCAAAGGGAACTACACCGCCTTACTTCCAAAAGTAGGCCTTCAAGTTCAACTAGAAGTGAAAAACACACGGGAGTTTTAGATCATGGAGAATTTCAACTAAAAGTGTTAGCAGTTGACGATTTGACTAAGCCTCAGTGAAGCTAATAAATATAGAGTTTGTAGTGGAGTTACGTTGCCCTTGAATCTACAATATGGAGCACATACATGAAGCCGTATAACTTCGTATAATGTATGCTATACGAAGTTATTACGAACGGTGGGTGTTAACAACGGGTGTTCACCTATTACCATAGCGGTGAATCTATTTTTCAGGCTTCGAACCCATAACCTTATGCTCGGTAAATAATTGACAAATACCAAAGGTTGTTCTTTGGTTCACCTATTACCATAGCGGTGAAACTATTTGTCAGGCTTCGAACCCAAAACCTTATGCTCAGTAAATGGTTGACAAATACCAAAGGTTGCTCTTTGGTTCACCTATTACCATAGCGGTGAATCTATTTGTCAGGCTTCGAACCCAAAACCTTTATGCTCGGTAAGTGGTTGACGAACACCAAAGATTGCTCTTTGGCTCACCTATTACAGTAACTAGTTAGGCCTCCCTTCAGCTCCAGGATAAAGTCAAGCAAGAGCACTTCCTAGAGCTCTAATTGGAATTCGAAGACAAACAAGCTGCCAGTTTTGCGCATCACAGGTTCACAGTTAGGAGGCTTGCAGGGAAGGCAGGGTATGACGGCGAGTGCCTCACCGCCGCGTGGGGCTCGTAGGGGTGGTCCTCCTCGAGGTGGACGCAGAGGGATGCGACGTCGTGGCCTTCGTAGCAGTAGGGGCAGGACACCTCCTGCAATCTCGCCTCATCCAGATGCAGCTGCATCTCCATCTCCATGTCCATCTCATCCTCCACTTCCATCTCCACCTCTACCTCCTCCATCCCCATGCCCAGCTCCGCCATATCTGCGCCCGATCCAACAGGAAACCACAAATCAGGAACAACAACAACAAAGCAACGTAATTCCAGCTAGGACGACGATGAGGAATGGGGGGAGGCGCGCACCGTCGACGTGGCCGAGCTGCGCGGCGTAGAAGCGCTTGGCGGCGGCGAGGCGCGAGATCCAGTGCTCCGAGTCCATGGATACCTCCTCCTACCTTCGGCCAGACGGACCCGACGCCGCCGGCAAGCGCTTAGCTGGCCGCCTGGACGCTTCTCGCGAGCTGCGCCCGCACGCCGCCTCTTCAGCTACCTCCACGCCCCGAGCCCGTCTCCGTTCGCTGCTCGCCAACACCCACGGGACGGAGCAGAGCAGAGCAGAGCAGGTCCTGTGAGCCCTTGACCTCTTCCCCCGCGGGAAGCTTCTTGGCTGTATCTGCGGGCTCGGGCTCCCTCCCTGTAGCTTACGGGGAAACTTGCTTGCTGCGACGGAGACGACGAGTCGACGAGACGAAGCTTCTCAAGTTCTCACCGGGAAGAGGAGGAGCAGGATATGGGCGGGTGCCGTGGGCCGTGGCCTTTCTTGTGTTTGTGTACCGGTCGCCGTCGGAGTCAGCGCCTGGCGTGGCAGCGACGAACCAGCTTTGCTGCCCACGGCCACGGGCGCCGATGACGTGTGGGCTCACGGGCCGCCCGGGCCCATCCGCTGGTGGGTGGGAGCGGGACGGCGTCACGGCGCCAGATCGTTTCGCGCCGCCGGAGGAAGAAACCGCGTGGGGAAGGAGCGGCCAAGCGATGGGTGGTGATTGGTGAATGGTGAGTGGTGTGACACGCCCGGGTGCGCGTGGTTGGTTCGGGTGGAGCCGCGGAGAAGAGTTTTTTTTATTTAATATTACTTTTATAAAAGAAAAATATGTCGAGACAGATTTTTTTGCAAACCTAGCTAGACATCTATGGCCCAAGCAAAGGACGATCGGGCAAACCACGGGAGACAGGCTCCCTGCCTGTTAGTGCCGATGCTAACCGCTGTCAACCGTTAGTAAGGCGGATTAAAAAAGTCATTGGAGGTAATCGGAATCATTTTAACTATAAATCACTAGTTTTTAACCTTAAACTATATATTTGTATGTATATATAATAATAAGGTCGTAATATACAAAAATGGATTGTCCAAAAGTCACCGATGTCGCATGACAAAACTGTAGATCCACCCCTGGTCCATTTGGCTAGCTGTTGTCCCTCTTCCCCCCCTTCTCCCTCACTTTCATCTCTTTTTCCTCTTCCTTCCTTTCCTTCTTCTACTCTATACTTTTCTTGCACTTCGGTGGGAGGATGCACCGCACCGGTTGTGTTGGGATGGGAGGAGGGGTGGCCGAGCCTAAAAAATATATGTCGAGCCAGATATTTTTGCAAAGCTAGCTAGACATCTATGGCCTAAGCAAAGGATGATCGGGCAAACCACAGGAGACAGGCTCCCTGACTGTTAGTGCCGATGCTAACTGCTGTCAACCGTTGGTGAGGCGGATACAAGAAAACAAGTCATTGGAGGTGATCGCCTAATCGGGATCATTTTTACTATAAATCACTAGTTTTTAACCTTAAACTATAGATTTGTGTGTTTATATATAATAATTAGTAATATACAAAAATGGATTGTCCAAAAGTCACCGATGTCGTATGACACCGTCCGTAAAACTGTAGATTCACCCCTGGTCCATTGGCTAGCTGTTGTCCCTCTCTTCCCCCTTCTCCCTCACTTTCATCTCTTTTTCCTCTTCCTTCCTTTCCTTCTTCTACTCTATACTTTTCTTGCACTTCGGTGGGAGGATGCACCGCACCGGTTGTGTTGGGATGGGAGGAGGGGTGGCCGAGCTGTGGCTTATAAAGCACAACTGATCGTTTCTTGAGAAAGGTGGCCAAACTATAGCTTATATAGCACCGCTTATCGTCCCTAACGTCTATAAACGGTTTAGCATCGTCGCTAACGACCGGAGAGCCCATTACCCATAGATTGGGCAATCGTCCTGGCTTGGACGACAAGCGTCTATATTAAAAAATAAATCTAGCCCCGCATATATTTTCAATTAAAATAATATAAAATATGAAAAATATTGGGCCAGATGGCCCGGCCATGCGACCTTGACCTGCCAAGGCCCACATTGCACTGCAACGCCTTCCGTTCGAGCCTGATCGTCTCTCTGTACTGGTGCAACCCTGCTCTCCGAAAGCTGAATCAATATGTTCGTGTATCATCTCTAACAAAATGAAAAAAAAAAACAACGTCTAGAATGTGTAAAACTCTGAGCATGATACTCAGTGGTGGAGCTAAAAAAATATCAAGTGAGGGGCTAAATAACGAATCTTTGTGGATCGTCGCTCTGTTCTCGTGCAGCCCTGCTCTCCGAAAGCCGAAATAATATGTTCGTGTATCATCTCTAACAAAATGAAAAAAAAAAACAACGTCTAGAATGTGTAAAACTCTGAGCATGATACTCAGTGGTGGAGCTAAAAAAATATCAAGTGAGGGGCTAAATAACGAATCTTTGTGTAAGAACTAACATTGTCGAAATGCTAAATTATAGTATCATATAGGTTATAACACGTTATAGAGCACAATAATATATAAACTGTTGTAGTAAGAGGACACCCACCTCCTACGAACCAGGGAGAAACGAACCAACCCCGAGACGGAGGGCCACCTGGAAGGTGGAGGGGCACCTGGAATGCGTAACCGCAAGGAGCTCCGCCCCAGGAGTGAAGCAAAGACGGAGCAAAGGAGAAGCGCACATGGGAGGGGAGCCTCGCCCCTTTTTGCGGAGCAAAGGCGGTGCGAGAGAATCGAGGGCCAACGAGCAAATGGGACAATCCTTTGGAGACTTCGGCTAAAGATAGAATCGTCTAAGTTTAGTCTGCGATGCGAAGGCGGTTTCGTGGGAACCAAGAAGGCTGGTGGACAAGAAGTATGGTCTGCAGCAGTAAACAGGAATCATATCAACCAGCATCAGGTAGCAGAGAAGATATGACAGCTGGCTGTAACAATCCGGTCCCCCTGTAATCCCTCTTGTAGCCTCACTTTAAATAGAAAAGCAAGTGTACTTAGGTCTAAGTCACGGTCTCGAGTATATTTTTCCCTCGGTGCCCCTGGCCGTGAGGACAGGTCAAGGTTTAATAAGTCTTTTCTCAGCAAAGACCCTTTTACCCTCGCTTTATCCTCCTGATGAAGGGATGCGTTGAACAATGTAAAAATGCCTCCCACTATATAAATTTGGGGCCCCCGACAGTAATAAAGGACAAGCTACAGTTTTCACAAGATAGCCACCTTGTGATTGCTCAGCTTCCCCGTGCTGCTTCGCAAAGCACATCTAACTGCTTCGCAGGGTAGCCCCTCAAAAATCTACTGTCTGGCTCGGACCAATGACATAAACACAAGCAAAATGGATCTTATAAATAAAAAAGTGCCACTAATTAGGTAAATCCGTTAAAATAATAAGATGTACCAATCAAATGTATATTTGTCCAGAAAGCCCGGGCCCGTTGGGTCGGCCCAAGGCACGGATGGATGGCCCGGCCCATGGCACGACACGGCACGGTTGGGAACCGGCCAGGCCGGCACGGCCCGGTATGGCATGCCATGCCTGGGTCTATAGTTGGGCACGCAGTGCCGGCCCGGCCCGGCTAGGATTTTAAACGGGCCTGCCTAGGCCCGACAGATGGGAAGTGGGAGCCTGGGAGTGGGAGGCCCATAACTAGTTCGTGGTCTATACGTATCGAGTTATGCGTAAGAGTCTGTGGTCTATACGTATCGAGTCAAGAGTCTGTAGTCTTTACATATATATGAGTCCGTGGTCTATACGTCTCTAGTTATGGGCAAGAGTCCGTGGTCTATACGTATCGAGTCAAGTCCGTGGTCTATACTTGATAGCAAACTTCTGAAAAATTATGTCTGTTGGATGATGGATTGAGGAAATATACGGATGTGATTTATAGTTGGATCTAAACCAACTGCTCAATTATAGAGTACTTTAGATTAGATTTACATATGAAGTGAATTATACATCTGAGTTTTTGTAATTAGATGATCCCATGAAAAAATCCCAAAAGTTTTTAAATTTTATAATATTCAATCTATAGAAAATAAAAGAAAATTTCACTAAATTTCAAAAGTTTTTAAATTTTATAATACTCATTAGCATTTCCATCTATTTTCAATCTATAGAAAATACAAGAAAATTTCACTAAATTTATAGGATATTGTAAAATATTAATAATTATGAGTTCCTAAGATATCAAAAGTTAAGATATAAAATTCAATTTGGATTCCCAAAACATAATATGCAAAAATAAGGTTAAATATGTGGCAGTTTAGTCAAAATCGTCGTCGTTGATCAAATGGCCATTGGTGAATTGTCTTCACAATTGGAGCAGCACTTCTAACAAGTATCGTACTTGAGTAACAAAAAGATGTCATCGTCAACTACTGCGGACAACTAAATCATGTCATGTTTAAAACATGACTAGCAAGCGTGCACGTGCAAAGCACGTTGGTGCAATGCTGACATTGTGGAAAAAAATAACAAAAAAAGATAAGAAGCAATCCACCCCCTCTTCTTCAGTATTTTTTGTACTGAAGAAAATATAGTACGTATATAAGATTTATATATGTTTAGGATCAGATTAATATTCTACAGCATCAGAAAGTGAAGCATGGGCACCGATCAATGTAAAAACTAACTTTTTGTTATAAAATTAGATAAACTTCATAATATTAGATTTTTATAAACTAATTTTTATATGACTATGAATTTGAAATGGATAATCGAATTAATTATCGGTCGATCTTGTACAAAGGACATGGAGGGGAGGATACCGTAGTGTATTCTTAACAGGGCTAGGTAATATTCCTACTTCTATACGAAGTCCTGAATTTATTCTATCGCTTGGTCCGGGCAGACGTTTCGTATGTATGAGTAAAATTTTTTTTAAAAATTATTTCATATATTATTATGTATGTTTTGGGATATTGTAGAATTAACAATGTAAAATTTTGGGATATCATGTTTACGAATAATTAAACCGACCCGTTTGAAGGACGGTACGTCGCGGCTCGCTGGTCGCGGTGGCGTAATGTGGAGGGACGACCACGGGCTCACCGGTGTCGAGGAAGATAGCCGCGGCAGCGCGGTGCGGACCAGCGACGTGGCATCGGCGCCCCGACGACTCCGGTGTCTAGCTACTTTGTCAACGTGGCTAAACCTAGCGAGGGGTTTTAGCTAGCTTGTCTCCTTCGTCTCTGTCACCAGTTTGCGTGAACCGGATTAGAGTCTGGCTGGTGTAAAAGGCTGGATTCGACTTCGAGTAGGTGTCAAAATCTGTATTCTTTCCTGGTATAATCACGATGTATCACATTAAAAGACAGCAAGCTGCACAGGAACCAGGTCCACAATTTGAGAATACGTCCAGTTATAAACCTACAAAAGCACAGGCTACCATGCATGGACCATCGTTCAGAGCTCAGAAGGCCAACCGAGTATTCTAAACCGAAGAGAAATCGAACTGAGTTCGCCATAGCTAGCAAAAACACATACCGTAGTGCTTCAGCTGGACCTCTAAACATAAGAGAAATCGAACTGAGTTCACCGTAGCTAGCAAAAAGACATACCGTAGTGCTTCAGACCGGACCAGATCAGGTCGGTGTCCGTGTGTAACAATTAATCATAGGCTAAAACCTTGGCCATGCATGTAAGTGTCCGCATTGTATGAAAAATTATGTATATACGGGCAAGAGTCCATGGTCTATACGTATCAAGTCGTATCGAGTCAATAGTCCGTGAACTCTACGTATCGAGTTGATAGCAAACTTCTAAAAAATTATGGCCGTTGGATGATGGATGAATAGAATAGACGGATGTGATCTGTAGTTGGATCTAGGCCAACTGCTCAATTATAGAGTAGTTTAGATATGGCCAACAACTATATAAGATTGTTTCCTTAACTTATTATTAATTTTTCACGGATGCCAACAAATGCTCTTATTAAATAAGTTATTTTGATCTATTTTCATTTTTTTGTTCTTACAGAGAAATCAATCCAAGTGGTTCTTTGGTTGGATCATACCCTATGCATGCCATTTTCAAAGTGTTCCCTCTAGATTTTTAGTGCGCTCTACTGATGTGCTATACATTTGATTTAAGTAGCTATTTTTGGCAGATTGACAATTGAAGTAATATATCCGACGTTGATTGTCTTCAAAGCAGTTTGACCAAGATTTGCTTTGCTTAACTTGTTATTCCATTGTTTCAGTAGAAGATTTTCTAAAATTACATACAGTACTTTTTAGAGTTATATTTGGTACTGTGTTTTTCTTCTTTTTTGAGCAAGTGTTTTCTTTTTCAGGATACAGCTAAATCGTATGAGCCTTGCATAACACATAAATATAAGTAGGTTTTCAAAATGAACGCATCCATCCTGAATTACCTGGAGTTTAAGATCCTAGACAAGATAATGAGTTATGCTTAACCTACTAATCTGTGATGGAAGTCTGCTAGCACTACAACCAGTCAGCATTGGTAAAATGTGTACATTGTCCTTTTACTTGAAATCAAAAGTTTGTCGGTTTTTATTTGCGTGGTAGTGAACCACATGCATTAGTCCAAATCATCATTTTTGTGTAATAAATCATGCCCATTTTAGAGGGTAGATCAGATACTATATTCATCTTTTACGACCAATATGGCGAGGATGCCCTTAAGAAAGGGATGGGTGGAGGAATGCATGATCCCTTCGACATCTTCCAATCGTTCTTTGGGTCAGGTGGCAGCCCATTACGAATTCCTAAGATATCAAAAGTTAAGATATAAAATTCAATTTGGATTCCCAAAACATAATATGCAAAAATAAGGTTAAATATGTGGCAGTTTAGTCAAAATCGTCGTCGTTGATCAAATGGCCATTGGTGAATTGTCTTCACAATTGGAGCAGCACTTCTAACCAGTATCGTACTTGAGTAACAAAATGATGTCATCGTCAACTACTGCGGACAACTAAATCACGTCATGTTTAAAACATGATGAGCTAGGAGTCTCCGGGTGGTGCTGGGCCACCAGTATTTCGTTATGGTATCCGATTATCCGCTAATCCACGGCAACAGAAAAGTAAGTATTGTAAAAATATGAGTTCGAATCCGCTACGATAAGATCTCGAGCCAGTGGCGAACGCAGGACTAAATTGGAGGGGTGCTAAGCTTAGAATATCCAACACCCAAAAACATTGCATTACCATACCAAACATATAGTTCAAATTCTAATGCAGTTTAAATTCATACAAAATTAACTAAGTGCGATAAAATAATACTTTGGCACGTAGAGACAGATGAAATAATACTTTAGCACGTAGAAACATACCTTAAATGCACTAGCTATGACTCAGAGTTGGAGGCAAACCCATTCGACGAGTCTTCATCTTTTGGAAACGATCCATAATTTCATCATCATCAATAGCTTTGAATATCTCTCTCTCGGTGTAACAGACCATCAAATCATTGAGCCAACCATCGGAGACTTTGTTTCGCAAGTCAGTCTTAATAATTTTCATCGCTGAGAATATTCGTTCGACAGATGCAGTTGCCACAGGGAGTATCAACGTTAGCTCAATAAGACGATAGACCAATTGGAAGGTTTTATCTTTTCCATGCTCAACCATTTTCTCTGCTAGCATAGCAACATCACAACATTCATGAAATTCTACACATCTGTGCATACTGAGAATGTAGTTGTCAAGTTGGGGTCTCAACAAAATGCGATCTTCAAAGGAGAAATCATCGGTATAAATCTCCGCAAGTCGCATGAGCTTGTCCACATCAAACTTACGAAATGAATTACTTGGATCAAGAGAAGACATGCATATCAATAATTCTGTAGATATTTCATTGAAACGATGGTCTAATTTAGATTTGGTGGCATCCATAACAGCATAGAAGATATCAATTCTATAAAAATGATCAAGAGTCACCATCTCTAAAATTTGTCTTTATACCAATCCACTAATTCTCTAAAATTTTCTTTGTTAATGGAAGTAGAAGATTCATCATGTCCACGGAAAGCTTCACCTTGCATTAGGAGAAATCTTGCACAATCTAAAGAAGCGGTTAACCGTATTTTGTATGCAACTTCCTCCTCCTTTCCACGGGCCTCAAATTTGCGTGATATGCTTAACCTTTGATTATTAAAATCCTCACATGCTTGTCTACAAAAACTGTGGGTACTATTAGGGCCACCGACATGACTATCCATGATATGCAAGGCTTTTTTCCAATTTACAAACCCTGTTTTTGTGAAAGCATCTTGTCCAAAATATTTAGGATGTGAAGGACTCTTGAACAAAAAACAATAGAAACAGAAGGCGGCATCCTTTGAGACACTATATTCTAACCAATCATATCTTTTAAACCATGCTTCTTGAAAGGATCTCCAACAATCCATTATTTTATGTGGAAATGCATGCCCAATTGGATGTGTTGGACCTTTCAAGAGATATGCGCGTCTCACTTGATCTCTAATTTTAATGGGATAATCGTCAATTGGTTTACGACATGTCGGATCGGCAATAATATCATTTGGATTGAAATCTTCAACCCGAGGCTTCTTTGGTTCATTTCCACTCTCATGTGTTGAAGGCCGGTTACTTGGAGTTGGATTATTCACAAAATACGAATGCAAGGTTCGCTTCTCCATCTATTCAAAATTCAACGAAATATTATTTCAATCAACCACTGTCCACACTCAGTTCACTAGATATTTAACAGATGCAATTGATTAATTGAGTTGAGCATATCTAACAAAGCGATTAACTAATTGAATTGATCGGCTGAGCATATGTAACAGAGCATTACCGCCGGGCGCTGCTGTGTTGCAGACCGCAAACTCAGAGACAGAGAGCAATAGCAAGTGGCACCGTGGCAGGCTCCCGCAGGCCGCAGCCGCTGGCGCGCCGCCCCCTGCAGCCCCCGTCGCCCGCCCACGCCCTGCAGTGCCGGCTGCCGCCTCTCGGCCTCTCGCAATTTGGGAGTAAGGATTTCGGAATTAGGGATTTAAGGCTAGCCAGGGGATTTTTTTGGGCCGTTGGCCTTAGCGATAATGCTCTGCATGGATTAAGGATTACGAGTGAGTCACGTAAGGCTTTAGGCCTTTAGCGATTTACTGGCCCATAGCCATATATACTGATATACGTATACATACTATCCGGTCCTCTGCATGGAACAGAGCAGGGGCGCACGCCCCAGTGCTCCGTCCGCCGCTGTCTCGAGCCAAGGCTCGAGTTTGTATCGGACAAGTACTCACCTGAGGCTCGAATTCAACTGCTTGCCCCCTCTCCCATACTCCTATTTAATACTCTAGTCGCTTGTTAGTTGTTACATATGGTAGCTATAGCTATTTGCAGATTTCTGAAATTAAGCCAACATGGACTGGGCGGGGCTTCACGTGGACATGCTGATCGACGTCTTGGTTCGCCTCCGCGTTGCGGACTGGCTCAGCTTCGCCGCCGTGTGTAAGGACTGGAGCCGCGCTGCGGAGACGGCATCGAGCTGCCGCCGTCGGCCCAAGGCCGAGCCTCCATGGCTGATGCTGCCGCGAGGCGACGATCCAGCCATGGCCGACTTCTCCGTCACAGGCGATCTTTGCTGCTCGATCGCTCTGCCTCACCCGGCCAATCGGGGCAGCATGTGGATCGGCTCCACCGATGGATGGCTTGTGGCCGCCGACGAGGAGGGCAGGATGCGACTCCTCAACCCCATCACCGGCGTGCAGCTCTCGCTGCCGTCCATCAGGACCATGGGCTACTTCGATCAAGTGCCCCCAAGAACCGAGAGCAGCAGCGGCAGCGCCAGGCGTCACTCGCGGCTGTTCCTCGAGCAGCATGCGGACAACACGCTGCTGAATTTCCAACTCAAGGCCGTGGCGGCATGGGACGGCGAACGCTACTGTGTCATGCTGATCCATGGGCCTGCGAGGAAGCTTGCGTTCGCCCGTCAGGGCGACGCGGAGTGGGTGATGCTGCCATCGCGGTGCCATTACGAGGACGTGGCTCTTTACAAGGGGCGATTCTGCACGGTCACCACCCGCGGCGTATTTCAGACCTGGGGGTCCGACGGCGGCGCGCCATTGAAGCCGAAGATCGCCGCTCCTGACATCGCCCCCTGTAAAGACGGCGACGGCGGGGACATCTGCTTCAGGAAGAAGTACCTGGTGGAGTCATCGGATGGCAACCTTATGCTCATATGGAGGCAGCTTCGGTCACGCAGCCGCGGCAATGATGCCAGGTTAAGGTTTCGAGTGTTCGCTCTCCACGAGGGCTGCGGAGGATTCGAGTGGAGGGAGGTGCACGACCTCGGTGGCGCAGCAATTTTCATTGATCACAACTCGGCCGTGTTCTTCTTGCCGCCCGATGGCGCTCCTGGTTTGATGCCTGATTGCATCTATTTCACGGCTGACATCGTCGGCGACTCTCTGCAATATTTCGAGCAAGGGTCACGTGGCATGGAAATATTCGATATGAATAGTAAGTTGACGAAAGTGATGCCGTCGATAGGAAGTAGAGACAGAGTTTGGCCGCCGCCTGTTTGGATTACGCCTTCTGTGCTCTAAATATACTCTAGCTAGGTGTAGTGCCTGCAATTTAGAGCCGGTTCTTCTCGACTTATTTGTTTATCCTCGTCTACTCGTTTAATTTTCTTTTGTTAAGAAAACACAAATGTTTTGGTATTTTTTTAATTTGCTCTTTTTTGGTGATGTATCACAAATTTCTAAACACGAAATCAAACCATATGTTGAACTCTCCAAGCCGTTTTGGAAAACTCTTGAATTTCAGCTTGTGAGCATAGATCAGCAAATCAAATAAGTCAAAAGGAACAGCATCAGCGTAGCGTTGGTTAGAACATGTTCAATATTGACCTACCTTGACCATATTAATAGCATTGTTCCTCCACTATTCAACCATTACTCTATTTTTCCTATATAATCCATCCATTTATCTCCTATATTTTACTTCCAGCCCTATTGCCGCTACAGTATTGGGTCAGACCAATGTTGGGATGTGGTTAGCATCAAACGTACTCTTAGATGCATGGTTATATTGTGAAACAACGAGCAACGATAACTTTTTTGTATTTATACGTGAAAAATAATACATCAGCTTCGCGCATTTGGACTCGAAACCCCCCTGCCATTGTCACGAGATGATCAGCATGACAGCTCACGTGAATATGTGGTTGCCTGCACGCGGCGACCCATACGCCTGCCGTGGTGCCCTTTACGGGCTCTTCGGGCAGCATGGCCCACATGCCAGGGGCAGGTGCAATGGCAGATGCATATGCTACAGTGCATGGCACGAGGGCGCGTACTATGCATATTTTTTTCTGCATGTATGCATGCTATAAGCCGGTAATGTTCTTCCTCGCTATAATTAGCCTACGTAACCCACGAAACCACCTGTTGACCTGCCAACCTTCCATAGTTACATATATGTACTCAGCGGAGGAAACATATTATAAAATAAATAGTACAGAGATAGATTCTGGTTGAAGTAAAAAAAATTCAAAATAGTGTAAAGTATGTAAGAATTTAGACAGATGGATAGAATATGCATTGAATAATGTTATGGACTACACGAAGTTAACGTTCTTCCATGCTATAATTAGGGTAATAACCCACGAAACCACCTGGTAACCTGCCTACGGCTTCTCCGCATACCGGGGAATAAAAAGGAGTGGAGGAGGAGACATTCACATCCCGCGGCAGAGCGCCGGCCGATCACCCCAGCCCACACCCGCACCTTACACGGCGGCGGCGGCGGCGGAGCGTCGAAAAAAAAAAACAGCACTAGCTCGCACCGCAAGAAGGAAGGAGAGGATGGGTCACTGCAGGCCCCTGGGGTTCCTGCTCTCCCTGCCTTTCGCCCTCCTGTCGCTCGTCCTCTGCGTCGTCGGCGTCGCCGTCTGGATCGTCGGGTCAGCCCAATCATCTCATCCCATGCACAAACATGCGTGCGTGTCCATGGCTGCTCTGATGGTTGATCCATCGTGTGTTCGTATACGTATGAATGTTTTTTCGTTTTTGGATGCAGGATAACGCTGACCTGCATCTGCCCGTGCTTCTCGTGCTGCGTGTCGGTGGTCGAGCTGGCCGTCGTCCTCATGAAGCTGCCAGTCACCATCGTGCTGTTCTTCGTCGACCTCCTCCCATGCTAATGCCAGCTCTTCTCTTCTCTTCTTGTTATTTTAGTTGTTTCGTGGGCTAATTCATTTGTTCATTCAGGAGTACATGCGTTTTGTGTTCTCAGCGCTTATCCTGCCTCTGCATGCGGTGCATGTGCAGGCACCATGTACATGCGTAGTAACCAGTAACATGTCAGAATTTAATTAACAGTTTTTTTCCTTCGATTTGACGATCGGAAAGCTTTGATCACTATCCCTAGTGACTCGGCTCATATTTTAGACCACTATTTTTTTTTGCGGGGTATTTACTGCTTTGACCACTATGTTCATCTGCACGCTTGTCCTGGACATTTGGACGAATCGTGATCACACACCGTAGCCCGCGCCGTCACCAAAACGCAACGTGTCCCAGCTCCGGAACAAATGTATAAACGTCTTCAAATTGCCTGACAATTTTACTGCGTTTACTTTGCTGCCTGCATTACGTCCAAATGAGTGAACTTGTAGTATTTTTCTTTGAACTAGAAATATTGCTTCGAACTCCAAGCGGACGTCAATTTTCAGCCTTTTCAAGCTTTTTTCAAAAGCTCCAAAATTATATACACTGCATATATTCGGCCTAATCAAACAGGCCCTGTAACACAGTTTTCTATATAATAATCACACCAAGAAGGCTCAAATTTACTTATGCATGGCCATACGATATTGTTCGCAGTTTATATCGGCGGGGTCCATGCAAACCAATTAATAAAGCTCATAAATTGCGAGAAATGCATGTACCAAAACTGAAAGAACACATGCAGGACATTGCAAGGTGGCCATAAATTTGATAAAATTATGCTTTGCCTAGGATACATTGTATACATCAGGGAATTTCTCCAATGCCTTAACTAACAACATACAACTTTACACTGGTCGATTAACCAGACACCTTCACCCTGTGGAATAGAATAGAGAATCAATAGAAACCTGCAGTACAAAATAGTACTGCATTGTGCATACCACGCACAGTTTCTCCATTCACCATATATCATTTTACCCTTAAGGGCAAGGTGGTATCTATGTAGTATTGCCAGCCATGGATGTCCACAGAATATTGCGAATAAGGCCCCTTCTTTCCTGCTCTTATTCGCTGTACTCCGACGAATACGAGGAACCACCTTCATCTTCATCTGCATTCACCTCTGCTCCGTTACCACCTTCTCCATCATCATCTATTTCATCGTCCTCGTCCATCTCACCGCCAACATCATCAACAACATGGTCCACATCATCCTCCTCCCCATCATCAACCTCTGCATCCCCTTCAACATCTTCGTCTTCCTCTTCAGTCTCATCTTCCATCATGTCATGGGGCATGGACAAACCAGAATATCCTCTGGAGTAATCTGGAACCTGCTCGTCGTATTCCTCGTCCATGGGTTGGCCATTTTCCTCATTATCTTCTGATTGGTCTGACTCAGATCCAGAACTGTTCTCATCACCATCAATATATGGCCTTCTGTTCTCCAAACCCCACTCTTCCGCACCTGAGCTCCGTGGAGACTCCTCAACAGTGGCAGGCTTTGCATTGCTAAGCATGCTAAAGCTTCCCAACAAATTTGCCTTTGGAATTGATCTGGCTCTACCCTCAGATGGCTGTCGAGGTCTAACTGTTCGACGTCCTCGTCTACGGCCACGACCGCGTGTACGCCCCCTACGTGTGTTCTTCCTGGGGGCTTTATCATAGGCAGAATTGTCATCCTTAAATTCAATCCTAGATGAACTGCTAATACCTCTCGGGACCCTTCCACCTCGACTTCGACCTCTGCCTCCCCTGCTACCACCTCTACTTCCTCGGCCACGGCCACGACGTCCACTACCAGTAAGCCATCTTCCATCATAAAGGTCAAAACCTGTTGGTTCCAATGGCTCTATTTCTTGTGTGTTCTTAACAACAGTATACCTTGATGGAAACTTCTGCATGAAGGAAACATAGTTACAAAATCTGGAGAGAAACTGATAGTAGTGTTATACACATGACAACAACGGAAAGACTGCAAATAAATCATCTTGAATAATTAAACAACAAATAATGACTCCATTTCTATGCCACCGAAAAGGTGTTGTGGATTATAATCTGAAAGTTGTGGGATTTCGTTCAGGCGCTTAGAGAGGAAAAAAAAAGAATTATTAAAAATTCGTTTTGAGGGCTTCAACAAGCACTAAGATTTTTAATAATGACTATGGCTTTTAAAAAAAAATCCCACTGTAGATTATAATTTTAAGCTGAATCATACAAGGTTGTAATGGTAGTAGAGGAAGAAGGTTGAGCATAGCCAAAAGATGAACTAGACAATCTGATTCATGTGGGTGTGAAATTGTGAATGCTGTATACTAATTTATTTTGTAACTACCACATAGAAGTCTGAACAGCAAAAGGTAGTCTTTTAATAATCTAATCTTACCATGAAATCTCCACCATCTCTATCCATCTTTTGATTTTGTATGTATGAAACTGCTGAGTCTAGGTCTAACATTCGTAATGTGATAGCACCGATAGTTTCAGGAACCCATGGAAGTACAGCAGCCGATCCAGACAGTCTGATAGGATTCTGGGATGCAATGTCTTGTGCATTTGTGTTAAGCAATTCATGTGTTGTTTCAAAATCAGAAGACAGGTGATCTCGTCTTATTCCACCTTCCAGCAGAGTCAACATCTGCAACAGAGTCGAAACAATACCAGGCAGATAAATACTAAGATATACTGACAATATGTGTAATTCATACATCTGTAGACAATACAGATAACCACAAGTGCCACATCCTGAAACATGTTTTGGAAGAGGCTAGGTTAACACAACGAGCATGTATGTATCCATCAAATAAATGTCAATTCTTCACAAATCATTTAATATCTGTCTGAAAACCTTGTATTTAGTAGTTCCATTCAGGTTTGCTGCAAGGCTGGAACTGGTAAAAACAGAAGGTAACAGAGTAACTAGCCAAGCATCTGAGCTTTGCTACGAGAAAATAAAAATTCCACCATCAAGGCAGACATGCCACAACCCACAATCAACCACATGTGGGTCATATGCAATATTGCAATCAGCTTTGCTGTCGGTAATTGGAGCTATGCATTGCACGACGCACCACAACACGAAATACCGCACGAATGACAGTACAAGCCGAACCATGGCATGATGGGAATTTTAGTGAAGTAAAGATAGGTGGTAAACATGTGAAAATTACATGGTTCAATTTATCATGGTGTCTGTCAGTTTGATTGCAAATACTGGTTACAGTTAGTCATGAAAATCACTTATAATCAACTTACAAGTTTACAACTCACAACGAATGAGCTATTTCAACAATTCAATAATTATACACATCCACCAACAGAGTACGGTAGTTCTTGTTACAAGCTAGTTTGAGGTGGTTTTCTAATAAGGCCTCAACAATCTACTGCATGTGTTTCTACCCCAACGAATATTCGAAAGTTATTAAAACTAAAGTTATTAGATGACCGCTAAAGAAACAAAACTAATGCACCATGCTTGAGTAATAGAGAAACAAAACCTGGAATATTTCTTCAGTGTTAGTGCTAGAATGCAACTTCACACCCCAAGATTTGCGATACCCGTCAGTCCAAAATGGTTGAAGTGCTTCTGACGGAAGTGAAGCCTGTAGGACAAAATAATGAAATGCTCTCAAACAGCTCCACTGGCAAAATAAGAAAAAACAGGAACCAAACAACAAAAAGAAAACATGTTTCTTGACCTCAATGGTAGCTAACTGCAATTTGAGCAATCTGAGTCCTATTGGAACAGAATAGTCTGTAATTAGGACCTTCCAGTTAGGGTCAGTTCTCTGCTTCTCTTCACATTGTGATGTGTGCTCAGAAAAATTGTGAATGGATTTGAAAGTCTTATGGCAAGAAGAGCAGTGTCTTTCTTCAGCTAAGTAAATCTGGTAGCAGTGATTACAAGAATACATCAGCTCAGAGCATCTTTTCTTGCCATACTTCATGGCACATGTCAATTGGTGATCATAGCATTCCCTCCACATCCATTTTAAAAAGCCATCAGCCCTTTTTGAAATAGAAGTCTTCTCAACATCATTACGGCCAAGCTCTATCTTGAAAGAATCAGAATATGCTGCAGCACAATCAGATGCAACATTAGAAAGAGTACTGCTTGGGCTTCCAAATTCAGTACGATAATTTGCCCTTATGATATCTGTAGCTCCATTCTTTAGATATCTTCCAGATGATTGTTCTATAGATGCACTCTTTTTCCTCTTAATAGCTTCCTTAAAGGTTGGTTCAATTCTTTGCAACATAGAATGGAGTTGTGCCTCCCGGCTGCCACGTGTATCAAGGGAAGCTACTAAAGAATCAAACACCTGCATTTTCGTTAGACAACAGGCCCAAGGATTAGAGACAACGCTATTCATATACAATGCTTGTCGAAAGTGCTGCTGACTATGCAGGTTATATACTTATATGCAATGAACTATACAATTATACAATATATGTCTAGTATCTCAGCTCTTATGAAACAATATGAGCAGCATTCATTTGCTGACCACAAAACAAATACAATTCCAAACCAACACCGCAACAGCACAACGAATATTAAACTCAGATGTTAACAGTTGCAAGCAAAATATGAATACAAGGGATCAACAGGAATTCGCTATCTTGCAGCAGACTCCAGTATCAGGGCTCATATTTCAAGAAGTAGATGCAGAACATATGTAATTCGAAAAAAATCTCAAGCTAGTTCAAACTAGTTAGGTCTAAGTCAAAGTTAACATCTACGAACCCATTTGCAACACAACTCCTGCATAAATTTTATCTATTTCCAAACAAACCACAAGTGGCTTACTGTTTTCTTTTTTTAAAAAAAAAAATCATTTGTAGCCAAAAAAATTGCTATAGGTATTTATCATGTAGCCCCACCTAATCTTAAACCTAGAAGTAGTGACACTGCTAATGGGGATAGGAGAAAAATATTAATGCAGAACTTATTTTAAGCAAAAAAAATTAATGCAAAACTGGTGCGTGCAAATTGTAGTTGCTTGTCACAAAATTCCAACAGTTTTGACTGAAGCAGACAGTTTCTGAATGATTACCACTTGCCACTTGAAAGCCCTATACTGGTCCTCGCAAGCCAACACTAACTGGCAAGAGGAAAATACTACACGCATGAATAAGTAGAGAACATCCCAGAACCAGATGTGTGGCATTTCAAAAATTACAGCTTCATTAAATTTAACACTTAGATTGCAGTTTTACAAAATACTGTGTAACAGTGAAGGTGAATCTAATAGCTATGAACAAAACAATTACCTCCTCTGAATCAATAACTCTCCAATATCCATCTCTGGATTCAAAAAAGAATCTTCCTGAACCAGGGTCATTTGGTGATGTGGAAGTTGAAAACTGCCAATATCTGTTTCGTCTCCGATCCTGTCCCAGGGGTAACGATCTGTAAACATACAGTTGTTCTGCTCTATGACCGATGTATGATTTCAACTGAGACCGTGTTTTGTCAGCGTAGGCATACTGCTGAACAGATAAATTATCAGGTGTTGCACTGATGTCCTGTCCTACACCGTTTCTGTCACAAGATGGATTGCCAGCATTATCCAGACTATGTTGGTTGAGTATCTCACTAATGTTTACAGGCCCAACATTTCCATCATTGTCTTTATCAACATTCCGGACTGGGGTTGGAGTATTCTCTATAGCATTATTTTCAAGATTTACATCAGCCCTCGAACTTGTGTAAGAATTATATTGCATTTTGCTAGCAAAGTCTTCCTTTGAACGCCTCTTGTCAACTTGTGCCTCTGCCCACATTTGCTTTTTTAAGGCATTTGCTGCTTCCAAACGTTCCTGCAAGATCCTTAATCAGGTTTTGTCCGATAAGGACAAAAGTTTGAGAAGAAATTTAAGTAAGACCATTACCTCAAGAACAGCGCGAATAGAGTTCCCTTCAGTGGCAACACCAACAAGTGTGACCAATGCATTAAGGCGTTCTTCAACACTAAGATCGCAATAGTCACCTTCAGCTAGTCCTTGCACCCAAGACTCACCTTGGTTGCTTTCATCAATCTCAGTATCCTCTGCATCACCAGGGGTTGCTTCATGATAATCTGATGAAGCTCTCGGAGGTGAATCACTTGAGGTAGTTACTGCACTGGATTTACCTAAAGAAGGAAAGGAAACACCTATTCCAGATTTATTAACACTGGTAGGTGGGGTTAATGCATTACCCACGCTATCTGCCTCCCACTTTATGTCACCAACTGCAGCTGTAGTTGGTACTTCATCTTGTGCTTTAACAGCAACCAGGGAATCCTTGTCATCTCCTACCTCAATATTCACATCATCACCATCAGGATCATCATCACAGTCAGAGTCCTCGTCTCTCTCAGCATCATCCACCTCCTTTTCAGCTTCAGAGTCAGAAAGCACATTTTGGAAAGCCCTAATTTTTTCACGTGCGGCAGACAACACAGCCTCAGAATCAGCAGGATCTTTTCTATAAGGGGATTTGACACAATATGTTGAAGGAGCAGTCCGCTCAAAAAGTTTTGTATCCCTTGACAAGGCAGCAGCTATAGATGCCTCAGGTGTCTTGCTAGTTGTGAGGTCTCTCAATCCAGATTTCTGAATAGAGCAAAAGTTAATTTTTAAAATAAGGAAGCGCCTGCATGACAGGCGACTGCCTCCACTGCGCGTGCCTGGGCTCAGTAGCCGGTGACAGCGCAGGCAAGCGCAAACGCCTGCCATCTGATATCCGTAAAATAAGATACAGAACTGCCGAAGGCACATAACAAAACTGGATTAGGATATCTGTATAACATACCTGGATTTTTTCTGCTACTTCCAATATTGTAAGACCTTTACTTCCTTCAAGAGAAAGCACATGGAAAGCAGCAAATTTTACTGTTCCAGGAGTGAGGCGGTGCCGAGACCTACGGCGGTGAGTGTAACCTCTTTCTTTCATCAAAGCGGCAGCATTCACAGCTGCTGAACCATTTCGGAGAGTGGATATCACATCTTCACCGTCATGACCCTACATCAAATTTTGTATCAACCTCATCAAAACTATTCTAGACGTCTTGTTGTTATACACATACAAAATATGGTGTAAATTATGAACAAGAAGGATCCAGCTTCAAAAAGATATTCTATCCATATGATAAAACATAATCGTCAATTTGCCATGACAAGTTTCCACCCTTTGACTATATATTAACTATACTTGAGTGTTGAGCCTCCCTCAGGCCTTAACAATAACAAGTTCTTAAAACATTAATCCATTACACGGCTGGTGATAATTCAAACATGGATATCAATAAAATGAAATAAACCATGCATAAGCATACAAGCTCAAGACTCAAGAGTGGGTAAAATGAAATAAACCAATGCATAGGCATACAGGCTCGAGAGTAAGTAAATTCACACCAAGGCACCTTGATGGTAAGTAGATTTTGCTGTGGACATAGGATGTAAGGCAAACAATGATTATCAGCTGCAAGCCAGTGAGTATGCAAATATGCAATATCCAAATCAAGCAAACATCCAACCACATAGAAACGAGGATTTCTTTCTACTAAAGTAGAAAGTAGAAAAGATTGCATTCCTAATGAAATACTATTAAAAGAAGATTTTATTTCTACAAAGATTCTATGAAGATACATAAATTAGGAAAGCACAAGAAAATGACAAAAAGAATGTTATGAAATTGTGAGAATATAAGATGCTACCAAGATGAATTAATACTGACCCTAGTCCAGATTACCATTCATATGCATAATCACATATATATTGGTGGGAACATATTTGCTCTGGGAGTCAATATTTTGCCACCAAAAAAAAGGAACCATCTCTATACATCACAGGTGAAATTCATGAATACATTACGAACAACCATAAGAGGATTGTGAAACACTTCTTTCTGATTGTAGCACCAAGGTTCACAAAAACAGACCTTGGTAGATCATGTAGAACTGATGGAACTCAATCCTAGCCTTTTTACTGTTCAAATTTAATGAAAAATAATTATTTGAGGTAAGGCTGACAAAAAATAGTAGTCAAACTGATCGATCCAGATTTGCAAATAATATTGTCATCGTTATTATATTATACTTATTATATTGCTCGATATCCTTTCATATTAATAGGTGTAACATGGAGTGAATTGAGTATACCACGTTTGAAGAATGATACCATAAAACAGGATAGGGCCTCAGTATTGCGGGTAAGTTGCTGGCTATATCCAGGTGGTTTTTTTGAATCACAATCTCACGCCAAAATCAATTGAACTTTAGGCTACAGAGTATTAGTGAAAAAAATAATATGTATACTAGGTCGCGTGATCATGGACTTCCAGGTAGATTTACATAATGTAATAATGACAGTTTACAAACTGGAATTATCTTGTGTACACTATAGCATGATCGCACATACCTCATTATCATCGCGATAATAAACATTATCAACGTTCCTTTTCTTTAATTGAGGTCCAAAACCAGCAGATAAAGCAAACTGTCGTAATATTTCAGGCCAAGTAAGAAGATTCAGATGGCGTTGCCAGCTACGAATATTGAACCCCCAGGCATATGCCTATAAAAAAACAAGCATAAAAGTTTTAAAAAATATAAAATAGCATACAGAACAACTGATAAGCTAAAGGAACAATCGGAGCTTTAAAGAGAGAGACAAGTTTACCCCCTCAACAATTTGTGGATGGCCACCACCTGGATTCACTCCCAATGCAACAGATGGAGTTCGGGCAACATCCTCAATATCCTTTATGATGGATTTCAGGAGAGCAACATGCAGTTCCCCCAACAATCTTGAATCCTAATAAACATGGATATAGTTCAACTTAAGCTAAACAAAAGAAAAATTAGCTGCTGCAAAATCTTCATGATTTATGAATTAAAAAAGCATTAAAAGAAAAGCTTACTAGTTCATAAATTAAATAATAGCTACAATATTCCAATCAAAATGGTGTGAAATATCACAGGTTCAGAACAAAGTCCAGCAAGACAGTGCCCATTGTCATACAGATTTACTGTGAAGCTATATACAAGAAATACTGCCTACATCACCCAACAGCTAGAAAAATGAGATAGTAATTAATATAGTCAATAACTTTAACAAACCAAATTCATGACAAATATTCCCTCCAATCTAGAAAGAACAATATTGTTTTGACTTAACATGATCTCCTAGATCCAGATTTGGTTATAAATGTTTTAAAAATATGCTAGCAAATATTTACAAAAACAATATTATATGTTTCGACAAAAGTTTCACAAGTATACCCATATAACTTTCTTGTGGCCACGGGCCAATCTAGATAAATGTGTACATGCAAAGCACAACACTATTGAATCTGATATCATAAACGTTATATAAATTGAAGAGGTTGTGCTACTTCATATTAATGCCTTAGGCTGTACTTGGTTCAAGGTAGATAAATGGGTTAGCAAACTTTAAACCAGCTTAGCTTAACACCTTAACCGAACTTAATCTATGTTTGGCAACTAATCCAGAGTTAATCTGTATCGTCTGGCTGGGTTAATGGGTCAGTAGAGAAGGATTAAATTATCCCACCCTTTGGCTGGGTTAGTGGGGTTAATTAGCGTTGCGCAGTGGAGTTTGGTGGATTAAACCCTTAATCCAGCCTTTAACCCTAACCAAACATAGCCTTGTTCCCTTGTTGCCCAGAACCAGACATAACAATAAATCAGTCATTCAAACTTTTATCTTTGTACACTAGATTTTATCTAAGTGTAAATTTAACAAACAGGTTAACGGTCCAGGCCACAAACAATTATCTTATCCAGAGAAAAAGAATTTATAACTTACATAATCATGAAGAGACTGAACAAACTCATCGAGTGTGACCGAAGAAAGCCCAAGAACATCAGCAAAAGTAATCATGAATTTCCACACCTGCAATCCAGTTAGCAACAGATTCCATTACAAATATTGACAAATATACACTAGAATGGAACAATGTGAATTGGATTTTGAAGATAGCTTGTGACAAATGTGATAGCCACTAGGGTGCTTAACCAAGTGCCAGCAATTCCATCAGCTGGAATAGGAAATATAGTGCATAAAAGGCATACTGAGCTATACATGTAACAAATCCATGTATACCTGTTGCTGAATCTAGTAAATTATACAAAGTTTTTTAATTTCCGCAATAGCATTACAACACCATCAGGAAATACCTATATCAGATATGTCCTTTCAATAAAGGAGCAAAAAAAAATCCAGCGCTACTGATTTAATCTCCACTAGAAAAATGGATCACTGGAATATGTTATCTGCAGATGTAGAAGTGCACACCGTACATGCTATAGATCCATCCAGAGACTTGATGTAAATGCAGTACTAGGTTAATAGCTGTATTTATTTATCCATGAAGAGCACTAAAACAGCACAATGAAGGATATACAAGCAAGAACATGGCATTTTTTTTCAATAGAAAAAAGCAACAAGGTCTTTGTAATTTAACATCTCGGAAAATGGATTGTTGAAATAAATACCATATGAAGATTTTTCTTCCCAAATGCGGTTAATGTTTTTTAGCTTTTGGTAACATTAATAGCCAAGATAAATTTTAAGATCTCAAACCACATACAAAATGTCATAAAAAACAAATGAATAAGATTGGAACAAGAATGCATCACAACATTACCATTAGAAGCTTTCCAACATTATCCTCAGATATTACCCATGGCTTTATTGAAAATGGCACCTTCAGTCTCACCGAATCAGGCGGGAACTGACTCAGCATGCCTGGAAAGAAAAGGGAACGATAACCAAAATTGCATAGATGACATTATGCAGTTAAAGTGCACATGATAGAAAGTAGAAACAATGCATGGAAGAAAGGGGAACACGACATAAATAACATTCAGTATCTATTTTACTGATCCTGACTAAAGTAATGGGCCAATTTTTTATTACCAAGACCAAACAAATATTTAGCTAACAATAAATGACTTTTACAATCTTCCAATCACTAGACATCAACTGTTGTGGCGAGAACTAGGAGGGAGAGGAACACCGGCAAGGAGATCTCACCAGCGGCAGTGCCCTGCATGGCGCAGAAGAAGCAAATAAGAACTGATTCTTTATTTTGCTTGCTTCATCCAATAAGGCTGGTCCTTTATATAGGACTGCCTACAAACAACCTCATCTAGAAAATAGTAGATTAAACTAACAAACCTAATTTCTTAATAAGCCAAATCAACCTAATAAATATCAAAGGTGCAGATTCAGCACAGTGACCGTGAACAGTGATTTCATCCCTTAATCTAATCCTATCCTATGCTTGTTGGGGACCACATGCACATAACATCAACTTTAAGTGGTTATTTTGTCTACAGGTTTTAGAGATGTATTCTCCAAAGAAAATGAGTTTTGGTGCAAGCTTTGAGAAAGAGAAACTTAGTTTGTAAACCCTCTTAGAAAAAATAATCTTAGATCGATAGCTTATTTGGCAAAAATTGGTTTCTAGAAATTCTGAATGAGTTTCAGACAAAACAACTTGTCAGTGATGTTTTTACATAACTCAAAATTTGATTTTAGTAAACCTACATTTTGTTGTCTTGGTTTTATGTTAACCCAACCAAACAAGATTTTATGTTCTTAGGCTCTAAATCTAGTTTAACAAGTTCTACAACTACTACTACAACAATAACAACAAAGCCTTTAGATCCCAAACAAGTTGGGGTAGGCCAGAAATGGAACCCAATAGAAGTCACCAACTTTTCTCTATATATGAAAAAAAGCCAAAGTGGGTCAAAAGCTAGGTCATGGTTCAGGTACGTGGACTGCTGAATTCCATGCACCCCTATCAATGGCTAATTCTCTAGGTATGTTCCGATCTTTCAAGTCTTTCCTTATTGCCTCCTCACACGTCAGGTTAGGTCGGCCCCTACCTCTCCTGACATTATCACTGCACCTAAGGATTCCACTATGCACCGGTGCTTGTGGAGGCCTTCGTTCAATGTGTGAACCATCTCAACAAATATTGGATAAGCTTCTCTTCAGTTGGTGCCACCAACCCTATCACGTATAACTTCATTACGAACTCGGTCCATTCTTTAACAAGTTTAACTGGATGTCAAAATTCAAATATGTTGTAATTTTATTATACAACACTCTATTTTGAATGTGCATGCATTATCAGTGGAAAACAAGTACTAAATTATAAATCAAGTTTCTGTGTTCAAGTTTTCACCCATAAATTATATACAGAACATTACAAATATCTTTTAATATTAACCTATGCTTTCCCATTTAGGTAAACTTTGCTAGGGATGCATGAGAAATCAGATTCATTTCCCACAAAGCCCATTGAGGTGAACCATTACTTTGGCAGGGTGTAGAATAATGAACTTTAGAGGTAAATTTGATCGGCAAACCTCGAAATGAATCAAGCTGCTGCAACGTGTCGCTATCAAGACAGAGCATTGAGGGCAACCCTTTGCTTTGTGCAGCGAGTTCCATCAGTTCCAAACGCTCATCTTCCACAAGTTCCATATACTCCCGCGCAATTCTGCGTGCTGTAGCCCTTTCACTTGCAGCCTTTTGCCTTGCAGCCTCTTTCTCCTTTCGGAGTTCCTCTTTTTGCCTTTGTTTCTCTGCCTGCACACCAAGTTGTTATTAAACAGGGATAACAGTACAATACTACATAGGATCACAGTTTAAATTACAGGAACTAGAAACTAACTCGTCTAGACTGCTTCTGCAAAAACTTCTCCATACGCTCATGCTCACGCCTTTGCTCTCTCTGGAACCTCTCTTCTTCTCTCTGCCTCTCACGAAGCAATCTCTCTTCTTCTTTTCTTCTCTCACGATCGTGCCTCTCCATTTCCTTGCGCATTTGCTCCTCTCTCTGCACAGACATGAAACGGTAAATGACTGTCCAGCCAAAGATAATTCATATCTACATATAAAATAAGCATATACCTTTCTCTTTAACATATCTTGTTTCTCAAGCTCCTTCCTAATCCGTCTTTCATGAGCTTCAACTTCCTTTGCAATTTTTGCTTCCTCGTTATGCTAAAGCACATGGCAGAAAATTTAACGTCTACAATAAATGTGTATATTGAAGAGGAAGAATCGCATGAGGTCAGAAGAAATCATACTTTTCGCTTTCTGTCTACCCGAGAAGCATCATCATCATGATAAACCCTTCTTTCAGATGAAATAAGCGGGTTTTCAAATCCAGCAACATTAGGAATATCAAACTGGCCTTCAACTGGAACAGAATTAAGGTTACCATCAGACTGATTCATCTCATAATCAGTCGATACTGCTGGAAATATCTGAGGCCTGCCAGGAGGCAAAAGGCCAGAACCAGATAGTTGTCCTTGAAAAGCATAACCAGGTGCTGCCTCATCAGATCCATGAAGAAGATGTGATCCTGGGGTGATAGATGATATCCTCGAATTTGAAGCTTCTACTGTAGTATCGTAGTAATGAGATTTGCTTCCCCTATCATACGTATCACTTGGCTGCTGCGGAAGAAATTGATACTCGTGAACTGCCCGTGATCCAACATGAGGTTGAACTAGAGGTGGATTACCAACCATCGATTTTCTCTTCCCAGCAAACGAATTTGGAACAAAAGAGTGTTCCATGCTGGGCAAGAATGCCGATGCCTAAGGAGAGAGAAAGAGGATGAACAAACTATTAAAGAAGGTACAGAAGAAATTGAGGGAAATTCAAACCTTATAAAAAAACTATTTCAAAGAAGATCAATCACCCCCTTCCCTACTTCGATGGAAAAGAGGGAGCCCCCTCTCACTTTCAATCCTCAAATGCAGATGCAGAAGAGATGAACACAAGAGCACGAAAGCAGAATGGGGACTCTTAGGAAAGGATATATAATAACAAAATAGAAAAAGAAAAAAGGGGGAAGTTGAATAGACATCAGTGTGAACGGGGTAACAAGTCAGACAGCTAGTATTCCGTTACACAGGTCCATTTGAAACCAATGCATGCACAAACAGGATGCATACTTGACATTAACGAGCTGCATACTAAATGATAATGGTGCCATGCCAATGTGTTGGCACCAACTCACACAACTTAATTCACACTGCAGATTACCATTCACCTGCAGATTGACAACTGATAGCTCAAGTCTTTACTACTGTCCACAAAAGTCTGTGAGGGGCAGATGCAGCTAGCACTATCTATTGATGCAAAGAACGTCATTGAGGAGGAGGATTAGGAAAGATGAGGGTTGAATTTAGTATCAGCCTTGTTAGGAAAGTCAAATACATATTTGTCACAGTCCAATGTCTTAGGGCATGTTTAATGGGAGAACCTTTTGTGACCCATTCCCATTCCCATGCCCAGCACTATTCATTTATACCATTCACATGAATAGTGCTAGGCATGGGAATGGGTCACAAAAGGGTCTCCCATTAAACATGTCCTTAGACTCTTAGAAATCACATCCAGCTAGTTCTATAAAAGCATAGGCATTGTAATCTTTGAGAATCAAGTACGAAGAAAGTTCTCTCAAGTCTCATCTATTTGCTATCTGTCAATCCCTCTTAGATCAATTGATGTTCTTCTCCCTCATCAAATAACTTAATCCCCTTCAAGCCATGGTATGTGGCCATCCTCTGCACAGTAATTATTCTCACCATTAGGCGTGAGAGCCCACCACCATGGTCTTTGCTACCGAGAAGTCAATCTGAAGGATATTACATGTTAACAATCCATCAATACTCTTATACTGTAACAGAGAGTGTACTTCATCTTTCACCTATCCTTAAGTTGTGGAGACCAATGAAACATTTCCAGGCAGATAAAAGGTCATGGCTTTCAGCAAACTTGGTTCAGACCATGATGTAGAACAAGCTGCAAGGACTGTGCGTCAGCAATTGCGCTAAGTTGCACTGAAGGATGCCACTGTCACTGGCTCACTGCAATCTTTGCTAATAGCTAGGTGGGTGGCTAGGTAGCAGCAGAAGCACACACATGATGCTAGCTGCCAGCCAACAAGAGCGAGATGTCCATGAAGAAGTTGACACTTTAATGATATGTGAGGGATAACAAGCATAGGCATTTTAATCTTGGAGGATCAAGCAAGGACAAATATTTCCCTCATCTCTTTGTTATGCTTAGACCCCTGAAGTTCTATCGTTCTAATTTTTGTCTATCTCCACCATCAAATACCCCAATCCCCATCAAGCCGTGTCATCTGGGAATCTGGGCATCTTTTTTACACTAGTTAATGTTATACATGCAGTGATTTAAATGGGGTGTAGCGTTTCCTAACGATGTAACTGAATAAATTTTCAGCCCACTGGTATCATATGCTGAAGCAATTTTACTCCAAAGTCCAAAGAGTAAGCACACATTAGACCAGAAACCAGTTTATGCAATTAGAAAAAAATCTAACACAGGCTTATATACGGCATAAAAACAAATTTTGCAACTTCATTAAAACATACCTTTAAGAGCTTTGCATCATGCCTAGAAAAAATCTTTGTATCGTAAGATCGCATAGGTTGCTTTTGTTGCTCCAGAACTGTTCATAATACATGGGAAAAGGGACGGCAGCAATTAGAAGTGTATGAATAAAATGGTAACTACAAAATGTTCTGAGTACAATTCACATATAAAATTACGCTCGCCAAATAGAGAAGCTCAATAATATTGTCCTTAGACATATATCATTAAGAAAGTAATTATCTCTTAATCATCCTTTTTAAAAGAAATATCCATTTTTACTTGCATATATGTACAGGTGGGGAATCTAGTACAATGACGTCTGACGTCTCTAGGTGCTACCATGCAAAATCACTCTGGGACCATTGAATGAACTTTGGATGGACTGAATTTAGAGAGACTTCAAGTGGAAGCATTCCCATACATGGTTTCTAGATGTCATTATGTTAGGGTTATTTGAAAAAAAAACTCCATGAGGTCTTCAAGTCCCCCAATATGAAACCCACTCACATATCATATAATGGCAAGCATGTTGAAATTGACAGTTTGTATGATAGAACTTATGTGGGGTCAGGATGGATGGGCACCAAACAAATTAGAAATAGGCAGTGCACCCTGCTAGTTACAGTATCCATTTGAATCTGAGTTCCCTTGCAATTTTTCAAGCCAAAGGAATTGGAGATACCATGCAAGATGCGACCATCATTCACATTTCCACCAGAAGCGACCCCCGCCTCCAATGATAACAGAACAGAGTATTGCTATTCACTAAGAAAAATGATGTAAAAGATTCACATTGCATAAAGCAAATAACTTGAAAACAAAAACGAAAACGCTACAGTGCGGGAGTCCGGCGCTTCCGGACTCCCGCGCGCTGCGCGCGTAACGCGCTGGGAGGGGGAAGGAGCGGTACTGTGCGCATGCAGTGGGTCCCACGGCCTTTTTTTTCTTTCGGCAACCATAATTTTTGACTGGGTGCTCCAATCGACAAACCGTTTGCGCCAACGTGTTCCTCGTATTTTTACGAACAAAACAAGATATATGTTGCCATATAACTCTTCAAACTTATCTAGTGAAACTTGGGGTTCGCCTACTGAAACTTGGGTTTCGCCTAGTAAAACTTGGGTTTCATACTCGTAAAACTTTGCCGAACTGTCGAGTTTCATCAGGTTTTATCCAAGTTTTTTCAAGTTTCATCAAGTTTCATCAGGTCAATTCAAGTTTCATCAAGTTTCAACAGGTTTCATCCAAGTTTCATCAGGTTACATCGAAGTTTCATCCAAGTTTCATCAGATTTCATCAGTACACGGTTAAGTTTCATCAACACACGGCCAAGTTTCGCTAGTATAGATGTAAGTTTCATAAGTGTCTTCTCCTAGTTTCACATTAAAAAAATTCAAAAAGTGAAAAATTCAAAAAGTATTTAAAATGGGTTGCTCTCGATTTTAGAAGAATTATGAAATTTATTCCACGCATTTTGAACACTGTTTGAATTTTATACAAAAATCAGAAATTTAATTGGAAAATTGATCAAACGATCGACTAACAAGGCGCGGGCTGGGAAGGCTGGGATGCGGGCACTCAGGGGCGTTGGATTGGCGCGGTAGCCGGCAATCCGACGGGCGCGGTCGGTCCGGCGCGCGGGCGTCCGGACAGACGTCCGGACGCTGGCGCTCGCCAAACAAAAAATATATAAGGGAAGTAGTAACTGAGAGCATGTTAGGAGAGGCTGAGTTTGATTGAATGTATGAATGAATAAGCTCACTGAGCTGAAGTGAACTGAATGCTAAGTTGGACTTCAAGAGGTTTTTGAATCAGCTTCTCGAAGCTAGTCTACTTCATTTATGTTATTTTTAAGAGTTTTTATAGGTGGCTTTATGATAATAAAAAATTGGACCGAAAAAACAAATCGTTTTTTCTTTTCAATTAAGCTTAAGTCGCTCCGAACATTCCCTAAGTGCTATGAGGATGTACGGTATAAAAGTAAGTGCACAAATTGGAATGTTTGTATAAGTGGAGAACTAGGGATTGGGAAGTTGTGCAACGGCACAAACACAAAAATGGCAACAGAAGAAGCATACAAACAGACGGAAATATTCCCACTAAGACTAATAACATAATAAGAAATTAGAAAGAAATCACACAATTCTTGAGAGTATATTGGGTCATGTGAATTATCAGGGTGACAATATCTGCATATGTCATTCAACAAGGGGTTGTCATTCATTTCTAGGAGGAAAATAGTAGTTTACTAGATGATCCTTCTTAATCCAAGGCATGTCTAGCATCTTGCAAATAAGATGTGTGTGAGACTTGGCATGTCCAGTATCTAGCAAATAAGGTGTGTGAAACTAATTCCCTACACCATCACTCGTATACATCTCATGCCATCTTATGTCGATCCCTAGTTATAGGTACATAGAATAATTGTGCAAATTAAACTACAGGAGTTCACTATTATAGAGAAAAATGAGAGAAGATTATTGGGTTTAACAGTAGCAATGTAGCATGCTTAAAAAATTCAACTGAGAAATCACACGAATAAGAATTATGACCAGACATAAGAGTGAGATGAATGTTTCCACTCAGTTATACTTCAAGACAGCTTGAACAAAGATAACGCTTGGGATTTAAGATGCATACCAATTGGTGCACCAAATGCGCCTGGAGGAAGTGGATCAAACTCAACGCCAAGCACTGGCCCATCCTCCCTCAATGGCTCCCCAAGCTGTGACTCCACAGAATTAATCACCCGGAGCTCAGCTTGTGTGAGTTGCATCGGCGCCACCGGTGGAGGCAGCATAACTGGCAGTGGCTCGTAATACCTCCTCCTCATATCTGGGGCAGAAATCCTGGGCACGGCCGAGGATCGTCCCGCACCCCTCCGTGAGTGGGTTGTTGGCATTGGGTCATCATAAGGACTTGCAGTACTCATCATAAGCTCACTGCTCGCCAGTGGCATGGATGGTGGCAACACTGGCGGTGGTGCCATTACCATCGCTGATGGAGCCTCTTCCTCTCGCCGTTGCCTCTTCGACGGCGGCTTCCGGTCCTTGAGCCGCCGGTGGCAGAACCACATTTGCAGCTGCCTATCCGACAAGCCTATCTTCACCGATAGCTCCGCGCGCAAAGTTTCCGACGGATACTGCTCCACTGCACCAAACCAAAACGAAATCCACCCCGAAAAGCTCAAATAAAAAAACACCGTAAAAATGTTTCAGAAAAAAAAAACTGAAACCATCAAAGTCCGCGTACTTGCATACGTCTTCTCGAGCACCTCGAGCTGGTAGGGGCTCTTCATCATGCGCTTCACCGGCTTCTCCCCGGAGCCCGAGGCGCTCGCGCCTGCCCCGGAGGCCGAAGCCGGGGCGGCAGCCGCGGGCGCGGGAGGAGGCGGCGCCGGGGTGGCCGCCACCGGCTCCTCCGCTAAAGAAGCCTTCCCCGCGCCGTCCCCATCCCCTCCGTCGCCGCCGGCGTCCATGGGCGCGACGGTCGGCGGCCTCAAAACCTAGATCCAAACTCCTCCGAGGCCACCAAAGGAAGCCACAGAAACTCCCCCCAACTTTCCTCTCGCGAGGGAGGGCCTGTCTCTGCCCGCAACAGCAGCAGCAAATGCCGCGCGCACTAAATATCCCAGCCGAGGAATAAAAAGGCGAATCGGTGTGCGGCTGGATCTCCTCGCCCCGAAGAATACCACCCCCAATCGCGGCAGCACCAGCGGCGCGGAAACGGAGCAGCAAGCCAGCAATGGCTCGAGCTCCACGAGCGCCGCCGCGGCGGGGGAGGCAGGGACGGGGACGGGGGGAGGAGGAGATTGGGGGAAACAGGAGCAATAATACCACCAAACACCCGCAGCAGCAACAAGGAGAAGGGAGCAGCAGCAACAGGAGGGGCTACGAGGACTACTCGACCCGGTGGTGGATTACTCATGCTCCTTTGGGATTGGGTTCCGATTTGGATCCCTTCCATTCTATGCTACTACTCGTAATAAAAACCAAGACTTTTTTTTCCGCTCCGCTCCCCTCCCCTCCCCTCCTCCTTTTCGTTCCAGGCTTTTTATTTCTTTTCCCTCTTCGCGTTTCCTTTCTTTTGGAGCGGGAGCGTCCCTTGAACCCTGCAGTGCAGGTTCTGAAGCTGTGGTTTCTGTGCTCGAGTATTTTGGCGAAGGAAAAGGGGGAAAAACTTGTGGGAGGAGGAATATTTGGATCGATGGGTGGATGGGGATGGTGCTTGGATTTCTGGAGGGGTGGTGGTGGTGGCTTTTGCGCTTTTGAGTTTTGACCAGGAGGTTTGGGTTTGGCGATGGGGGTCGGGGAGATCGGTGCGGTGCGGGGGCTCGTGGCCGCGGTGGATTCGGTGGTGCTGGTGCGCTGCGCGGGTGTTCATAGGATTGCTCCTCCTGTACGAGGGGGTGGAACGAATGGATGATCATTGGAGGAAGCGCGGGGGCTAGAACTGCGCGGGATCCTCTGCGGCCTGGCCGGCTGCGGCGACTCAGTCCGGCCTGGTTGCCGTCCCGGGTGGGATGGGCACCAGACGTGCACGTGACCGGTGGTGGACTGGTGGGCCTGTATCTCCGGGTGGAGGAGGTGCTTGGCGTAGGCCTTCCTTGGTTCGCGCTCCGGTACGATAGTCGTTTAGTTTTGCGAAATTTATTATTTTTATACAGACCATTTGCCGTAACATTTTTGTAATATATTTTTAAGGCTTTGTACAGATTTTCTCAATAGTCTCAAAAATATTTTAAATTTTTTTTTAGCCTGTTCGAGTCTTTTTTTTAAAGGCTATCAACTTTTTTATCTACAAGCAAAAGCAAACCACAACCACGAATCAAACATTACTGTGAGATCTTTTTTTTTGTTCTTCGGCCCACCCGACAATGGGATTACGAGAAAGGCTACTTTGATGGTTCGGCCCACCTGCCAGCGGGGTTATGAGGAAAGCCTACTTCGCAATCTTGAATCTTCATAGGCATATGCTTGCGGAGCATCCCTAGTAATAAGCACTCCAAAACTTTAGTATTACATGTCTTGTTCTTTTCAGCTTACAGTTGCTGAAAGTTGTGATTCCTCGAAATAAACCTTGCAGAGTCCAAAAACATTTAATTTTTTTAGTAATTTTAAAAATATTTGAAAATAAAAAAAACACAAAGTGCTACATCATTTGGCTTATAAATATTTTTATAAACCAAACGATGTAGCGCTTTGTAGTAATTCTTATAAAGTTTTAAATAGTTCCTTTTATAATTACTAAAATAATTTTTTTTATAACTTTGTGGATTCTCCGATACCTCTTTCGATATCACAATTTTTTACATTAAATTTTCTATAAGTTTAGAGCATCCCCAATAATCTCTAATAGAGGAGTCGTTGGATGCTCTTTAGATGAAAAGAACAAGTGGACCTGCCCAAAATGGGCCGGTCCGACCAAACCAAATCGGACTGGCCCCTACTGTTCATGAGTTGGGCTCCGAACAGAATCTGGGCTAGCACCTTGGCCCATTGGACCGACCCAGTTTGGTTCGCTGCCGTAGTATATTTATTTAATTCAATATATGTATTTCTATATATATATTTATGAAAAATAATATATTTATTTAATTTGTAATATATATTTTTTAAATACAATAGTTTTTCTTAATTTTTCTTATATTTTAAAATAAGATAAACTGACCAATTAAAAATTTGGCTGGCCCTGTTCGGTTCGATTCACTATGCGACCGAAACCTGGACTGAGACCTCTGTCCATTAGCCCGGGCCTGGTCTAAGGCTCTCTCAACAGGAATCCCTAAATTTGATCCTCTATAGCCTCATATACAGGCTCCTTTTAAAAAAAATCTCTCCATATATTTTTTCATCTCCAACAGCGTTTCCTATATAGAGAATTGTATAGAGGAAGGAAGAAGAACCCCTACATATAAGAGAATTGAGAGAAAGTCTATATTTTATGAAACGGAATAGGAAATACTGTTAGAGAAGAATACGTCCCTTATTTTAGAGTAGATGGTACTTTCAGAGAGCCTGTTGGAGGCAGCCTAAGAACCAGGCCTAGGTGTCAGCGGGTCATCTGTATTCCCCCCACCCCAAAAAACGATGCGAAACAAACCGGGACCTCCCAGGTCCCGGCTCCCGCTGCCCGGCATTCCGCCGAACGCCTCGCAGGCTTGTCATCCCCCCACCACCGCCCCCCATGCCGCCGGCCAACCCCATCCCGATCAAATGGCCGAAAACCCTCACCGCCGATCACCTCCATCGCCTAGTCCGCGCCGAGCGCGACCCGCGCCGCGCCCTCGAGCTCTTTGACGCGGCCACCGCCGCGTCCGCGTCCGCGCCCGGCGGCCCCGTCCTTCCGTCCCCGGCCACCGTCTCCCTCCTCACCTCCCGCCTAGCCTCCGCCGGCCTCGTCCCCCTCGCCACCACTCTTCTCACTCGCTCGCGCGCGCTCTTCTCCTCCTCCGCCGCATTCGAGCCCCCCTTCCTCACCCTCATCCGCGCCTTCTCCCGCACCCACCGCCCCCTCGCCGCCCTCCACCTCTTCCGCTCCTCCCCTCTCTCTCTCTCTCTCCCCCACTCTGCCCGCTCCTACACCGCCGTCCTTGCCGCCCTCGTCGCCCACTCTCAGCTCCCCCTCGCTCGCTCCCTCCTAGTTGACATGCGAGATGCCGGCTTCGCCCCCACCACCGCCACCTACAACGTTCTACTCAAGGCCCATTGCTCCGACGCCGCCGCTCCCATCGACGACATTTTTCGCCTTTTCCGGAAAATTGCAAAACCTGATGCCTGCTCCTACAACACCGTCATCGACGGACTCTGCCGCCGTGGCCACCTGGTCAGGGCTCGCGAACTCTTCTCCGAGATGGTAGCGAATGGCATTGCACCTACGGTGGTTACTTACACAACTATTATCCACTGGCTCGCCCGGGAGGGATGCTTTGATGATGCCTTGGAGATGTTTGATGAAATGTGGAGGAGAGGGATCGCACCAAATGTGGTCACATATAGTTCGCTGATTGATGGGTTGAGCAAGGGTGGGCGTGCAACATCAGCGTTGGAATTGCTGGATAGGATGGTCAAGGAGAAGAAGCTACCAAATACGATCACATATAGCTCTGTGATTGATGGGCTCTGTAGGGAGGGCCGGCTGGGAGAGGCAACCGAGATCCTTGATCGAATGTGTCTCCAAGGGAGGAAACCTGATGCTGGATTATTCGGCAAGTTAATTGTTGGGCTGTGTGATGCAGGAAAGGCTGTGGAAGCTGCAAATCATCTGGATGAGATGGTTCTTGCTGGCATTGAACCGAATCGAGTGACTTGGGGCCTGCATGTCAGGATAAATGATGCAGTAGTGACAGCATTATGCGCTAACGGTGAAGTTGGCAGGGCTTTTCGGGTGTACCAAAGCATGCGAACCCGTGGCATTTCTACTGAGCCAAGCACTTTCCATCTCCTGGTTGAGTGTTTTTCCAAAAAGAACGATTTAGAGAAAGCAGCTCATGTTGTGCTTCACATGTTGGCAGAGAGATGCATCCCTGAGAGGAAAACATGGGAGACTATTCTTGGTGGGTATTGGAGTAAGAAAAAAGTGAGACAAGAAGCTGAGAAAATGTGGAGCCAGTTAACATCAATCTGATTTTAAAACCTGTTTTTTTGGTAAGGGGTCTTTTCTGATTTCCACTGATTACCAACAGAAACAGCAAAGTGAAACTTGTTCAACTGTTTAAAAAAAACTGGTTCTACACTGTGCCCGAGCTGGCTAGCTGTTAATCTGTTTAACAAGCAAACATGTGCCTAGAGGCTAGAGGTCATAAGTGTGTTTCTCTTTTCATCATGATGTTACAGCAAACATATCTTTTTCCTGGATATGTGATGTCTACTATGTGAATAGTTTTTTGAAGCTACAAACAAGCTTGCAGTGTCGAGGTATGATATGATACTGCCTTCCATGCCTTTTGTTCTATATGTATAGAAATATCTATCATGCAGATTGTTTTCCACATTTATCAAGAATGGATAATAAATTTGTAGCTCAGACTATTGAATAGTTGAGTTCATAACTCTTATGGCACTAGCATTGTTACGTATATTTATTATTGGCACATAAATATTTAATTAGTTTCTTGCACTGCTGCATATCTTGATTTTGTTTATTTTTAATCCTTATTTTGTTTCCTTATGTGGATAGCCTAAATGTTTGGTCAGAGTTACTGGTACTGCACAATGAAATAAAAAAATCATATGATATGACCTCGTAGAATGCATTGTTTCTACTGATGTTTTCCAGCTCTGTTTCTCATAGATATTTCAAATATTACTGGGTCTTTTTTTGCTCATATCTTCTGACTTCATTTTATAACGAAAAACAAACAAACAAACAAACAATGATACAAGAATTTAAATTTTCACTACTGCAGTAAATGTTGAAAGTAGAGCTAGCTCTTCTGATCTACTTTGGGGTGATACCTTATTCCAAGGTTTGTAAAAGAAAGTTTTGGCTTTAGATGGAACAATTCACTTCAATATTTGGTCCATCAGATGAGGACACTACTTTGGACTGGCTCAGAATTTAGGAAAAGGAAAACTGGACTGCCTTCTTTTCGGAGCATCTTTGAACAAAGATCAAGTTATCAAAACAAATTACAACTCATGTATGAAGAGAGGAAAAATATCAAATTTCCAAATTATGCTATTTTCCATGGAGTCTAATTAGTATAATTATAACAATTACTAGTTTTTCAACAGCTAAAGAAAGAGATTCATAATTGTGTTTTGTGCTGAAAGATGCGAATGATATTAATATAGTTCGCCAACATTTGCAAGGCTACTTCACATGCAGTGCAACCTACAATCATTCAACCATTCAGGTGCACACTCTCAATGGTGGAATTTAAACTGTTCAATAGCAAAAATGGGTATGAAATTTAACCGATACGAGCACCTTCATGGTTAACTGTTTTAGAAATACTGTCAGGTTCATTTAGTATGTTGAATGCCTATCATGAGTGTGTGCTTTGGTACATCTAACAGCTATTGATTATTATCACAACAGATAAGGAAAGAAAATTTCAAAGTTAGATAATGTGTATAGAAAGAAGTGTTGTATATTCTTATCTGTCCCTCTTAAGGGGCTTACATCTGTTTGATTTATCATCAGGAACTAGAGCAAACAATCTTGAAGACCCAATTATCTTGGGGGGAGTGGGAATCCAATGCCATGGCGAGTGGTTGGGAATAAGACAAACATCATGCTTCCAATTACTCCAATAGCAACTGGCAATGTTGTGAGAACTCGACTTGTATCCTCTGATGGTATTGGATAGAAGCAGGACACCACATTTTGATCAAACAGTGCGATCGCAGCGAAGATCATTGCTGAAACAATTGCATGAACAAAGTCTAGAAATCGTAGCTTGTGTTCTGCTGCAGCAAGCGGATCAAGAGAAGCCCCACCATCTATGACCCACAATCCCTTGAATGTGGCAAACCCATATCGTACCTTTCCTTTCTCGTCTCTGAAGCTATCTGTGAAGCTGAGGACAAAGCAGGACAGCGCACAGAGCACCACGAGCCCTCCTGTCATCATTCTACTCATTTCACCGCACTGGCCTTGTTTTGCCAGGGTTGGAGCCAGGAGCTGGAAAGCAAACGCAGTGCCTGATGGAAGGAGTTTGGCAACGTGTGCGGTGCTCTGGTATGTCTGGCGGATTGCGCTCCACACGGTACTGATGTAGTTGCTGCCATCGGCTCTGTCGCACAAGAGAGGATGCCTCTCATCCTGCTGCATTTCTGTGTCGGGGTGTGGAGCAGCCATTGTTGCTGCCCTCCTCGTTTTCTTCGTTCTAGCAATAATCAGGGGGATCTTATGCTATAGGAGAGAAGACGGGGCTTGTATTCTCCCTTGTACTAAGCTGTTGATCGGTTTGTGTTTGTTGTCCGCGCAAGATGCCTTGCAAGAAAAAGGGAGCGAAACTGAAACAAGCACATTGGGTAACGTAAGCAGTAACGAAGTAATAGCACTTTGTGGTGGTTACGCAAGTGCATGCTGTTTTCGGGAATACTCCATATTCCAACAAGCTGGTGAACATATCTTTCGCCTTTATTTCGTGGCCTGGAATCGGAGACTGTCGAGAACCTAGAATTGAAGGGCAAGGCCATTGCCTTCCAATTCCTGAGCCCGTGTCTTCTTGTGCCAATGTGGTGATGCGATTGCAATAGTTAATCGTCACCCATCGCGATCCGTTAGATCAAATGCTCGGCTCCGCCCTTCCAACTTTGTGATGGATAGGACTGTTGGACAATCACCGGTGTAGTCCCTAGGTATTCATTCTTCTCTAAGTACAGATAGCGAACGAGAATGATGCACACATAGTATACAAAACACATATATAAGAAGGGAGACAATGCTTTATTATTATAAGATTGGATCAATTACATGGGATATCCCTCTTCTCATATACTAGATTTTTTGGGAGCAAGTCCACATGTGGGTCCCACCACCTGGTGCGCCTAGGCCTAGCCCGAGTCGGTCGGGAATTTCCCCACAAGAACCTCAAAGTATTGTTTACCTCAAGATAAACAATATCCTTTAGGGCGCACGGGAGGCGACCCAACAGCGACTTCTTTTGCCGATGAAGGCGCACGGGAGGCGACCCAACGGCGACTTCCTTCGCCGATGAAGCAGCACCAAACTTCGACCCTCTTTCCGCCGCCATCACAACTAGCACGACGGCAGGCTTCCTCCACCTTCTACCCTATCGTAGGTTTCGGTGGTGTTGGTCAGCAGCGGCATCCGAAGGTGCGTGGGGGGGGCTCCTCTAGCTGTGGTGGGCGTGGATCAGGTGGCTACTAGGTCAGAATCGACGGTCGTGTGGGCGAGCCTGGATCTGGTTGAGTTGGGTCTAGATCAGAATGCGTATGCAGGTAGTGCAATGCTCTAACGAGTGCTCCTTGGACGAGGGTAGGGCTTCATCCTCACAAACCCTCCTAGTGCTCTCGCTAGTGGAGACCTAGCCATGCGGTGGCGAGACGCAACCTTCTAGGTGTCTTGGCGGTGTGCGACTTTACGTGGAGCAACACGCATATCCAAAGGGAGGGTGCTTCGGTCAGTGGTGGACAGACTTCATTTGTTGGGTATCTAGGCGGGCATTAGGTCATTAGGTGGCTCCTGGTCGGTGGCCACCTCCTCGTTGGGTTGGAGGCTACCTCAAGGACGGTGGTGGTAACACAGATCTCGAGCTCGACGGAGTTGGCCCTTGTACCTTGGCCTCCCCAGGAACCTCCATCTGTGTTGTCGCACAATCCCAGTCTTGTCGCATGCGCTTGGCTTCTCTCCACCTCCTTGTGGGAGCCAGGCTGCTTCGGGATGACTGTCTATGCGGTAGTTGGGTGGATTTCTGTGTAGAGATGTTGAGGTGGCCGATGGTCAGCGGCTAGATCTTCGTGTTATGTCTTCTTTTTGTGACCCCTTCCAACGGACGTCGGGGGTAGGGTGCATTGTGGGGAAAAGCCCTGCCCGAATCCCTACATGGCCCGGCGGCGGCAATGTCGTTGGGTGTCGTTTTCTCCTTGGAGGCATCGCTAGGGGCGCCCCTCCAAGGGCTTCAGGTGAAAATTCGGTTTGTGGACAAAGCAACAGTGGTGGTTCTCGTCATCACTACCTTGCGGAAGGTGTTGTTGTAATCCTTCATGTGTTGTCATGGTCGTCAGTTAGATTGCCTTATTTTGGGCACTGTCTTGCCTTTTCTCAGGTTTGGAGCAAGGTGGTGTGACTGGCGTTGGTGGCGGTTGTCAGTTTTTTATCCGTGTTTGATTGTCTTGAGAGTAAGGCGGTCGGTCTTTGGCCGTTGCGACAATGGTTGCGTTGCAGTTGTATCTTGGTACTCTACACCAAGTTTTTTTTTCTGTTTCTTCTTATGAATAAATTGACAAAGTTCCAATTGTTTTAAGAAAACATTGTGATGTGTCTTCAGTGATATCTGACCATAAGGATTATGATTTCTTTTAATGTATTGTGTTCTAACATCGTTATGAAAGCTTTACGCACGGTGTTGTTTTTTTTAGCTTAAATTAAATTAAATTAAAATTTACCTTGCTTTTTATACAAGCCAAATTATATAATTTTTTGTAGTAATTTTTTTTGAGGTTTTAAATGGTTCTTTTTAGAGTTTGTAAATATTTTTAATAACTTTTTGGGTTCTCCAAGCCCAACTCAAGCGATCACATCCCTTTCAAATTAAAATTTTGAGCAACTTTTAGCTGAAAAGAAACAACGCATCTGGTAATCTGGTAACCTACATGGTATTTAGGGCATCTCTAATACTTACCCTATCTCAACATTATAGCAACTCATAAACTCTGTAGTGAATAAAAATATAAGAGGGGTGTAAAACACTGGATCTATTCCCATGTTTTTTTTCTTGAGCAAGTTAAAAGTAGGGTGTAAGACGATAACAGATAGTCCGTGTTATCCCCCGTCCGTATCAAAAAAGTGTTATTTGTATTTGTATTATCTGTATCCGAATATGAATATTATTTGTATCCAAAATTTTCTGTATTATAAAACTACTATCCTTATCCGTATTATTACGATCGATTTCTAGTATTTAAGATTTAATATACACTAAAATTGAATAAACCATCAACGAAAGGCAATGTCCCAATTTGTATCCTATTCGATACTACCTGAATTCGTATTCGAGAGTATATCCATGTTCATTTTTTGGAGTATCTAAATTCAATCGTGTCTATTCGATACTATCAGAATTCGTATTCGAGAGTATATCCGTGTTCATTTTTTGGAGTATCTAAATTCAATCGTGTTTATTTTTAAATATAGATACGGATATAATAAAGACTGTTTGATTCGTATTTCGGTCCACTCTCCCTTGTTAAAAGGGAACGAAGACATATCACCCAAAACAAGTCGTTACAAGCCGAAAATGGGCCGACCATTGATGAAAAAGCCCAGCCCTATCGCTCATAACCAGCACTGCAATATGCATAAGAACGATCAAAGAGCCCAGGCATGCGTGCCTCATGCCTAATGCCCCATGTGCAAAGGTCACCAGAAGTTTGGAACAAAAACTTTAGGCCCCAACAAGCAAAATGCATTCCTTGGGGCAAACCCCCCTTGCAGGTACGTGGGCCTTGCTGGCTCCTCCCAGCTGCTTTGCCCACGGCACGACCGTAGCAAGTAGCATGCTATCAGTGGTCACCTCGCCAGGAGTCCGGGGGAACATTGTAAAGTATAGCCGATGCCGACGATGATCAGAGAAGACAGCACAGGGCTTTTTAATCATGTGATTCCTTCTTTTCATCCCTTCTTGCATGACCATGCATGGCATGATCATGCACCAAGCTTTACATCATCTAATAAATTAAAGATCTTATTCGCAAGTCATTTTAGTACCCATCGTAACTCAATTTTCCTCTCTCTCTCCCTCTCTCTCACACACACACACAAATCGCGTAGCTTTTCCTTCATCTGTTTCCTAGGCAAAATTGAGTCTAGTTGTTCGTAGTAGGTTATATCACGCATGGCTACATCGAGTTCGGTTAGGTATCTGCGCTCCATCATCGGAATTCAGAAGCAAGCCCTGTATCACTGTCACACGCAGCAACATTTCCATCTCTTTAAGGTGGATATGTCGTCATCAGCTCCGCATGCATCATTGCACATGAAATTAATCCCTACGTGCACCGCGCGTACGAACGTATTAGTGATGGTAATTCCATTTTCATTGGCCAAAAAATTGTGTTTAATTTCCTACCAGGTATATGTTGCCAATGTATTATATATACATTTGATCTCCTAATTAAAGAAAAATAGAAAATTATCTGATGGTGCAGTCTGTGCGTCATTAACGAAGGTAAACTCACGCTGTGGCCAACGTAATTTTGGTTGACCGCTAGTGAGAGTCGACGTTGACAGCTCTGGATTAACGGCCAAATTAATCAAGAAAAATGTGTGGTGCATCTATCGCTGCCAAAGCTTCAGACACTAGCTAGATCAGTTAGCTAGAGACACGTACATAGGATCATTGCATCCTTGAATTCTTTCTTCATTTGAACGTCGTCCCTTCTCAAGATAAAAAAAATGTGCGGTAAAACGTCCAGCTCCGACTTAACTCCGATTTGGAAGTACCTGTCGCCATTTTTCAACATGACGGATCCGCTAGGAGAGCTGCTTGTCCTACAAGTTAAGTAGGATCAGTACCTGATTAGATCACGCGTACTTACCAACGCATACATGTCCTTAACTAATCCATGCGTATCTATGTTGCAAGATTGACACAGTCCACCAAGGGATCGGCTTGTATGTCAAGCTAATAGCCTTTTGTTTTTCTTCGAAACGAGAGGTAACGTACGTGCAAACTTTGTATGTGCCACGTGTTTGTTTGGAGTTTAAATTGTATCATCCCTTCCGATTCCGGAGAAGAAACAGTGTGACGTAAATAAAGAAGGGGAGGTTATTCCAAATTAATAATAAGAGAATTCCCTGTATGGCATTGAAAAAGTTTACAATTCCCTATTTGTCACTCAAAATTCTCTCTTCCTTTACATGCCACTGGTTCAAGTTATCTCTTCCCTCGGTGCCACTGCCGTTAAGTCCGTTAGTTTTAGCCGTTTAAAAAATTCATTAATGTCTAAAATGCCCCTTCGGTTTAAAACTTTAAAAAATCATATCTCCTTCATTTTAACTCCAAATTAAGTAATTCAAGTTTATAAATTTATGTAAGATCATGCTCTATTTGCTATTCAAATATTTATAACATTTGGTATTTTCAACTTTTGTTCTCCTTTTCATGAGGCATGGTAGGTTTGATTAATTTTTAAATAAAATTTACATCTAGAAAGTTTAAATTTTTACTTTCAAATTTGGCTATACATAAGTTTATGAATCTGTAGAAATTTTTCTCAATTTTTATGAATTTTATACTATTTTTATTATTTTTTCTATTTTGTAACGTATTAAAAAGGCAGAGGCATAATGGTCATTTTGTAACTTCGTTATATCCTTTACCGCTTGAGTGGCACTATGGGAAGAAAAAACTTATACCGGTGGCATGCAAGGGAATAGAGAATTTTCAATGGCACATAGGAAATTTAAAATTTTTTCAATGGCATATAGGGAATTCTCTCCAAATTAATTGGATTCGCTGTCATAGTTGCCGATCACTGGCATATGCATCCAGGCTAATGTGACAATGGCATATGGATTTAGGCTAACGTGACCATGGTTGACAGTGGCCTATGGATCTAGGCTAATGTGATAGTGGCTGACACTGCCTATGAATCTAGGCTAATGTGACAGTGGTTGTAATTGCACACACAATTACGGCTGATGATTGATACATACTCATCGCAAATTTAGGTTGAAAGATTTGACACTCTTAAATACTAACAATTAACTTGAGTCGATAACATACAACTCTCACGGCACACATGCATGTCACTGACACGAAGAGTAATCAATTAGGTGAATATTGAATTATTCAGTGAGGCGACAACGTACGTGTGGGATGCTAGCTAGTGAAGTTTTTTTTTTTTAGAAAAGGGAATCCTATTATTTTTCACGATTCCGATTTCCAAGTTATAAACCCATTACGGCCTTACCCACACGAGAATTCGACAAATAATTCTTTCCACTTCGCTTCAACCCGGAAGAAACTAAACTTCATCCTCATGCAGATGCCGAGGAAGACGCGAACAGTAGAAACAATAATGTTTCTAGATGGGTAGGACCGTTCAGCCAAAACTGTGTTTTTCATGTACAAGATTAGTTTTGCATTTTCTAAACTAATCGAAAAACAAAACCCAAAAAATGATGTCATCACATGATCTCACAAGAGCTGTAGGAAATTTGATAATGTTTTTCACCTAAAAAATACCCAATTGATTATTTGCTAAGCATGTGTTGACATGTGGGTTTAAATTTATAAACCATTGACACAGGGAGCGACAATAATCAACGGTTATTCTTTGGAGCGGCGAATCATTAGTTTTTCCAAAATGGGCATAGAGCACTCACTATTGCACAAATCCTCATTAGAGACAGTTTGGAACCGTACGTCATCGAAGACGGTTGTTGACTGTCACTGTCTTTTCGGTGATACTCAAGTCTGATATTGTGAACCATTTTTGATGAGGTGACCATAGAGATGACTTAGAACGTTTGGTCAGTTAGGAGTAGAGGGGATTGGGGGCACGATGGCATATGTCGCGGTCACTTAAAATGTTAGGTCAGTGAGGAGTGGATGGGGTTGGGCATGATGGCTCGGTAAGACTTAGAACATCCAGTCAATGAGGAGTGGGGGGGGGGGCTGTTGGGGCATGGTGGCGCTACAATGACTTAGGACGTCCAACCAACCAGGATTAGGGGGTTGGGGCACAGTGACGTGATGCGATGACTTATAATGTCTGATCGATTAAGAGTGAAGAGATAGGATGTTCCATTGGTTAGGATTAGAGATGGATTGGGGGGTACAATGGTGCAATGTGGTGACTTAGAATGTTTGATTAGTTAGGAGGGGAGGGAGTTGGGGCACGGTGGTGCTACAACGACCTAGAATGCCCGATCAGTCAAGAGTGGAGAGGGCTAGGGGCACAGTGGTGTGGTGTGGTCACTTATAACGTCCGGTTGGTCAGGATTGGATGGGGTTGGGCACACGGTGGAGTGGTGTTGTGACTTAGAATGTTTGATTGGTCAAGAGTGGAGAGGGTTGGGGTGCCACGATGACTTACAACGTCACGAGTGGTGGGGGTTGGTGGCATGGTGGCGCTACACCGACTTAGAACATCCGGTTGACCAAGATTAGAGGGTGTTGGGGCACGGTGGCATAGTGCGATGACTTAGAATGGCCGTTCAATCGCTTGGAGTGAGTTGGGGGCATGATGGTCCTACTACGACTTGGAGCGTACGATGCAGTGACTTAGAATGTCTTATCGGTTTATGGATGGAGGGGCTGGGGGCATGGTGGCGCTGTGACAACTTCGAACATCCTGTCAGTAAAGGGATGGAGGGGGCTGGGGCCTCATGGACATGTATAAAATCGACACACACACACAATAGAGACATTTCAAAGAACCATCTTCAATGTACAATTCAACAATGACTGTGATGGGAGCTAGTCGTCTCTATTATCACCAGAAATGATTCTTATATAGAACTGTCTCTAATGTGGTAAAACATCATACACCCGTCTTGGATGCTTTTATGGACAGTATTAGTTGGGAACTGTTGGTAATTCGTAATCGGCCCACCCGAGACGGGCCTTGGGCCGGATCCGTACCGGCCTGCCGTGCATAGAAAAAGCCCAGAAGGCCATCCCCGGTCATACCAAAAGAGACGTCTAGCCCGCCGGGGCCATCCCCGGGCTTGATCAAGACAACGACGCCTCCTTCGGACCTTACCAGGAGTGTTGCGCACACCTCGGGCTATCCTTAGCTTGGGAGAGGGGCCCGCGGACGGTCCGCCCGTCCCTTGGGCAGGCGGCGACAGCTGTCGTGCCCCACCATACTTTCCTCAGCCTTGACCGAGAGAATCGTACCTCCTAGGGATATCTGTAGCTTGGGGGGAGCCACGCGGGCAGCTCGCCATGTCGTTTTGCCCCTTGGGCGGATGGCAACAGCTGCCACGCTACGCGACGCCCTCAACGGGTGGTGCGAGACTGGCTCCAACCAGTCAATGCCATATAGGGAATAAAGGGAAAGTGCTTTCTCCCTGTGCAGGCTGCGCCCCCGTATCGACATACCGAGACGAACACGTGTCCAGTACTAACCAGACATGCTTCTCTTTGCAGGCCGCAGATAGGACGGAGCCCGGAATGAGACAAGGGCGCCGCCACTAAAGATGGACAAAGCAGAAATAGGCACGGGACCCGCCGTATCAGCTCCGGACAGCCCGTCGCGCCTATAAAAGGAGAAGCCTGCCCAACGTAGCAGGGGATTCGATTCAAGCCAAGTCTACAGAGTCTAGGCCACGCCTAAGAGAGCACGAGCATCCGAAGCTTCTTTAGCAATAGCACCGTAGCGCAGTAGATTCTAGCTACCCAAGTGTCCAAAACTCCCCTATAAGCTCTGGATCGGCGCTTTCTAGCCCGGTCTCGGGGCCCTTGTACTGTTTCCACAAGATAATCAACGAGTGCTGGAGTAGAGCTGTTACCAGGCAGTAGGGGCTCGAACCAGGGTAAAAATCACTTGTCTCCCACAGTTTGTATTTCCTTCGCCTCTTCTCTCACCCCCTCTCAATCTCACCGTACGACGGATCTGTACCCGGATCCCGAGTTGCACCAGGCGTAGTCCGGGAAGACCGTGCGGCCAGAGCCCCCGCGAGCTCGGCTGCCTCCCCGGGCTGCTGGGAAGGGTTGTCGTTGGGCCTCACTACAACTACAAATTCGTCTGCCGGTCCGTGGACCCGCTGCCCTCAGTAGGCGCGTTTTCCAAACACGGACAAAAAGTGTCTTAGATAATTACTTATGACAGACGGTTTCTACAGGGCACGAACATCGAATCAATTTTATCATAAAATCAGCTTCACCAGATGTAAATTTCCCTTAGGTTCCCACCGATGAAATGTTTTTTTTTTTTGTTAAAAATGACTAAACCGTCTGTGATGAGGTGTCTCTGATGTTGCTTAATTTATATGTAGCAGTGTGTTATCATACTATCTCAAATTTGAGATATATGCTAGTCAAGCTAGCTTTTGAAACTCGAAGCAATCTTTATGTTGGATCCATAAAATTTAAATCATGTGTCTATATTTGTATTATAAAATACTATCTATAGTAACATATTTTTGTTGGGTTTATAAATAGTGTAATAAAGTTGTTAAAATTTATATTTTATGAATTGCCATGTCAATGTCTAAGACAATAGATATTTGTGAGCGGATGGGTATATAGTGATATGACAACGTATTGGTAATTAATGAAACCATAGCCATTTCAGAAAATGAAAACAATGTTGGTAGAGGTGGATGCCTGAACTAAAAACAATGTTGGTAGAGGTGGATGAACTCGGTGGATGACTGAACTGAAAATACGTCAAATTTTCAAGCTAGACACGAATTAATAATACGCCGTTGCTATTTCGCAGGCGCCTGAAATTTGCGATTTCGTGCAGGCGCTAAAAGTTTCAGTTAGTTTGTACTGTTTTTCCACAATTCCACTCACTGGAAGAAATGTTGTGAGAAAGTGCAACTTTTAGGGCGAGGGTTGTTTGCACGTTCTACCGCGTGTGGCGTCGCCGGCGTTCGTCGTCCTCCGTGCAAATTGCGAAATCGTGTGGAAGCTAAAAGTTCCAGTAAATTTGTACTGTTTTTTCACATTTTCATTCACTGGAAGAAACGTTATAAAGTAGTGGAAAAAATCGCGCGAGATCCCGTTTGTGCGTGTTGACGTGTGTATCGTCGCCGACGAGCTCTGTGGGGGCGGCGGTGGCGATGGCCGGTGAGCTCCGCGCGACAGCGGCGGCGACGGCACTCGGTGACCAACAACGGCGGCGGCAGCGACGGAGCTCGGCGGCCGGCAACGGCTGCAGCGACGGCGACGATGTCTTGCTGCTGCTCGCATGACTTGCTGTTGCTCGCACGCACTGCTGTAGCTCGACGGCGAAGGACAACGGCGAGGCGATTGCTGCGCTCGCCGGCGGCGCTGTGCAGGGGCGAGCCCCCGCACAAAAACCACCATTGCAGGCGCCTGGCCATTAGCAAGTCCCTAATACGTGTCAAAAAGCTTTTTCACCCGCTACCTGGATTTTCATCCTAACACTGGATCAGAAGGAACACCCCGGCAATGCCTTCAAGAAGAAGGGAGCTCATCGAGAGTTTCAAACTTTCAATCAAAGGTTTCGATGAGATTCCTCAAGTATCATTGAAGTTTCATAAGTCTCATTGTGTTTTACCGACGAGTGTCATGGAGTCTAGCTTATCGGTTTTTCCAAAAGAGTCACTGGTTTTCATTCAAGTTTCATTGAAAAGACGCAAAGGATAATAAGAGAATCGCATTACCCAAACATCTATGGGCGCATACCACAACATCATCAATCATGCACACAAAAAAAACTGAACTCCTCCCATCAAACTCCTCGGTATATTACCTGAGCTTCTTATGTCCCTACCCTCTCCGTAGTTACTGCCTCTACCTGTATTGACCATCGCCATGCCCCTTATGCTCATCACTCGGCGATGGTTGCTGGCGGCGACGGCGGCGGTTGCTGACCGGATAAGAGGAGAGAAAGGAGAGGGAAACAAAGGACGTAGGACCTGATTGTTTCAAATATAAAATTTAAGTTTTTGTTTTGCAAAATGTGCATGAAAAGAAAATGGTCATGAAGGTATATGGAATTGTATAATCTAATAGTACGTACAAAGCCGAGTACGAGTTTCGGTGGCTCGCCACGTGGCTGACCTCCCCGCCCAGCGCCACCACGGTTGTTCGATCGCGTGCACCAGGCAGAACTGGCCGTCCATTAGATTTTTATGTATAAAATAATTTTTACGCGTAAATATCAACAACTCGGATGGTTCGTTGGGTTGGCTAGCTGAGCAAGATCTCATGTGGGAGGCCGTGGTTCGAATCCCGCAGGCGCCACTTTTTGCGCTTGTTCCCCGACGTCCACCCACGCGCGTGTTTCCCAGCCTCGGCCCGCCTGTGATGCGCGGCGCGCGTGTGCATCGTCTTCCCAGACACTGCCCACGCGCGCCGAGGCCTCGGCGCCACGGGGGCGCACGCGTCTAGTATACATACATGTGGGAGTGTCTTTTCCTTCGCATAAAGAAAAGCATCGTCCTTTTTCGCATTTCCCATCTCTAAGCAGAAACAGCATAGTGGTACCAAACCACGTAAAATTCGATGGGGACACGTGACAGCTTTAGCTCAATTTCAAAACGTGGAATTAATTTTCAAAGCAAAATGAATGCAAAACAAGGCACACAATTTATCAATGTGTGAGTCCACCGTACGTAGGACACTAGTCCTGACCTTCACAAAAAAAATTTCTCATCGAACACTATATAATGTAGATGTCCTTTGATATATATTCTCCATCAGGTGCTTAATAATTTGTTTGTGGCATGTTAATGCGGAAGCATACGTTAATTTCTGTCACCTTCCTAGGTTGCAGGACCCACATTTCCCCTACACTTATACCACAGTTCGGTACACTCCATTTGTCACAAAGCCAGCATGCCCACGTCGCCTCAAAAACATGGGCCGCTGGATCGCACCACGTTGGCCCAGATCCAGCCGTGCACCTGCCCCTGCCCTTGCCCACTTTGCATAAAAAACCCTATATTAAACGATTTTCGGCTTCCGTCCTCGCGGATTCCCGAACCGGCCCATCCTCAGTTCTTCCCTTTTTTATCCAACCCCCTGTAGTTTATCGATCTTCACACCGCTGCCCTTTTTGTCTTTGTAGATGCACCTAATGTTCTCCAAAATTACCCGCACTGCCACTCCAATGGTCCGGCCCACCCCTTCGCCTGATGCCTGCCTCTCTCCCCCCTCATTCCGCCCGCTCCCTGCCTCAGCCTCCTCCTCTCCTCTACCCGCCGTGCGGGCACATCCTCTCCCGGCGGCGGCGGCGCCTCCTCCTCCCGAATCGGCCTCCGCCTGCGCTGGAGCTCGCGGTCCGCCGCCGCCTCCCGTCCGCCTTCCCCCTCTGTCTGGTTCCTCCGCCGTCGCTTTCTCTTGTGCCGACCCCAGCTCCAGGATGTAGCTGCCCATGGTTGGCCGCTACCTCGACCGGCCACCGGATCCACCGACGGCGGCTTCGGGGGAGCCCGGGTCCGCTGCCCTTGCCGTCCCTTTGCTCCTTCCGGTGGTCTCTCTTGCCGCGCCAGCGACGACGGCCGACGGAGGCGTCGGATCCACCGACAACGGCTTCGGGGAAGCCCGGGTCTGGTGGCGCTCTGCCTCCGTCTCCCGGCTCGCTGCTTCGTGCCGCCGCCGCCGACTGTCGGAGGCACCGGATCCAACAACGGTCATCTCGGGGCCGGCCGGATCCGGCGACACTCGGCGCCATGCATCACCCTCGTCCAGTTCCTCTCCTGGAAGCAGCGAGAGGTCCTCTTATTTTCCTTATCTCCCTAATTGCAAAGTTTCTGTGTGTATGGTATCGCCATCAATTTAGGGCTACGATTTTCTTTCTTTCCTGAAATTTCCTGTCCATCTGGCAAGTAGCTGAGTATAGTATAAAGCTGTGATCTTTCGGGGTTCCCATTCACTGGTGCATGAAAAATTACTGGTGACTTGTCGGCTCATCTCTTGGTGCAGCCTAATTGGGGTAAATATACATACAATATTTGCCTTTGGGTGTAGTGTATCTAGACAGCAATTATTGTAAAATGAAGTTCATTCAAATAAACTAGCCCTTGGTTTTTTTCCTGTGTTGAGACATTAGTTTTTTAATGATCACCGTTCACTAAAAGCAATGCTCAGAAGAGACCCTGCGATATTTAGTTCCTTTTTGCATGATGAATCTTGATGGCGTGTTCACAAACTGCAGCATGTTTTATATTTTCATCGTCTATTTCTTTTTTGCACTTTGATGTGGAATTCACGACTGCTATTAATTTGTTGCTGTCACAGCTTATCGACAACCAAGAAGTTCAGACATGGTAATAGTCTTTCCTTCATACGGCCATCTAACTTGGCATGGTATAAATTTATGATGATGCAAGAAAATATCCTTACTGATATAGTGTCCTTTTCACTCATCAAAAATAAAAAGATTGACTATGTGCATGTGCATGCACAAGCTTAGCCTTCTAGATGCATTTTGTAGTTTGTTCTTTTTGTGTCACACACATAGTTATATACTTTTTTGTGGTTGCAGGAAGACCTCAGGAAAATTGATAACTGGCAATATATCAACTGTGTAAAAGAACAAAAGATGCAAATTTTGATAACTTTTTTTGTTCTTTTATTCGTTTGTGACTGAATAAAAGAACAAAGATGCAACATTTTCGCATTTCTCTGCATCGGCCTGGTCATATTCAGAGTCTAGAATGCAGCAACCCAACATGCATGGCCAGTTTTCGATTCACAAGGTTTCTAATTTGTCCATCTCATTGCTTCCGCTTATTTGATGGATGCATTATTTGGTTGAAAATTTTGTTTTGCACAAAGGTCCTCTCAGGGTAAATGATGAAAGGTATGTGAACTTTGTTCAAATCATCGAAGGTTGCTTAGCTTCAGGGCAAATCATCAATTATCCTATTTGTTCCTGCTACCAGTAGCCGTATATTTTTATCTGAATGGCCATTTGCTTGCAGATTTTCAGTTGAAGCAAATAAGAACTGCACTCGGTATTAATTCTTTGCTAAAACGGACCCTGGCTTGTTAAATTTCCCTTGCCGTTATAGTTTAATTTAAACTTCATTTTTTTTGTCTGCATCTTTAGTATAAATATGTACTTGATAATATGATTTGTGTGGTATGCAAACATATACACGTTGTTAAGGTGCAGTACATTATTGGACCTGTTATTTCCATTAATGTTCACTTCCTGGTTATTATCTCCTTCCGCATTCAGAATGTTTACTTTCGTGTTAATTAATTGAAAAAAATGTTCATATGAGTACTATATCTTATTTGTTAATGAAGCATTATTTTATTTCGTCATGCTGTGTTCAAGCTGTGTTCAAACAATCGTATACACCTTCTGACTACTACTGTTTGTACTTTTAGGTAATGCCTCCATTAGGTACAGGCACCGCATTACTCCAGAGGACGAGGAACTTAAGACGAGTAATAAAAAGAAACAGTATGCATATCTCTTACGTTCTTTTCTACCAAATAGGAAAAAGATGACTTTCCTATTACAAGAACTGCAACTGCAGTCTACCAAAATAACATGATTATATGTTCTTCCAAACAGAAAAGCATTTTATGACGACTCTGCACAGAACAAGCAACAGGTCGAGAAAACTTACCTACATCATTGACTGGGAAGAAAACTAGCGGACAATGCAAACACAAACACAGCACAAGAAAGACCCAGCCACTCTACTCTTTGCTGAATGTTAATGTAACTAAACATACCTATGACCAATCCTTTTCTGTAATATATCCCCTCGATCCCAGCAACATGACTCAATTTATAATTTTAGCATTTATATCGACCGTAAATATTTAATCATCATCTTGACAAAATTTCTGTTTCATTTTTGACAAACAAACGTTAATCTAAAGAACTGCACAATAGAATAGCACAGCGCGCGTAAGCGCGCTTCTTGGGTCTAGTATATATGATTCCAAGGGTACGTAGCCCTTTGCACATAGCATCGCATATCGTACAATTTTTTTCTCCGATCACCGCCTAAAGCCCTACCGTATGATAGTTCTGAGCGTCTAGAGGGATATGGAGCCTGTTTGATTTCATGTCAAATCTGTCACAACTAGACTAATAATGTCAGAGTTTTATTGCTAGCGTTTGGTTCGTGTCATAACTATGAATTAGCACACTTTCTTAGCCATCGGACCCACTCGTCATAGACTAATTTTTTGCCACACTTTGACACAAGTGTGGCACTGATTTTGTGTGTTTAGTTGCTTCCTGCCAAACCTAACCTTGGGTAACTGTGGCAAGCCACACAATGTGTGGTGCCAAAATTCACCGTCACACTTATGGAAAAGTTAGTCAAAAAACTGAGTATATGACAAGTGAGACATGTGGCTAAGAAAATATGGCAAGTCACAGATGTGCCATGAACCAAACACCTATCAAAGAAACTGTGACTTGTATAATGTTAGGTGAGGTAAGGTTAGACAACAACGAAACAGGCCCTTTCCGCCACAAAAGTGTGGCAAGACACGCTTGCCTTAGATTAGGTTAGGCAAAGTGTGGCATTAACCAAACAGGCCCATGGACTCCCAAGTAATTATCGCCAACCAATTCCTTCCGAGAGTATAGATACAGACCAATCCAAAATTTTTCACTGGTACCTACAACACTACTATAGAAAACATTTATCCGCGTCTCCGTATTACCGGTGAATAGGGCTGGAACTTTAGCTTGTGGCTCGCGAGCAGCTCGGGCTCGAGCTCGGGCTCGGCTCATTTACAAACGAGCATGAGCCGAACACGTTTTGTAGCTCGGTCAAAAAACGAGCACGAGCCGAGCCTGGCCTGGCCTGACTCGCTCGTGGCTCGTAGAAATGTAATAATATGTGATGATAAGCTGCTCGGCCTAGCCCAGCGGCCCCCGCCCTTGCCTTATCCATTTCCTAGCCACGGCAAGCCCATACGGCCATACACCCTAACACGGTACTCCCTCCGTCCCAAATTATAGTTCGTTTGACTTTTTTGACACCAAGTTTGACCGGCTCGTCTTATTCAAAAAATTTCGGAATTATTATTTATTTTTACTATGATTTCGTTTAGCATATAATATACTTTAAGTATGAGTTGGAATTTTTTGAATTTTTATAAATTTTTTAAATAAGACGAGCCGATTAAACTTAGTGTCAAAAAAGTCAAACGACCTGTAATTTAGGACGGAGGGAGTAACACCCACCCGCACCGATGCAAGCAAAATGGATGGGGATGAAAAAATCGCTCCTTCTCTCCAACTTCCTCCGTCGGCCGGGTCCTCCTGCCCACGCCGATGCTGGGGGTGCCGCGGCCGTCGGGGCCGCGCTGTGCCAAGGCCACGCCGCCGTTGGGGTCGGGGGAGCCGTGACTGTTGGGGCCGCGCCGCCGCCGTGCCACGGGGCCTCCGCCGTCGGGGGAGCCGTCGCCGTTGGGGCCGCGCCACGCCGAGGGGCCACCGCCGTCGGGGTCGGGGGAGCCGTCGCCGTTGGGGCCGCGCCGCCGCAAGGCCACGCTGCCGTCGGGGTCGTGGGAGCCGCCACCTTTGGGGCCGCGCCAGCGCCGCACCAAGGCTATGCCCGAGCTAGGGGAGACGTCATCATTGAGGGAGCCACCAGTGGATGTGCAACCCCAAAGTCCATCACCGGTAGATCCACTCCTTCAAGCTCCGTCACTACTCAATCCACACCTACAAGCTCCCCCGTTCTCGCTGGTCCATCCGTGGATGCTAATATGCTAATCTTGATGCACTTATGCTAATATCCTATGCCCTATGTGGCTATGTTTTGGTGGTACTATGCTAATATGGTATGTGATATGTCTTGTCCTATCTCCAATGGTAATATGCAGTGGTTGAATGCAAACGAGCCACGAGCGCTCACGAGCTGCTGGCGAGCTTTACCGAGCCCGAGCCGAGCCAGCTTTTCAGCTCGGCCATCCGAGCGAGCCGAGCCGAGCTGGCTCGCTCGCAAAAAACAGCAGAGCCTGAAGATGTCTGGCTCGCTTCGGCTCGGCTCGTTTCCACCCCTACCGTGAATGTGACAAAAACAACCAATGGTGAGCCTCTATGTGCTCCGTGCTTAACCCCTAAAAGAATCACCGGTGATGACAACCACTAGTGATAGTATAAGTATCACCAACATTTCTTTGAATGAACTGCTAGAGATATCATTGATGCTGGTTGCTCCGAAACCTGATTGATAGTGATAATTAGTGCTGCTAATTAATGGGTTCAAACCCAACCTATATCCACCCCACCCCTATTTTAAAAAAACTATTTTTTCTTTCCCATCCCACCTCACCCCATTTTTATGTGAACCCAAATCAATCCAGCCCATTTCTTATCTAAACCCAAACCAATCCAGTCCACACCTCTTATATGGGTTCTGTCGGTACAATAAGTACCGGGGTATAAAGAGTCCTAAAGAATACCGGGCGAGCTCACGCGTCAGGTGGGCGACCAGGCCCCAGAGCGCGGGGCGAGAACGAGAGGCCCCTCACTGTCAGGTGGGGCCCGCGTGGCAGGAAGCGTCCCGAAGGGAGTCTTCCGGGTGAAGGCTCTCCCCTGCTACGAAGGACAGGTGCATTAAATGCGACATCACGCGCGGATGGACCGATGAAAAGATAATTACCGCCACGGTGACCTCTGCAGGTCTGATCAACTGTCACTGTGGTGCTGCGGAATTGACCGACAGAGAGAGAGTTTGCCGTCATCAGGTTGGCCGCCCGCGTCAGAAGGAGCAAGCTGGGTCCCGCCCGTTCTTTCACCGGCGTGTTCACACGAGTCAGATGCCACTTGCTCGGCACGCGTGGGCGGCACCGCTCGGCACAGTAGCAGCACGTTTTCGTCTCTCCTGACTCGTCCTTTACGTCTTATCAGTGTACTAAGTGTACTGTGTAACCACCCCCCCTTGGCTCTCTCCGCCAGCCCACGGCTTGTATAAAAGGGGAGGAGAGAGAAGGGAGAAAGGGAGAGAAGCATTCTGTAATCATTCACACACAACCAAAACAAGAAAAGAGCTAAGGCTCGGCAGGAGTAGGACTATTACCCGCGAGGGGGTCCGAACCTGGGTAATCTCTGCGCGTCGCTCCTCGCCGCGCCCGACGCTCGAATCGGATCGAGCCCGGGCTGATCGGCTGGCAGAAGTAGAAATCTGATAGGGGTGTGATTCACTGTGGTTCGGTGAAAAACACGCCGTCAGTGGCGCTCTAGGTAGGGGCGCCCAAGATCCCAAGGTCAAGAAAAAGATGGCCACCCGCAAGATCAAGAAAACGGAGGAACTCTTCACTTTGGCCCATAAGTGCGCCCTATAGGCGGAGACCCGCTTCCGCCCGGCCGGAAGGGCGGGGGTCGCTGGGGGTGGCGAAGCCGGGACCTCCAAGAATCCCGGCAGAAAGGATAAGAAGAAGCGCAAGGTGGCCGAGCCCGGGCAGGTCCTGGCCGCCGAGTGCGACGACGACGACGACAGCGGCCGGCCGCGCGGCGGGCGGAAGAAAGGAGGAGGCCGTGGCGGCGGCAGGAATGGTCCCAGCAGGGGCGGCCGTGACGACCACCGCGGCCACGACGAAGGGCGAGGACGTCGCCCCGGCGAGTGGGACGGAAGGACTTACTGTCCCATTCACCGTTGCAACTCCCATGACGTGGCCGATTGCCAGGTCGTCAACAAGATTGTGGACATGCGAGTCCACTAGCAGCAACAAGCATCCGGCAGCGGCAAGGGCAAGGAGCCGGCTTCGCTTGGTTTTCAGCAGGCGGAGCGCGAATTCGCCTTCATACACGGCGGATCGGCAACCTATCCGTCGCACGCCAGTTTCAAGCGTGTGATGAGGGAGGTATGCGCCGTCGTGCCCGGCGTAGGGTCTGCTAGGCAGCTGGTGTGGTCGGAGCAATCGATCACGTTCAGTCAGGCCGATCACCCCGTCAGCACTGCCGGCCCGGGACATCTCCCGATCGTGATTGCGCCCACGGTCCGGAATGTCAAGTTGTGGCGGGTGCTGGTAGATGGAGGAAGCTCGATCAACCTCCTGTCCGCCCGAGTCGCCAAAACACTTCAGATCCAGGAGCAGGAGCTCCGGCCGGCGTTTCCTTTCTTCGGCGTGATGCCGGGGGCTGAGTCCGTCCCTCTGGGGCGCGTCAGTCTACCGGTGACCTTTGGAGGCGCCGACAACTTTCGTACGGAGATGCTCGAGTTCGAGGTAGCAGACTTCGACTGGCGTGTTCACACGAGTCAGAGGCCACTTGCTCGGCACGCGTGGGCGGCACCGCTCGGCACAATAGCAGCACGTTTTCGCCTCTCCTGTCTCGTCGTTTTCGTCTTATCAGTGTACTAAGTGTACTGTGTAACCATTTCCTTGGCTCTCTCCGCCAGCCCACGGCTCCTATAAAAGGGGAGGAGAGAGATGGGAGAAAGGGAGAGAAGCATTCTGTAATCATTCACACACAACCACAACAAGAAAAGAGCTAAGGCTCGGCAGGAGTAGGACTATTACCCACGAGGGGGTCCGAACCTGGGTAATCTCTGCGCGTCGCTCCTCGCCGCGCTCGACGCTCTAATCGGATCGAGCCCGGGCTGATCGGCTGGCAGAAGTAGAAATCTGATAGGGGTGTGATTCACTGTGGTTCGGTGAAAAACACGCCGTCAGTGGCGCGCCAGGTAGGGGCGCCAGCATCAGTCCGAGTTCTTCGATTTCTTCAATGGCGGATCAGCAGTTCGCGATAGACAAGGAAGCAGCCGCCAGAGCCGCGACCGCGGCGTCCGCTGCGGCAATGGTGGTAGATCAGTCGGGCGGTAGCCGTCTGCCAAGGGTCGGTGCCCTGGCGGAGAGCAGCCGTCCCAGTCTGGCTAGGCGACGCCAGGCCTTGGAGGAGTGCTCTCCGGCACAAAACCTCCATGCGGCCAGGTCCTTACTGTACAACCCGCCAGTTCCGGTGACTCCGGACTCTCCGGCGGCCCCGTGGCTAGCCAGTTTCGCCCGCTACGTCGATGCCGCCGCGGCGGTAGTGCGAGTTCCAGGGGTACGGGAACCGGCGTTTCCGCTTCCTCCCGTTCTTTTGTTTCTCCGCACCCCTTCCGCGGATCTCCTGACGGGAAGGGGCGGGGCCAGGATGACAGAAGCCAGGCGACTCCCTCGGGGGTTCGACCAGGCAGACGCGGCGGTGGACTGGACCTCCGGACCCACTTGGAGGACCGCCACCTACTGCATGGAGAAGATCAACGTGACAAGCTCCGCCCGAGGCACGGCCGAGAGCGTGACCGCGCTATCGCTGCAGTCCGCGGAGGCCAGGAGGAGGGCTCCCGCGACGCCGCCCCGGCCAGCGAAGGCGACGCTTCCTCGGCGCCGCCTAGGCGCCGGGGGCGGCGGGACGAGGGCCGTTTCCAGGAGCAGGAGGCTCCAGATATCGGATGTTGCGCCTTTTCAAAAGAGCTGCGTCGCATCTAGTGGCCGAAGAAGTTCCGACCGGCCCCCATCAAGAAGTACGACAGCTCCACCAACCCTGATGAGTTCCTGCAGATCTACACCACGGTGATGCAACCGGCTGGAGGGTCCGGGAAAGTTCTGGCGAACTAATTCCCCGTTGTCCTCACCGGCGGAGCCCACTCGTGGCTCATGATCCTACCCCCGGAGTCAGTGGGGTCGTGGAAGGAGCTCTCCGAGCTTTTCATCACCAACTTCCAGGGCACTTTCTAGTAGCCCGGAGTCGAGGACGATCTCCACAACGTGGAGCAGAAGAAGGGAGAGTCGCTGCGCGATTACATCCGGCGCTTCAGTCAGGTCTGTAACACCATTCCTGACATCTCCATCGACGCCGTCATCACGGCTTTCAGGAGGGGCGCCCAAGATCCCAAGGTCAAGGAAAAGATGGCCACCCGCAAGATCAAGACGATGGAGGGACTATTCACTTTGGCTCACAAGTGCGCCCTACAGGCGGAGGCCCGCTTCCGCCCGGCCGGAAGGGCGGGGGTCGCTGGGGGTGGCGAAGCCGGGACCTCCAAGAATCCCGGCGGAAAGGACAAGAAGAAGCGCAAGGCGGCCGAGGCCGGACAGGTCCTGGCCGCCGAGTGCGACGACGACGACGACAACGGCCGGCAGCGCGGCGGGCGAAAGAAAGGAGGAGGTCGTGGCGGCGGCAGGAACGGTCCCCGCAGGGGCGGCCGTGACGACCGCCGCGGCCACGACGAAGGGCGAGGACGTCACCCCGGCGAGTGGGACGGAAGGACTTACTGTCCCATTCACCGTTGCAACTCCCATGACTTGGCCGATTGCTAGGTCGTCTGCAAGATAGTGGACAAGCAAGTCCACGAGTAGCAGCAAGCATCCGGCAGCGGCAAGGGCAAGGAGCCGGCTTCGCTTGGTTTTCAGCAGGCGGAGCGCGAATTCGCCTTCATACACGGCGGATCGGCCACCTATCCGTCGCACGCCAGTTTCAAGCGTGTGATGAGGGAGGTGTGCGCCGTCGTGCCCGACATAGGGTCTGCTAGGCAGCTGGTGTGGTCGGAGCAGTCGATCACGTTCAGTCAGGCCGATCACCCCGCCATTACCGCCGGCCCGAGATATCTCCCGATCGTTGTTGCGCCCACGGTCCGGAATGTCAAGTTGGGGCGGGTGCTGGTAGATGGAGGAAGCTTGGTCAACCTCCTGTCGGCCCGAGTCGCCAAAGCACTTCAAATCCAGCAGCAGGAGCTCCGGCCGGCGTTTCCTTTCTTCGGCGTGACGCCGGGGGCTGAGTCCGTCCCTCTGGGGCGCGTCAGTCTCCCGGTGACCTTCGGAGGCGCCAACAACTTTCGTACGGAGATGCTTGAGTTCGAGGTAGCAGACTTCGACCTCCCATACAACGCCATACTGGGTCGGCCAGCGCTGACCAAGTTCATGGCGGCCTGCCACTACGCTTACATGGTGGTCAAGATCCCGGGGCCAGCTGGCACCATCATCATTCAGGTGGACCACCCGGAGGCGCTCCACTGCGACAAGGACGCTCTCGCTTTGGCGGGGGTGATCGGCACCCAGAAGGCTGAAGCCTCGACTCTGGGAGCTCCTCCGGCGAAGGTCCGTGCTTCCCCCGGCTCGTCCGGGGGGTTAAGACGGTCTCCCTGAGCGAGTCAGACCCGGCGAGGACCGTTCAGGTGGGCGCTTCTCTTGGCGCCATATAGGAAGGCGCACTCGTCTCCTTCCTCTAGTCTAACGCAGACGTGTTCGCTTGGCAACCGTCCGACATGACTAGGGTCCCCAGGGAGGTGATTGAGCATAAGTTGGCAACATTCCCCGGCGAGCGACCGGTCATGCAGAAGGTCCGGAAGCAGTCGGTGGAGCGCCAGGCCGTTATCCGCCAGGAGGTGGACAAGCTCTTGAGGGCGGGGGTCGTTCGGAGCGTCGCCCACCCTAGGAGGCTCGCGAACCCCGTCCTCGTCAAGAAATCCAACGGGCGGTGGAGGATGTGCGTCGACTTCACCAACCTCAACAAGGCGTGCCCGAAGGACCCGTACCCACTACCCCGCATTGATCTCATCGTCGACTCCACTGCGGGGTGTGAACAGCTATGCTTTCTGGATGCGTACTCCGGGTACCATCAGATTAGCATGGCTAAAGAAGATGAAGACAAGACTGCCTTTGTGACGCCCATGAGCGTCTACTGCTACACAAGGATGGCCTTCGGATTGAAGAATGCAGGCCCAACCTATCAGAGGGCCATGCATATTGCTCACCACCCCCAGATCGGGCGGAACCTGGATGTGTACATCGACGACCTGGTGGTGAAGTCCAAGGAGGCGGAGGAGTTGATCGGCGACCTGGAGGAAACCTTCGCCAACCTGAGGAAGTACTACATCAAGCTTAATCTCGAGAAGTGCGTCTTCGCCGTTCCGTCGGGCAAGCTGTTGGGTTTCCTTGTTTCCCAGAGGGGGATTGAGGCGAACCCCAACAAGATCGCTGCGATCGAAAACATGAAGCCCCCGACGCGACTTCAGCAGATGCAATGTTTGGTGGGCGGCTTGACTTCCCTGGGCCACTTTATAGCTCGCCTGGGGGATAAGAGTCTCCCCCTGTTCAAGCCCTTGAAGAAGACCAATCAGTTCGAGTGGACCGCGGTGGCGCAGGAGGCGTTCGACGGACTGAAGAAGTACCTCACTTCTCCACCCGTGTTGGTCGCCCCAGAATCGGGCGAGCCGCTGATCCTCTATGTCGCGGCAAACCCGGAGGTGGTCAGCGCGTTGTTGGTGGCGGAAAGAGAAGGAGTTCAGCGCCCGATCTACTACATCAGTAAGGTCCTCCATGATGCAAAAAACAAGGTATTCACAGCACCAGAAGATGTTGTACACCGTGTTGACGGCATCCAGAAGGCTGCGTCACTACTTCCAGGGGCGAGAAATCACGGTGTTGACCAAGTACCCCTTACGGGAGATGCTCTTCAACCGCGAGGCGACGGGCCGCATCGCCAAGTGGGCAATGGAGTTGGCGGAATTCGACCTCATGTTCGCGCCCCGGACGGCGGTCAAAGGGCAGGCGCTGGCGGAATTCGTCAATGAATGGACCCCGGCGGCGGCAGAAGTTGAAGACACCTCAGCACCCTCGCCGTGGACTCTCTTCTTCAACGGTTCGTTCTGGCTGGAGGGGGCTGGGGCCGGCGTCGTCTTGGTGTCTCCCACCGACGACATTGTTCGGCACCTGGTGGTGCTGGAGTTCCGTGCTACCAACAACGTCGCGGAATACGAAGGGCTCCTCGCCGGGCTTAGGGTGGCCTCAACCCTGGGCATCCGGCGGCCGCAAGTTAAAGGCGACTCTCTCCTGGTCATCAACCAGGCGAAGAAGGAATTTACCTGTTCAGATCCCACCATGGCGGCCTACCTGGCGGAGGTGCGCCGGTAGGAGCGGCACTTTGAGGGGTTGGGCTTCGCGCACATCCCTCGCCGTGACAACTACATGGCGGACGAACTGTCCCAGATTGCCTCGTCAAGGGCACCTGTTCCAGCTGGGGTCTTTGAGGAAAGACTCACGCAGCCGTCTGTCGTAGCCTCCGATTCTGGTGGGGACGGCATGATTCTTGACGCAGCTCCCACATCTGGCGGAGACGTCAGCATTCCCGTAGCAGCTCCCCAGCTGGAGGGAGGATGCGGAAGAACTGCTGCGGCGGTTGAGGCGGAAATGCCAGGCCAGGCAAAGTATGTCGGCGACCATTCTAACGTCGTCGCACTCGTCCGGGAAGGTAAGTGGATGGATCCTATCCTAGCCTACCTGCGGGACGGAGTGATCCCCGACGATGACGCGTCAACTGAGAAAGTAGCGCGCAACGCCAAGCGCTACGCCCTGGTAGGTGGGGACCTGTATCGCCAGGGTGCAAACGAAGTTCTACTGAAGTGCGTCACTCGGGAAGTGGAAAATCCTCTCTGAGTCCATGGAGGCATGTGCGGGAGCCACTCAGGGAGCCGCGTTGATCGAAAAGGTCTTCCGCCACGGCTTCTATTGGACTACTGCCCTCCAGGATGCCTTCGAGCTGGTGAGGAGATGCGAAGCGTGCCAGTTTCATGCTAAGCAGATCCACCGACCGACCCAGGCACTGCAAACCATTCCGCTCTCCTGGACGTTCGCGGTATGGGGGCTGGACATCCTGGGCCCGTTCCCGCGGGCGACCGGGGGCTACACGCATCTGTTTGTCACCGTCGACAAGTTCACCAAGTGGGTGGAAGCCTCGCCGGTCCCGGCGATCACCTCCGCTGCAGCCATAAAGTTCATGAGAAGCATCTTTGTACGGTTCGGCGTCGCCAGCAGGATCATTACCGATAATGGCGCACAGTTCAAAAGCGCCGACTTACAGGATTGGTGTGAAGAACTGAGTACTAAGCTGTGTTTCGCCTCCGTCGCACATCCGAAGAGCAATGGGCAAGTGGAGCGGACGAACGCAGAAGTGCTAAAAGGACTCAAGACAACGGCGTTCGATCGCCTGGAGAAGCGTGGCAAGCGCTGGGCTGAGGAAGTCCCCACTGTGCTTTGGGCACTAAGGACAACCCCCAACAGAGCCATTGGCGAGACTCCTTTCTTCCTGGTGTACGGCTCAGAGGCGGTGCTCCCGTCAGAGCTTGCCTTGGGATCCCCGAGGGTGGCGGCGTACAGCGAGGATGGAGACCCTGACTGGCGTCAGGATGAAGTAAATCTCCCGGAGGAGATCAGAGACAGCGGCGATCCGGGCAGCCAGATATCATCAATCCCTGCGCCGTTATCAAGTAAGAAGGGTGTGTGAGAGAACACTGGCAGCGGGCGACCTCGTCCTGCGCAGAGTCCAGGCGCAGGCAGGTCGCAATAAGCTGTCTTCCCTGTGGAAGGGCCTCTTCAAAGTGGTCTCAGTATCCCGCCCAGGCTCAGTCAGGCTCGCCTTCGAGGATGGTCGCGAGTTGGCGAACACATGGAACGTCGAGCACCTGAGGAAGTTCTACCCGTAGGTAACTGTTTCAGAAGCTTTTTGGTCTTCCTTTGGAGCCGAGCGGCGAGGCCTTCCCCCTTCATCGCTCACCTCAGGGGCTGCGATGTACAAACCCATCTGCAATATAAAGATAAGTTCTGTCTCTTTGTGAGCATCTGTTTTTTTGCCTTAAAAAGTCTGTTAGAAAACATTCTGTTGAAAGGTGGTAGCGAGAAAGTACTTAAGACTGATGGTCCCTTAGTTGCAAAGGCGAACGCTTAAACTTGCGCTGGGCGAGGCAAGGCGGACTGAAGGCGAGTTCTACCCTGGTGTGTCTGCTCGGTCTGGGCTATGCGCCAACGACGGCACCGGCGTCTAGACCACTTCCGAAAACTAAGTGCTCGCCACGCAAGGATTAAGGTCGGTTCGCAAAGAGGCCGTAAGGGTTGAAGTAACCAGATGCCTAAGGAAAAAGCGCTCACTTTTAGCAGAACGTTCTGTCTAAAGCTTTTGGCGGTCGGTTGCCTAAGTCCTTTTCTCGCGATTAAAAGATTGCGTAAAGGATTGACGAGACTTGTGGCAGGAAAAGCAAAAGTTTGCATTAAACAGGTCCTCCATACAAAAGGCGAGCGGCAAGAGAGGCCGGTCAATCCTTGTCGTCGTCGTCCTCCGCCGGTGCAGCGCCACCCATCATGGACACTCGGTTAGCGGCGACTTCGACGCGAGACTGCTCATCCCGGTCCAATTGACGCGGAGGCTCCCCGGTGGCGGCGTCAAGGTCGAATGCGGCGTTTTAGGTAAGACAGTTGCCCAAGACAAACCGCGCTGCTTCAAAGGTGCCTTGGCGCCCATCTTCGATCGCCCGTGCCCGCATCACCACCGGCAGGTCGCTCAGAGCCTCGGCGGCGCGCCCAACCGCGTCGGCGTACTGCGTAGCCGTCTCTTCCAGCGGGGCGTAGAGAGTGACTCCCAGCGGGTCCAGGACATCCGCGAAGCCACGGTAAGCGGTTCGCAGCATGGCAGTAAGGGTCCGAAGGTGATCGGAGTGCGCCGCGCGGAGTTTCGAGGTCTCCTTGACGGCGGAGGCGGCGGCGGCTTGCGCCGCGCAGCCTCGGGTGTCGCCGTCTCCTTCGCGGCAATCTCCCGGTCGAGGACTCGCCGCAGCTCGCCGACAGCTTGAGTGGCCGAAGCCAGCGAGCCTTCCCGCACCGCCCAAGTGCGGGCTAGGGCGCGGAGTGCTTCGAAGGAGCGTCCGACGTCGGCGGCGATGGTAGAGACGGCGTCGGAATCGACCGCAGCGGCAGCCGGAAGGTGCTCCACCCTCGACGTCGGCGCCGCAACGCCCTCCGCGGCTGGAGGCGCCGTCTCCGTCGAGGAAATCGGGAGCGAGGCTGGAGCGGGCGGATCGCGCAGGCCGGAGCTTGAGGCGCCAGCATCCGGCCTGTCCCAAGAAGGAAAAAAGCCAGAAAAAGGGGTCAGGTTCGTGGAAAACCTGCAGCGTGCTAACCGTAACATGAAAAATGCATGCATACAGAAAGCTACCTGAGGGGGCGCCTCCCAAAGGCGAAAGCAGAAGGAGGCAGCATCAGGCCGCTCGGCCGCGGGGCTGGCGCAGCCGTTTCGCCTCCCGTTGTGGGCGGCGGAGGCGGCGGAATCACCGCTGGCAGCGCTGTCCAGGCGGGCGCCGGCACAGGAGGTGCCCGGGCGTTGGACGAAGGCGCTGGCGCAGGAGGCATCGGCGAGACGGGCGCTGGCGCAGCAGGCACCGGCGCAGGCAGCGTCGATTCCAGAGGAGTCGCCGCGCTCTCGCCAGGAGGCAGAGTAGCGGCGTCGGCAGCAACGCCCCCATCGGAGGGGGCCAAGGACAGCGGAGGCAGCCCTGGGCTCGCGGGGCGAGGCCTCTTCGGGGCTTGTTCCCCCCTCGTCGTCATCGTCGTCGGAGAGGAGGAGGCGGCGCTTTCCAAGCCCGCGATCGGCGTCGGTCGGGCAGGGAGCGCGACGGCCACAGAAAGACCGGCGGCCGTCGGAGCCCTTGCGGTCGCCGAAGGTTGGTCGCGGATTTGCAAGGGTCGCTGGACCACTTGAACCGCGGGGCCAGAAACTTCCATGGGAGGCAACGCACGCAAGTACGGGTTGCGCTCCCGTGGGTCCCAGTCGCAGAGGGGGCGGACGCTTGCAATCAGAGGGACGTCGCCAGTTGGCGCGGGCAGAAGGCCCGCTGGCCATGGCGGAGCACCTCCTTCGACACGTTCCCCGCGGCTGGGCAGCAGAAAAAGGAAAGCAGCGAATTAGCAAAGAACCTAAAAGGAAAAAGAGGTTCCCCAAAAGGTCAGAAGATCCAAAAGAGAGCAAGAGCACTTACCTCCGGGGACGATGCGGGTCCCATCATCGTCGCCATAGTATTGCCAGGTGGGGCGCGCCCTCATGCGAAGCGGGTAGAGGCGGCGCCGCAAGAAGTCCACCACCACTTGGGTTCCGGTGATCCCGTTGTGGCGGAGGTCAGCAATGCGCGTCAGCATCGCCTCCGTCTCCGCCGCGTCGTCAGGCGAAGACCCCCAGCTGGCAAGGGATTCCGCAGGGCCCTCGGGAAGACAAGTTCGTCGCAGCCGCTGGAATCCTCCACGTACAGCCATTGCCATGCCCAGTCCTTCCAGTTGGACTTAAGCGCGAGCGCGATGAAGACAGCGGCGTCACGAAGTGAGAAGTAGCAGCCCCCTACGGTCCCGCTCGAGCGCGAGCTCGTGTGCAGCGTAAAGAGCCGGCGCCAGAGCGGGAGATTCGGCATCACCCCCATGAACATTTCGCAGAGGTGGGTGAAGACGGCCAACATCACGATGGAGTTGGGGGGAGGTGTACCGCCTGGATCTCGTAGAAGGCGAGCACCCCCAAGAAGAACTCAGAATAGGGCGGGACGAGCCCCGCCAGGACGGCCTATGTGAAGGTGACGATCTCCCCGTCGTGGGGGCTCGGCGCCATGGTACCGGCGTGGAACTGGGCGGCAGACGGCGGCACGTGCCGCTGGAACCGCGCCACCGTCTCCTCATCGGCAGCGGAGGCGGGCAAAACTGAATCAGGCGGTGGCGCTCCCGGCGTCAAGGTGGCGGCCGGAACAGTGCCCCCACAGCGGCCCTTACTGCGCTTTGGGGCCATTGGAAGGTGGCGGAAGCGCGGTGGCGAAAAAGCTAAGTGTGAAGAAACTCTGCAGTAGCGGTTCAAGGCTCTTTGGCGCGCGAAAGGATTCAACGCGGCGCTTAGGAATGAAGCATTTATAGGCAAAGGAAGCGAGAGCGACGGTTTGGATTCCGTCCCCACTAGCGCGCACGGCGCCATTAATGTCCCGCGCGCCTCGGCTTCCCGCGAAAAGCGGCACGGTTCCCCAAGGAAGATCGTGCGCAGGTGGAGAATCGGTCGTACGGCCGCCGTAGGAGGTGGGCCCCCCACGATTCGTCTCCCATCGCGCGAGAAATGGCGAAATATCGGCGTGACGGTTCGCGTATCATGATGGATCCGGGGGCTACTGTCGGTACAATAAGTACCAGGGTATGAAGAGTCCTAAAGAAGACCGGGCGAGGGCCCCACACGTCAGGCGGGCGATCAGGCCCGAGCGTGTGGGTGAGCTCCTCAGCGCGCCAGGCGAGGGCCCCACACGTCATGCGGGCGATCAGGCCCTAGCGTGTGGGCCCACGCGTCAGGTGGGCGACCAGGCCCCAGAGCGCGGGGCGAGCGCGAGAGGCCCCTCACTGTCAGGTGGGGCCCGCGTGGCAGGAAGAGTCCCGAAGGGAGTCTTCCGGGCGAAGGGTGATAGTGGTTGTAATTGCACACACAATTACGGCTGACGATTGATACATCCTCATTGCAGATTTAGGTTGAAAGATTTGCCACTCTTATATACTAACAATTAACTTGAGTCGATGACATACGACTCTCACGGCACACATGTCACTGACATGAAGAGTAATCAATTAGGTGAATATTGAATTCACTATTAGCGAAATGGCATTTAATCCCGGTTGGCAACTAGTTTTAGTCCCGGTTGCCAAACCGGAACAACTTCTAGGGACTGAAGGTCACATGCCTTTAGTCCTAGTTTTCCCAACCGGGACACAAACGTTACCACGGTGTAGAAAATATCTAAAAAATATGACGAACTCAAGATTCGAACCTGGAACCTCCTGCCACCACGGGACTCACACTCACCCTGATCTAACCAACCCACCCAACCACGCGTATTTACTAGACTAGAATATGCATTCCTTTTGAATTATGCTAGAACGAGGCTACTAAAGCTTACCTTCAATCCCGGTTCGTGTTACGAACCGGGACTAATTTGTGCCCGTGCCAACTATCATGTACCCGTCTGTCTCGGTTCGTGACATAAACCGGGACTAATGTGGACGAAAAATCATGCTTTTGGCCTAGTAGCCATGAACCGGGACTGATGCCACTATCAGTCCGGGTTTGTAATTATCCGGGACTAATGTGCCGGGATAGAAGGCCCGCTCCCTAGTAGTGATTATTCAGTGAGGTGACAACGTACGGTGGGATGCTAGCTAGTGAAGTGTTTTTTGTAGAAAAGGGAATCCTATTATTTTAATTTGGAAAAGCCCGTTACCGCAGGACTAGGCCCGAGCTCGGCCCGGCACGTCGGTCCTCATTTACAGTCTCAAGCCCGGCTCGAAGCCTGAAGGCCCGGCCCTGCCTGGCCACGGCTTATTTTATGTTTTTTCGGGCCCGGACCCGGCCCGGCTGCCGAGCCTCGAATTGAGGCCTGAGCTCGGCCCGCCGTGCTAGTCGGGTCGGGCCGAGCTTTTTCGGGCCGGGTCAGGCCAGGCTTACCGGGCCGGGCTTCCCATGATCAGGTCTAGTTCACACTATTAAAAATCATCAAAATTTATAAATTTTTGTTATGACTCTGCATATCTAAAAGCAACTTTGTGCAAGTTGGCAAATCAAACTGAATAGGTGGAGCCCACACGTTAAAAATTATGGTATATTATAGAACCAATATGAATCCATTCAATACAAACCCGTGGGTTGAAATCAATTGAACCCAAACCAATCCAAACCAACCCATTTCAACTTAAAACCTACCGTACCCCAACCATTAGCTATGTACATCAACATCATCTCCACCCATTCAAAGCAGCATATTCTAAAATCCAACGCATTTCACCATTTTACCGCAACCCATTAGCACCTGATAATATCACTGGCGGTTCGTGCAATAAACGGCCGGCCAATATCCAAGCCAGCTAGAATATGTATGGTTACGTGGGGGCAGTTGGTTGGACGACGCCCCCTTGGCGGAGTCTCGTAGACCGGCCTCTCGGCCGCGAACGCCGGTCGGTAGATGGACGGTTCAAGTCTGGTGTCGTTGTTGGGCGTATCGATCTCTCTTGCAAGACACTCTACGGTGACCTCGTATCTAAAAGTCCCTCTCCTTCGATCGCCTTCCGCGCGCCTGCGCGCGCGCACTGCGGCAGCGGAAGCGGAAGCGGAAGCAGCAGCTGCTGCTGCGGTGCGAGCAGTAGCTAGGGTGGGGTGGTGTGGTGGAACGTCCTCACGAATCAGGTTGCCCCATCTCCACTCCACCCCCCGGCCGCTCTCCTCACCCCCCAAACGCTTTTCTCCTTTTCCTTTCCACCCTCCCTCTCCCTCACGATCCCTCTCTAACCAGCCTCTTACATGCCTCCGTTCCAAACACGAGTCCAGAGTTGTTCGGTTAGTTCACTCTCTCTCTATCACAACAGTAGTCTCTTTCCTCTCCCTGGTTGATGCAGATCTTTGCTCCACCGCGCGCATTGGTGCATATATGTATGTTCTCTCCTGTTAATTAATACGTAGCTAGCTTAAGGTATTGGTAAGTGGTCATGCATGGCGTTATCTAATCAACGGCATGCAAATTAAGAAGGGAAACATACCTAGTTTACCAACTGATCGGCAATGGCTAGCCTGCAATTAATCGTGAACAGAGCACAAAGTCTCCATGGCCGGTACGCGTGAGTACGTACGTACGGTGGCTGCGCGAGCTAGCAAGCCGCGCGCGCACCGGTCGCTGATCGTGGAGAATGTAGGTCGCGTGCCGCCTTTGGGTGCGTTTGGTTGCACCGTGAATCATCGTCAAGCATGAAATAATCAGAAGGACGCGATGGAAAGGGATCGAACCATATCCATGATGTCTTGTTTGGTTGGACCTCCCCTTTTTCTCCCCGCCGACCCTATCCTTTTCCCTCACTCTCACAGCCCCAGCCCCACTCTCTCTCCCCTCCTCTGCTCCTCTCGGTCTCACTCCTCAGCTGGCCAACGGCCGCCGCTCGTGCCATTCCAGCGCCGGCTCTGCCTCCTTCCCCGTCGGCCGCCGCGCCAAGCTTCGCCCTGTGCCGCTGGTCGCCAGGGGAGGAGGCGCGCCAGGGGAAGACGAGGCTCGCCACCAGTAGAGAAGAGGAGTATGCTCGCTGCCGGGTAGAGAAGACGAGGTTCGCCACCGCCGACTTGCTCCTGTTGGGCACGGTGCCAAGCCGCTGTCGCCTTCCCCTTCTTTCCTCCTCTGCCCTGTGCCGACCCATGCGCATCTATGGCATGGGTTGCTCCGCCGCCGTGAGCTGCTCCGTGGGCGGCGCGTGGGTAGAGAAGGAGGAGACGGGGCGTGGGGATATGAGGAGGAGACGGATGAGCCGAACTCACCGATTTGCATCGGACGGAGCCAACCGGCTGTTTGTACTACCAAGAGACGAGAGGATGTCAGACAAACCGATCCACCTGTTATCAACCAAACAAAAACTCATCTCGTGCCGGACGGGACCGTCCGGGTTGCTGCTACCAAACACACCCTTACTCCTCCCCTCCTTCCGCAGGATGGTATTGATGGCGTCGCACCCTCGGCACGCCGATCATTCCGTGCTGGTACCCGATACGTAGAGGAGTAAGGTATATATATCGGGTTTGCTATTTCGCAGAGGCCTGCAATTTGCGAAAATCATGCATGCGCAAAAAATTCCACTAAATTTCTACTGTTTTTCCACATTTCCATTTATTGGAAAAAATGCTTCGCGATAGTGATTTTTTTCGTGAGGTCTTATTTACTATAGATTTATTTTGTTTTCTGTTTACTATAGATTTATTTTGTTTTCTGTTTACTATAGATTTATTTTGTTTTCTATGGATCCGTTGTAGTTATGTAATTTTTTCTAGTGAAGTTTTGCACTTTTTTTTGTTTTTGTGAGTTTATACTGTTTTTCCGATGAGTTGCACTTTTTTTTTTTTTGTAATTTTGCATTGTTTTTTCACATTTTCAATCACTGGAAAAACCGTAATTTTTTTTATGGAAAAATGGAATGGCGTGGGGTTGTTTGTTGCCCCTTGCGCTCTGCCTTTAGCATGCAATATCTTTTCTCCTTCAGCTGGGGCCCACCTTTTTTTGCTGATAGCTGGTCATCATGTGTGCGTGCGCGCAGCGCCTGCACAGAATACCAGGGTGTAGATGCCTGCTATATATATAGACGATCCCTTAAAATATAATTAAGTAGGTCTCTTTCTCTTTCTTGGAACGCAAGGCTCGACCGCCCTTGTTGGACTAGCATATGCCGCCATGTCAATGCATGGAGCATGCACGATCGATCGAGATCGATCGATGGACGTACGTGTGTATATGTAGCAGTGGCAGGATAGCAGCTCGCGTGAGCCATAGCTGCGGCTAGGGTTAGCTGTATATATGCGCAGAGAATCCGGCGCCTGGTTTGCGGCTCACGTATACGGATTGCATGCCCAGACTTGAGGGCCAAGCAACAACCCCATCACTCGGCCGCATGCATCCCCTTGTCTTCTCTCCTCGCCTCCCGCGATTTGCTATTGTGCGTGTTCGCGCACACATCCATTCCACAGTTAGCTAGGCATGCAGCAACCCCAGCTCAGTTCGTTCCTGTACACATCTGTGTCCTTTCTGTGCACCAAGCTAGCTATAGCTGCTGAATTTCTTTTCCTTATCTTTGTAGTTGTTGCCTAGCTAGCTCGAGCGCGAGCTCGAGCTCGTGGCGATCTTCTCGGGAAGCAACAACCAAAAGTTGGTGAGAATGCTATTCCTCTGTACCAGATAGAGAGAGAAACAAACGGGCAGGAGAGGGGATCGGATTAGCTAGTAGTACTGGCTTTTAACAGGGACAAGCTTCCTCCCGGCCTCTTTTTCTCTTTCTCCCTCCTCTTCTCAGGCCGCTTTGTTCCCTCGCTAGCCTTGCCCTCTCTCTCCCTCCCTCCCTCTCTCGCTCTACCTCTTCTTTTACCCTGTCATTCCCCCGGCCGGGCTCAGCCTTAGTCTTGCCTCGTATGGGGGCGAGCAAAGCGTAGGGGGGGACAAGAAGAGGCTTTTGTATCTCTCGATCTCCTCGTCGGCTCGCACCCCTCTTTGGTAAAAAGAAGAGGAGGTGGTGAGACAGAGGACAGTCTAGAGAGAGAGCGGCGCCGGCCGGCGAGATCGGGGCCATGACATGGTGCAACAGCTTCAACGACGTGCGCGCCGTGGAGAACAACCTGGCCTCCGCCGCAGCGGCCGCCGCCGCCGCCGCCGCCGCGTCCAAGAAGCATCAGGCCGCTTCCTCCCATGTCAGCCTCATCAAGGCGTGCCCCGCCTGCGGCCACCGCGCCCAGTATGAACAGCAGGTGAGCACATATGTACGTATGTATAGTCCCATGACCTCATGCAATAATATGCATGCAGTTCTAGCTAGCTAGCTAGCTTTGAGCATGCGTGATCAAAACAAAGAAACCAATCAAATATTTTGGTTTTTAGATGCCGTTTCTTTTCAAAAAAAAAATTGCCGAACGAAACGTTCAAGTCTTCCCAACTCGCAAAGCCCAGTATTTCAATACTTGATCAGCCTAACTTTTTAAAAAAATAAAACCAGAGAGAGGATATATAGATGCTAAGCTGAATGATCAGCTGCAGGCTGCGACGACGATACAGGATCTGCCGGGGCTGCCGGCCGGCGTGAAGTTCGACCCGACGGACCAGGAGCTGCTGGAGCACCTGGAGGGGAAGGCGAGGCCGGACACCCGAAAACACCACCCGCTCATCGACGAGTTCATCCCCACCATCGAGGGCGAGAACGGCATCTGCTACACCCATCCGGAGAGGCTTCCAGGTATACCTAACAGCTAACCAGCTAATAATACCACACGTTTTGCATCTGCTGCCTCTTCCCTAATCATATATATCCCTAGCTAGTCCCTGATATATCCCTACAATTAAAGATCACAGATCGACATGTACGCATGATCATCGTACACATGTGGCCGGCTGGTATAGTTAGTTGCATGCATGCATATATGCTTACATTACATCGAACAGATGAATGCATATATGTTCAGATTTGGATGCGTACGTCGAGGAAGAGAGATAATATTGATCCGTCACGGAAGCGCCTTCACAGAATTAACTCGCGCGATTGCCCGTTTGAAATTCCTTGTTTTGATGTAAAACCAATTTTTGCTGTGGGTCGTTTTCAATTTGATGGTCTCTTGTTTCATGTGTCGAATTGTCAATCACCCGTAGCAGTTTAGTATGATTGATGCTGCACACTAACGTTACATACTGCTCTGCATAAAACTAATTAATAACTACGTGCACCGTGTTTTTTTCTTGTCGTTGTCCGTTTCTATGTGTGGATACCGGACTCTGCATCCATGTGTGCACTTGCATTTGTGCACGATACCGTATAAATATCGATAAAGGTTGCCTTTGAAGTAATTGCTTCTCCTACTTGGCATAAGTTTATTGTACATTGAAAACGAGAGAGAGAGATTGAGACAACACGATGCCATCAAAGGTCTACGTCATGCAGGATGCACGCAACTGATGATCAAAGGAAGCAAAAAAATTAAAATCTTTGAGAGTACTAGTGAAATAAACTGTTTTTCTTTATAATCTTTATGTCCAATTAATCCATATATATATGTTGCGTATGTGTATTGTACATGTAGGCTAGACATCAAGCATATTATATGTGCAATAATATAATTGATGGATTAATGTGATTTATCTTATTGCAAGGATCCTTTCTCTTTGCTTTTTTAAATTGAAACATCTTTCCCAAAAGGTCCGATTTGCATATATCATGCAAGCAATAAACAAGGCTAAAGAGCCATGGGATACGTATATATATATGTCTTGATTTGTAGCTAGCAATGCAGTTATTTATTTCTTAATGGAAATATGCACCGAAAACAATATTTTATTTTTTATATAATGTTTACATAAATAGCGATGAACATTGCATCTTCACTATATTAATCAAGGAGCAAATTACTGAAAATTGTAACTTTCTTAAAGAAAGACAAAACGGCTATTGAGAGAAATTTACACACTTTTTATTCAGCTATAAATTTTCACACAAGAATCGTCGCTTTATTATCCCCAAGGTTATCTAGGTCTACCATGTATAACTAAAATAATTGCGCTTAACCTTGGAAAAAAGAAAGAGAAGAAGAATTTCTATGTAATTCCTACATCTATCTACTATCTATATAAAGCAGAGTTAAACGGAGCCACCACATTAATCCTAAAATCTTATAAATTCCGACGTTAATCGAAAAATAGTAGAAATTCTCACATTAATCATAGAAAAAATTGTACATCGTTGGATATGGATATTATTATGTAAATCTAGCGGTCATATTAACCTCTATAACAAACTACGAAGCTGATCTATATATTAGAGATAAACTCTAAATCTAATCTGATATATTATCTATATCTTAACACAAATCTAGCTGTGCAAATGCGCGGGTCACCTTGCTCGTTACTTATGACGTTGTAGCTAGTACACACTAAAAAATCTTTGCAAAAAACTAAAGCACTTAGTTTAAACAAAACGAGCACGATGTTCTGCGCACTTAGTTTTGTATCGATTTTTAATACTCTTCTATCTATTACTTTCTATTTCAAATTTTAAGGAGTTTTTTTATTTTAGCCAATATTAACTCTTTCTTTTAATCTATTCTAATTAATGTGGATTATTATTTCTATTTAAAATTTCTATTATTTTTTTGTTGCTGATAGAACCTTCTTTTTAAATCTACTGCGCAATATTATTTCTATTATTTATCCTTAACTTAAATTTATTTATTTATTTTTGTTGCAGTTGGTATGGATTCGTTGTTATAATCTAATCTGTTATAATTCGAGACCACAACAATCAACACTATAGATCTCTCTTTTTTTCTCTGATTAATATCGGACTTTCTAGTATTTTAGGATAAATTTAGTGGTTTAGTTGGATTCTGCTTTAATTATATAATAATGAGCAGGGTATCCCGTGTATTCGTGCAGCTAGATTTTTGTCAATATTTTACCTGGCATGGACATTACTTTTATTATGAATTTAATAAATTTTTTATTGTTAATGATATGAGATATTTCTTTTAATATGACATGCACTCTTATTTCTATTATTTTTATTCTGAATTCATATAATTTTATTTTATAATTTTAGTGTGTATGGATCCTTTCTTTTAATAGTAGAATTTTCTTTTTCTCTGATTAATGTGAGAATTTCTAGTATTTTTTATTAATATGAAAAATTTATCTAGATTTTTGTCAATATTTTACCTGGCATGTACATTACTTTTATTATGAATTTAATAAATTTTTTGTTGTTAATGATATGAGATATTTCTTTTAATATGACATGCACTCTTGTTTCTATTATTTTTATTCTGAATTCATATAATTTTATTTTATAATTTTAGTGTGTATGGATCCTTTCTTTTAATAGTAGATTTTTTTCTTTTTCTCCGATTAACGTGAGAATTTCTAGTATTTTTTATTAATATGAAAAATTTATAGTATTTTCAAATTAATATGGTGCTCTGTTTTTCCTGCTTTGTGTGTGTGTGTGTGTGTGTTGACAAATCACAGGTGAGTGCAATCCCTTTTGTGTCTGTGAAAGTGGGGTTGAGCAGTATATTCCAAAACGTTGATCTTTAGATGGCATTGAATACATTATTTCAAGTTTAAAATGTAGGCAATATGTCTTTCTATGTAAAGTTCCAAGACGATTTCAAACCATTTCGGTGATGGATCCGGAGACACCGAAAACAATTTTCGGTGTTGGGCCAAAACAACCACAGTCTTTGAGTTGACTCGGCCCAGATATTTTAGGCTGCATGCATTTAATTCGTTCATGTATGCACGTAAAATAATCGGGACATATCTATCAATCCAAATTCCCTTGTATTAGTTCGATTGCTTCGCAAGTCTGCATGCACCTCAACTCCTCATTCGTGATATGCATGCTGAGTTGCTGACTCATAATTTCAGGGGTGGGCAAGGACGGCCTAATCCGGCACTTCTTCCACCGCCCGTCGAAGGCGTACACGACGGGGACGAGGAAGCGGCGGAAGGTGCACACGGATGAGCAGGGCGGCGAGACGCGTTGGCACAAGACCGGCAAGACCCGGCCGGTGTTCACCGGCGGCAAGCTGATGGGGTACAAGAAGATCCTGGTCCTCTACACCAACTACGGCAAGCAGCGCAAGCCGGAGAAGACCAACTGGGTGATGCACCAGTACCACCTCGGCTCCGACGAGGAGGAGAAGGACGGCGAGCTCGTCGTGTCCAAGGTGTTCTACCAGACGCAGCCGAGGCAGTGCGGCGGCTCGTCGGCCGGCAGGGACGCCGTAGCCGGTAACAACAAGGGCGGCGCCGCCACTGCCCATGATCATTACCATCACGAGGATAGCCATGGCGGTAACAGCAGCAGCTTATTGAAGGAAGCAGGCATTGTAGATTTCTACAGCCCAGCAGCACTAATCAGCTACAACCAGGTGGCTCCTAATAACAGGACGGCCGCCTCTGCTCACTTGATGCCTAACTTTGAGGTGCACACAGCAGGAGGGGCAGGCTTTGGTCCCTGAACAAGAAATGCAAAGCAGATCTATTTGTTGACTTGATATAGGTTAGAAGAGGGAGGGGGGATGGAGGCAGAAAGATGGTGGCAGTGGCTCGCATGCATGACATGATTTACTATACAGGCGAAATGAGTTACTAAACAAATACTACTGGGCAATAAGAAGGGGGAGTGTGGAGTGAGTAGCTGCACAAATGTTGAACCGTAGGGATCTATTGATATTAATTGTTACATTGTTCATTATTATACGGATACATGACATTCTCAATTTTTTGCTTTTCCATAATAACAATGGAGATGGAGTTTAGTATTGTACAATAATGGTTTATAATTAAAATACCAATAACTATTACATATAAATTATTTATGTGTATTCATGTGTAACTAGTTGTTTTGTAAGGTATATTTATCTCTTCTCTTCTACTCCATTAAAAAGGTTATAGTGGTGGTCGTTGGTACTCATCCTACACTTCAAATGAAATTACCCACTTTACCATCTATTATAATATATTCATCTTATCTACTAAAATTGCCCACCGTACCCTACATGGTAATATATAAATCCACCCTATCAACTAAAATTCAGAAATGCTACATATGCATAGCTGACGTTAGCATGAAACTACACAAACTTTCTAAACTATATACAACTACATGATACTTTTTAAAATTATATATGCGAAACTTTTTAAAACTATATATGAAACAATATGAAACTACATAAAAAAGCATGAAACTACATAAAAACAACATGAAACTACACCTGAAACTATACGATGTTCCCAGTGAATCACCATTAATTGTTGACCGTCCTAACTAGCTAAAATTACCCAACATGCTATTGGGTGCAACAGTTGTGCACCGAGAAAACAATATGACATGGCCACAGTCCCAACGCATCATGCTATGCGCATGAAAAAGCTAACCAACTGTGCATGGTTCGTCCTCATCAATCAATACTATCTTACAAGACGCTATCGGCTACCCCGCATCGTGCCACATCACTGAAAAAAGCCTGGCCGTTCGATCATCTCGTCAAACGAAATCTGGCCGTACATACTAAATTAATGTTAGTATATTTTCACTTGCTACAGAACAAGTTGGGTGCATTGGCGGGTTAGCTACTGTGGTCGAATCCGTGCACCACCACCGTTTTCCTGCTTTCCAGGGCCGGCACTGCACCATTTTTCAGCACTGAGCACAGAGTACGACGAGTAGCGCCAGCCGAGTCGCTCGGTTGCCAACCTGATTGTGCAACCCGGCCCGACACGGCGCCACTGATCCTGGCGCCGCCTGTTCCCACGATCACCTCGGCGACCTCGCCGTGTTGTGCATAATTAAGCACGGGCGGCGGGCGCACAGCAAGTGCGAAACTCGGCTGCTTCAAGCAACCCCAAAAATAATTAACCCAACAGGCCCAACACGGCCCATTTTCTCATTTTCGGTAGTTCGGTATTACCGAAGTTCTTCCCGTACCGCGCATCCACAGAACGAATCCTCCCCTTCCCTCAACATTTCCCCAAAACAACACGGAACTAGACACCAAAGAACACAAAATCACCAAGAACGGCGCAACCGAAGAGCTCCAAGATCTGGATTCCGCCGCCGGCAGACGCGCCAAGATGGGGAGGGGGAGCTGCGTGCAGGCAGATTACCAAAAGCGAGCGGGAGCGGGGGAGCGCAAGCGTGGCGAAGACTGAAGCGGCAGCCTACCTCCTGCCTCCACCGCCGTCGCGCAGGGGAAAGAGGGCGCCGCCGCACAGGGGAAAGAGCGCGCCGCCGCCGCCTGCCGCCGTTCGGTAACCCTAGTGAGTAGTGAGGACTTGAGGTAGGGAGGAGGATGGCTGCGTGCGTGAATGCGTGGGGGGAGGAACAGAAGGCCATCGGGTCTGAGGTGGGGAAGGCCGAGAGGCTACTGGGCCGCGGGATGGAAAGAAAATGGGCCTGCGTATTGGGCTGGAGTCCGGTTGGTTCCGGATTTCGGTTTTTTACGGCCCGAAACTGAAACCGAACCGAATTTGCTTGGTTTTTTAAAACCATAAACCGAAACCGAACCGAAATACCAAAAAAAAACGAAATTTTGGTTTGTTCGGTTCGGTTCGGTATAAAAATGCCCACCCCTAATAGCGGTGGTCGTTGGTAATCACCATACACTTCAAATGAAATTATCCACTTTACCATCTATTATAATAGATTCGTCTTATTTATCTACTAAAATTGCCCACCGTAACCCTTCATGGCAATATGCAAATCCACCCTATATATCAGCTAAAATTTAAAATGCTACATATTCATAGCTGACGTTAGCATGAAGCTACACAAAAGTTTCTAAAACTATATAAAATTACACGATACTTTTTTAAACTATATATATGAAACTTTTTTAAACTATATGAAACTACATGAAAACTACATAAAAACAACCTGAAACTACACCTTAACATATACGATTGTTCCCAGCGAATCACCATTGGCTGACCGTCCTAACTAGCTAAAATTACCCAACATGCTATTGGGTGCAACGGTTGTGCACCGAGAAAACGATATGACATGGCCGCGGTCCCAACGCGTCACGCTATGCGCACGAAAAAGCTAACCGAGTGTGCATGGTTCATCCTCATCAATACTATCTTATAACACGCTATCGGCTACCCCGCATCGTGCCACATCATTGAAAAAAAGCCTGGCCGTTCAATCATCTCGTCAAACAAAATCTAGCCATCCATACTAAATTATCGTTAAAAATTTCAACTTACTACAGAACAAAGCGGGTGCATTGGCGGGTTAGTCGAGCGGGCTAAATTTCACCCTGGAGACCTATGTTTGAATCCCTGCACCGCCACCATTTTCTAGCTTTCCAGGTCCGGGACTGCACCATTTTCCAACACTGAGCACAGAGTATGACGAGTAGCGCCAGCCGAGGCGCGCGCATGGTTGCCAACCTGATGTGCAACCCGGCCAGACACGACGCCACTGAGCCTAGCGCCGCCTGTTGCCACGATCACCTCGGCGACCTCGCCGTGTTGTGCTATGCTATGTTGGTCAACTATCTACGGGATCGAGCATGGCATAATTAAGCACGGGCGGCGGGCTCACAGCAAGTGCGAAACTGGGCTGCTTCAAGCCACCCCAAAAAGATTAACCCAACAGGCCCAACACGGCCCATTTTCTCATTTCACATTTATAATTTTACATATTTTTTTAAAAGTTGAATGGAATTTTAAAATGCAAACAAAAATATAAAATGTTTATCATAAATATAAAAAATATTTATGTTTTTAAACGGGCCCTCTAGCATGCAACCTAGTCCCTTGCGTCAAAAATAGGTACATACACACCAACCTAGTCTGCTTAGAGAATATACAGTACTAAAAACGTCACGTCTATAAGATGTCACATGCATGCATTGATCAGTCCACTAAGTTACTATAGACCTAATAAGCTTATATCACTATGAATCTCGGTCCCGTCGTCGATCCGCTGGTTGACTACATCTGTCATCCTTTTGCCAAACTCAGGGTCGAGAGACGACACCGCTCCATTCCATTGCCCATAGGACTTCCGCTTCCCTCTTGAGCCGGGGAGCGTGGTGAAATCCAGACCAACAGGTAGGCAAGTGAAGCTGCAAGTAGCAAAATTCGAGAAAGAAAAGGGACAGTATGACGATCGAGATGTGCAGACGGCAAAGCAAGAACAACCTCAGAGGAAGCCCACCACGTGGTTCGGCCATGCCGAGTGGCACAACCATCCGCCTTGCTCCCCGGCCCACCCCCCATATATAATGGATATATATTCAACTGTCCCGGCGCTCGCCCACGACGTGCATCGGTGTATGCGGCCACACACGTACCTGACCCGGCCGGCGCTGAGCTGCATGCAGCAAATTGTTCCTTTGCGTGCGTGCGTGCATGCATGGCACCATGCACGACCGTTCGCAGATGTAAAAACCAATAGTAATGGGCGTTGCCGTGTCCGCGTCCGCGCTCGGCTTGTCGGACGCGGCAGAGGAAAACCAATGAGAAAGGAAAGCGGCGAGGGTCGGGCAGGCGGCGCAGGGACCGTACGTGCTCATGCCTCATCTCATTTGCGAAACTGTGTAGCATCTCGTGGGCATCTTATAGGATGTTTGGTTGACTGCATATAGAGAGATTTGGCTCTAAAGATACAAAAATCTTGTGTTTGGTTAATCGGTTGCCTTCTCTTGTACATAGCCTGGCCCTGCAGATGCAATCAATCCCCCAGAGCCAGGCTCCCAAGAAACGCCAGAATTGGCCGTATCTGGCGAACCAGGCTCGCTTGCACGCCTGCTACTTCCACCGACTAGCATGCACGGTGATATTAACAAATATGCAATTGATTTTCCATTTGTCTATATATATTACATCCTTTTACTTATCATTGTAATTTTTAGAAAAGTCCGAATCAATTTTCTCACATACCTATATATTTCTATTAGATATTTTATATACCTATGGAGGTTTTCGATCTACGACCTAAAGTTAAATAAATCTCTGTCGTCTGAAGTCAATCCAGCCTGATAAAAATAATAGAGATAAGAGTCCATGTCAAATTAATAAAAGGGGCCATATCCGCTACAAATACAAATAAAAATTACATAAATTTAAAATAAAATACCAGAAACTCCCACGTTAATCGAAAGAAAGAAAGATCTACACCGTCGATTGTTGTGGGCCCAACTTATAACATACAAGATTAGAAGGAACTTTTTTTGGGGGGAAAAAGAGTACATGCCACATATCAACAATAAAAAAGAGATTAAAGAAAATTGTAAATAAAATAATAGCAATAAGAGTCTACACCGTCGATTGTTGTGGGCCCAACTTGCAACATACAAGATTAGAAGGAACTTTTTTTGGGGAAAAAAGAGTACATGCCACATATCAATAATAAAAAAGATATTATAGAAAATTGTAAATAAAATAATAGCAATAAGAGTCTGCCTGTGATTACAAGAAAGAGTTCATATATACACTATGGGTTGTGATAAAAAAAATACAATTTAGAAATAAAAATAAAGATTGACACAAATCTAGTCGCGCAAATGTGTTGGATGTCTTGCTCGATATTATTATATTAAAGCGGAGTTAAGCAAAGCCACCATCTAATTAATTCTAAAATACTAGAAAATTCCACATTAATTGGAGGAAAAAGGAATATCTACACCGTCGATTGTTGTATGTCTAGATTATAACGACTTGAATTAAAAGTTACAATAATAAAATAAAGTAAATTAAAAAGAGTTCACACCAAATATGAGGCAAGAAAGAGAGTCCATATCAAAAATGATATATGCTCCGCAAATACACAAGACAGCTTGCTCGTTTTGATCGAAACGGCCATGCAAAAACAATAAAAGAGATATCGATATGATTACCCGGCTCATTGGAAAGTTGTGGTTTGCGGCCACTACAAGGAATTCAACCTATTGCAATGAAAATTTTTGTTGCATTAAGCCCAAAATTATGTCAATATGTGCATATTCCAACAAAACTGGAATCGTTGCAATAATCTCCTGTATGTATGTTTTAAGCGCCATGTTATGAGCATGCACTTAATTGGCTATTTTGTTGCTTTGAGACATAGGGAGACGAAGCGGCAAAAATTAGAACAGAAATTTCATTTGATTGGTCGATCTTAAAAAAAAGCGCTCCTTATGTTGCTAGCTAGCTAGCTAGCAAACTGTCCCGTGCATATAGGAGCATCCGTAGCAGTCACTATAAAACATTGTACTTTTGAATAGAGTAGCTGATGGAGGGAATAAAATTTAAAGTGCAGTGTTAAATGTGAAGAAAATTTAGAGGGAAGCTAATAGTAAAATGGAGTGAAGGAATAGAGTATCGGGTGCGAATGCTCTAAGCCGACATAATATTATACGAGTCAAGTTTATAAGAAGAAACACTCAAAGATGTTTTGACTCAAAGATGTTTTTTTTTGGGCTGATATGAATGGCTGAAATAACTGAACAGCTGAAATAACTGAATTTTAAAAGATTCTTGAGTTAGTCTTGAAATTTGAATCAATTTCATTTGACTTGTTTTTTAAAGGATTAGGACCCACATCCGAGGCAACGAAAAAAGACTCGAAAAACATAAAGCATATGTCTTTCCAAAATATAGATAAGTTGTTAAATTGTTAAGCTTGAGCCAGAGAAACAGAGCTGTAATCGGGACGACGGGGAGAAATGTGACGCGCGTCAGACGTAAGCACTGGCCAGTCTGCCGTTGCTGATGTCATCCTGCGGAGCGCGCGGGCGCGGGTGTCGGGGCCGCGGGGGCCTTGGTATATATCCCCCATGCAAAACGCTAGTAAACACTCGATTTGCCCGATCATATGCAACGTTTCCACGTCCACGCACAACGGCACAAAGTGCTCCTGCCCGCCAGCACACAGCAAACTCATATCACATGTGACATGCCACCACACCTGTATCGCCAAGGCCCATAAATTAGCTACTTGTCCCTTGACTTCTTTCACTTCAGATCTTGCATGGGCTTATCGCCTACGGGTTCACACATACCGGTTCGGTTCTATAATTCCCAGGGATGCATGGAGCGCAAGTAAACGCGCGCCAAGTGCTTGATAACAAATGATTACCCAGCATCTCCGCTTAACACACTATTAAGAGCGTCCCAACATGTTTTTTATATTATCATAGCAGACATAAATAAAGCTATTGGAGAGAAAGAATCTTTTAGAGTGTGGTGTAAATTGTGAAAAAAATTAAAAAATGAACGGAGGGGACGCTAATATTGTTTTAGAGGTACAGAAGAACTATTGGTAAATGGTAACGCTCTAGGCAAGGTCGAAACACCATCGCTACTCGTGCGTGCACACATGCGCGAAGTAAATGTTTTTACTAATCATCAGATGACTGATTTTTAGAGAATTCTCAATCGATTTTCTCACATAGCTAGATGTTTTTATTGGATCTTTTATATGTCCTATAAAAGCATTTGTAACAGTTACTCGAAAATAGTGTAACTCTGGATAGAGTAACTAATGGAGGGAAGAAATTTTTTAAAATGTAGTATAAAATGCAAAGAAAATTTAGAGCGAAGGATAAAGGGAGTAGGTAATAGCGAAACGAAGGGTAATGATAGAGGCCCAGATGTGAATGCTCTAAAGATATCTGATATTCGATAACTCTTGGTCATGTGATGTAAGACGGCCCCATGTTATAAAGACGCGCTTACAACCGACGAGAGCTCGGCCGGAGCAGGCGCCGGGCCCTACGAGTCATAGCCGGTCCAAAAGCCCCCCATGATCCTCTTGGCAGAACACGGTGGCCCAGGCCAGCCCGGCCCGAGGGACGAGACGACGGCGGACGACATCGAGAGGGAGAAAATTGCTTTTTTGCCACTCTCTACGGTGTGCCTTAATATTTTGCCACTCTCAAATTTTGCCTTACCATTTTGCCACTCTCAACATTGTCCTCTTACTATTTTGTCATTCCTGCCCTTTTTCGCTTATTTTAATTTCTTTTCCATCAAATAGCCATGGAAAAAGACGGTTTTGCCCTTCTCTAATTAGAGAGATGATGGCAATTGGCCATCTGGATAATACAACAACACGTGAATTGAGCAATTTTTAATATCATACTATCAAAAGATATACCAATCCCACATAACATAATTTTTTCAAAAATTGACAGCATCATGACACCACAAAAAACAGCAATGGCCCAGACGGCGGCTTCCAGGCGGACGTCAGAAGGCGGCGACGTGGTCTAGGCACACGGCAAGCCGGCGTCCAGGTCCACCTGGTTGGGGGCGGCGCTGTTGTCCCTATCGAAACGAAGGTGGAGCTGGGAGAAATGGTTCTGGAGGGTCTCTTTTGTTCACTTTGGTTAAGGGCAAAACTGTCTTTTTCAGTGGCTATTTGATGAAAAGAAATTAAAATGAGCTGAAAAGGACAGAAATGGCAAAATAGTAAGAGGGCAATGTTGAGAGTGGTAAAATGGTAAGGCAAATATTGAGGGTGGCAAAATGATAAGGTACACCGTAGAGAGTGGCAAAAAAGCAATTTTCTCCATGGAGAGGAGCTAGCACAGATGATGCGCTCGCTAATCGCAAAGCAACAACGCCGCGCGCAACGCAACACAGTACCACACACCGCGGCACAGCGCAGCGCCGCGCAGGCACGCAGAGAGCAGCAGCAAATGCGGTGGCACAGCCCGCAGGCCGCAGCAGCCCAGCACGTACGTACCCGACGCGACCCCCACCACGTACCCCGTGCTCTCATCCTGCTCTCTCCCTCTCTCCCTCTCTCTCTCTACAGAAAAGCAGAGCGGCTTCTCCCCCGACCTGTCACACTTGCCTGGTGATGTCTCGCTGCCGCTGCAAGTGATTAACTACTTGCAAAGCTCTCTCTCTCTCTCTCTCTCTCTCTCTCTTCTGGAAGCCAACAAGACCTTGACTGTTCAAGTACTTTGCAGCAGCTGGCGCGCGGGCCCGCCGTGCAACGGACAGCGTGTGTGGAGCTCCCAGAGCAGGCACAGCATGCAGCGAGACGGCCACGGGTACTGCTGAGCCACTTCACTGCACTCGGTCCGTGGACCGCGACGTGAATACGTGATCGCAAGTATTCGGTGCAAATGGTAATGGAAAAACGCTAAGCCATGGATGCACGGGCGGAGGTGCTCGCGTAAACTACTCAGCTCGTGGTGGATGATGTTTTGATTAAATTTTGGACTGAAAATATTCTGGTATGGAGATAGTGAGTTTCACGTTTACAACGGACCGATCCTGCATGAGGCAATGAGTTTCATGTTTACACGGATCAATCCGACGTGAGACAGTTAGAATTAGGTTTACGGTGGACCAAGGAGAAAAAATCATGTTTACGACGGACCAAGTTCTGTCGAAAACATGTCTACATTGGACCGGTTCATCATGAATGGAATTTTTTTTATTGTTCGTCGGTTTCTTGTTTTTTGAGACCTAATGTGCTAAAAAAGTTAAGTGTTATACATAAAAGTTGCAGAGAATTTTAAATGCATCTTGTTCTTGTTGACAAGCTTTGTGTTTTACATGGGAGATCATTCTGTGATCATGTTGACCCCCTCTCACCCATGAACATGTTCATAGCTTTCCATCAACCTTCATCAAATGTTTGATAGTTTGCTCAAAGGCACTTCCGCTTGCGTTTGTGTTTTCGAGGGGCGCAGGGTAAGGAGTATCAACGATTCTCCTAGCAAAAAGAATTGACTCCCATTCACCTCCCTCTAATCGCCGTAGCGTGGTTCCACAAGTGCACTATGTTTTCTTACATATTATTGGTTTATATATTTGAGTGATTTTTTCAGAGAGATGAAGAAATGAGTTAATTTTTTACAAGAAAAAACTAGATCTCATGCGAAAAAATCCTTCAAAATTTTGGAAGAGATCTTTTCTCCGTTCTCCCCGACACTCAAATGTGTGGGAATTCCACGGAAAATGTCATACGGATCTCGCGTAAAAATGGGCAAATCCCAAAAAAAATAAAAGGGAAACAGCGTTTGGAACGCCCAATACATGCTTAACGGAGAACCATTTTGTGCATGCCGTCGTATGCGTAGCTAGCTCCACGAAAAACCTGCCACATCCATCCACAGTACTACTATATTTAGCTTAAGATGTCAGCGGCCAGGGCATGGACATGGTTCAGGGAATGGAACAGGCGTGGCGCAGCGCGCAGGCAGGCAGGCAGGCAGGGCCAAACAGGCCCGCGCGGGGGCAGCCGCTGCGGTAGCAGCTCTGACCCACGCCCGATAAAAGCGAGGAGAAAGCGAGCGAGGTGGACGCAGAGCTCGCTACCAAGTAGCAGCTGCCACCGCATGCGCTCACTCTGCCCGCCATCCTTTTCCCTCTCTCGTTTCAGCTCCCTCCTCGCACACACACCGCCCATGCATCGCTCTCCGCTCTCGGGCTCGGCTCCGCTTGGCTGCTCTCTCTCCGTCGTGTGCGTGCGTGCGTGCGGTGCGGTGCGGTGGCCCTGGCGCTCGGTGGCCACGGCCCACGGGTGCCTCGGCACGCCGGGCGGGCGCAACAGTGGCATGCGGCAGCAGCGACAGGGGCCATCAAATTTGGCAGCGGCAGCTGCATGCGGCAACAGTCGTACATATAGATAGATACTACGTGGTACCGTACAAAGCAAAAGCATGACGCGCCATTAATACTTGGTCTTACTCGGCGTGCAGCCGTGCAGCATGCACAGCACAGCTCGGCTTGCATGGCCAGCTGCACGCATGAAACGGCCCCGCGTGCTCCGGCGTAGTGCGGCGTGGGGGCTTTTCGTTCGCTCCATGCCATGCGGTGCGCGCACAGAATTTGAGCTCGTGTAAAGATTGGACGAGAAGTACTGCTTACTGTAATAGCACATGGAAGCTCGACATGTGATCATGAAAATGCATGAAAAATAGAATAACACGAGAGATTGATTTCATTTAAAATATCCTTGCAGATTAAATCATGGACTTGGGAAGTCAAAAATTACTAGCAAGATGCTTTTGGGTTTGTCAAACAAATTTTTTGACTATGGCCCTCTTTTGATTCATGTTTCAGTTTGATTTGATTGAGACAGAACTTTGGAGCCTTTAAAAACAGACACAAATATGCTTTTTTAGATTTTAAAAAACTCACAAAGCGCAAAAAAAATTACAACAAATGGTTTGTACAAAAATAATAAATTTTAGCTCAACCAAATAAAACTAAATCAAACCGCGAATCAAAGAGAGCCTACGGCTTCGTAGGGCTAGCTAGAGGAGCATCCATAATGTTTACCCTATCTTTAACCATATACTATTTTAGCCTAGTTTATACCCATTATTCTAAGAAATAGTTGAACACACAAGGCCACAAGCAGCAATATAGAAAGGTTTATTACGACAAGATCGATGAAATAATTGGCCTATAATACATCCCAGGACCATACTCTCTCTCTCTCAAACTTGCATGCATGATAGTAGTAACAAGTATGACAACCAAAGGTCGTTAACCCAAGAAGGGGAGCTTTCAAGAACAACTCAACAAATAGTGTCCTGAGATGCAAGAGCCCGGGCCCATATCCAGCGTTGTGTGAGTCTGTCTAGTGTGGTTGTGTGGGGAATTGGGGAAGGCAAGAGGACAAGAACATGCTCAAATGGCTACATGAAGTTGATAGTAATGTCAATGTGGACGCCCGGGCCCGTGATGGAGGAGGCAACCGGCCGTTCAGGCCCCTCCTCCCTCTCTCAAACTTGTCATATGATCGATCTATGCATGTCTATATGTTTATCTATGTTTTTGTTGGCTAACGGAAAAAAGACACGTGGCAGTGCACATTTATTTAAGATTTCGTGAGCCTACAAACGGCTGCATGTCAGGCCCAAGCTGCACATCGGGCGTAAAACTTATTGGTCTATGTCTATCTTCAGCTGCTTGTGCATGTGAAGTTTTGCGATGAATTTGTATGTGAACTTAAGCAATGAACCATTGCTTGTGATGCATCGTATGATGTGGTACTTTCTATGGGGGTAATTGATGCGAAAGCTTCGTGAATTATGGGACTTTACTGATTTCTATTGATTTTTAAAAATATTTAATCCTTGTTGGCCATGTTAGCTGGCAAAAATAGGCCGCCATGCCCGATACCGTGGCACTGTCATGTGGCAGAACCATTTATGACGGGTGAGACTCAGGAACAATGCATACACGTGGTGTAGCTACTTCGGCAGGTGAAAATCCGTTAATTTTGTCGTATTTCTTCTACCGGTGTTCCCTGTGAACCGATGAAAATATTTATTTTTCATTGGTTTTGGTTATTTTTTGCCTAACACAGATAGACCGAATTCCTATAATACAGGGAAGACAGGGAAATGTCGAGCTTGGGAAAGAGACACAGATGACACGGTAAGAGAAGTTATCTTTCTCCCTAGCCAAAACCATGGTAGATAGCCAAAAAAGATCATCACGCATAGCAATTAGGGTGGATGGCTTAAAAATTGCCGTCAACCATAGTTATCATCCTAGCTACTAGGTCCGTTGGGTCTTTAACAGCGTGTATACTTAGGGTGGATGGCCTATACAGCGCCATCGATCCTGCCCACCAAGAACGCATAAACAAACCCTATTCTCTCTCTCCCTCGGCATCCTCTCTCCCTTTTCACTCTCTCCCATGTCTTTTGTCCCTGCACCTCTCTCTATAGCAGAACCGAGCCGCATCACAACACTTGTGGCGCAGTGGCAGGACTTCTCCACAGAGCAATGGTTGCACTCCCTGCCAGAGGCGCTCGGATCCAACAACGACAATGGAGAAGACAACTGGATCCAGTGAAGTGTGTGGAAGGAGTGTCTGGATCCGATGAACAGAATGACGAGGGGGCCGGAGCTACGGACATGGGTGGCAAGACGGTCGGATCCAACCATGAGAGTGGCGAGGACAACCAGATCCATGGATGGGGATGGCGGGGGTGGCCAGATCTGGCGAAAAGGGGTGGTGATGGCAACCGGATCCGTGGACAGGGTTGGTGGGGGTAGCCGTATTCGGTGAAGGGGGTGGCGATGGTGGGTGGATCCGGGAATGTGTGTAGCAGGGGCATCCAAATCCGGGGACCGTAGTGGCATCGGACCTACTCCCTAGAGCGACGAGGTGAGCCGCTGTTGCAATGATGAGCATGATGACCAGTAGACTCTTGCTGATTGTCGATGGTCACTCTTATGGCCGTCGACCCTATTAGGGTGGATGACACTATGGTTGAAAACTTTTTTATGGTCAACCAAGCAAACTAGACAGTTGAAGGTCAACTACCCATCATCCACCTCAATGAGGGTGGTCAGTTTAGGTTTTAGGATGGACTGTTTTGGTCATGGATAAAGATAGGTTTTTCTGTAGTGGAAAGGGAAGGAGAGGGAAGTGAAATTGTTGTCTACTAATTCAACAAAGTTAAGTATTTTTCGAAAAAATGATCGCATATATCTCGGAACAAATTTGATGGCTTCGGATGAACATGGAAACACATCTACACGGCGTAACCAATTTCCCAAATAGATCGATACCTTTTGTGCATGGTAGTGCTACGGATAGGACGTTCGGCCCATAACAAAAAAAAAAAAAATCGGACGCTTTTCCAACATTTAATTTTTAAAAAATAAACATGGCAGTGATGTCAGTAGTGTTGAAACAAAGAAGATGTGTTCGGTGAAACATGAAGAAACATGGGGCAAAAAATTGCAAAACATGGCGAAGAAACCGATGAAACATGTTATGTTCCAACATGTTTCATAGTGTTTCGGGAGAAAATCCACCACACAACTCAAAAACAAGCACGAGCAGAGATGTTCCATCAGAGCTACTCACACAAAAATCCCCACGTCTTCATATCCACTGCATTATTTCCCAAATCTGATGAGCTCCAAAACAAAACGATTAAGAGCAACCCCAATGGCCACAACTTAAAATGAGTTTAACATTGTAACGAGCAACATAAAAGATAACGATAAATAGTGTTAAATCTACTCTAAGTAAAAAAAATTGGTTGAAAGCGCTCTAAAATCCGCTTTCACCGTACGAGAACATGGGCTAAAAATCTCGAGACCCTTGGCAAGATCTATACGACTATATACGCTACTACATTGCTACTCTATCCAAGCCTGATTCGCTGGGCCTCTGGCACGCTGCAACTGCATAGCGGAGTGATGGTGAGGAACAGCATAAGCTTTTTTATCACTAAATGACTTACCAGTGCTTCTTCACTGAGACAGTGTCAGCCTCAGCCTCCCCGCCCCAGCCCAGCCGTTTCCTCTACACGTATCGACGTACGCCGCCCCGTCTCACCTCTGCCGCTGCTCGCGGCCGGGCTCCCGGCTCCCGCCCCTCGCGCTGTCCGAGTCCTGACCTGTCCCTCTCTTCCTCCCACCTCGCCCTCTTTCCTTTTTTACTGACTCGTCGCAGCAGCGCAGCAGCGGTAATAACGTAACAATTTCTTAACGAGTGCCAGTAGGATGGTATTTACCACTTCGCAGGAAGTGAGGAGGAGCGTCAAAGGCTCAAAGCCCCTTGTCCTGCCGTTTTTATCCAACAGATACTATTTCTGAGGGCGTAGTCGTAGCCCTGCCACCGCTCTGCCCCCTACAAGCCCCCACCACCTCCCTCTATAGCCATTCATGGCCATCACCACCATGTGTCAACACCCCACCTCCGCCTCCATTCCCCCACCCACTCCGCTCCCCGCTCCATTGGACCATTAACCTTGGCTACCCAGCTCGTGACTCGTGAGCTAGCTTAAGCTTTAGCTCCATCGCCGCGAGCACCTGCTCCCCTGCCGCTGGACTGGACGGTGCGCCTCGTCGGCGGCGGGCATGGTGGGGATCGACCTCAACGTGGTGGAGGAGGACGAGGAGGAGGGCGCGCCGGTGGCGGCGGAGCCCGCAAGGAGGGGCTCGGTGTGCCTGGAGCTGTGGCACGCGTGCGCCGGCCCCGTGGCGCCGCTGCCGCGGAAGGGCAGCGCCGTCGTGTACCTCCCGCAGGGTCACCTCGAGCACATCGGGGACGCAACGAGGGGCGCTGTCGCCGCCGCGGCGCCGCCCCACGTGTTCTGCCGCGTCGTCGATGTCAACCTCCACGTTGGTGCCCGCCGCGCGGGGCTTGCTACTTGTGCTCAGCGTGTTCGACCTATTGACTGAGAGTGTTCGCTTTCGGTGTGCTGTGCTGTGCAGGCGGACGCCCCGACGGACGAGGTGTACGCGCAGGTCTCGCTGGTGGCCGATGAGGTAATCTGGAACTCTGAATGAAGCTATTCAGAAATACGCGACAATGGCCGAGTTTTTAGGCGTGTTCGTTGCTCAATCACTGGGTGTGGCCTTTGGTCTCCACGTTGGTGATGGTTCCAGGAAGCGGAGAGGCGGGTGCGGGATCGGGAGGACGATGCGGCTCTCGACGGCGACGGAGAGGACGGTGCGAATCGGCTCGCGAGGATACCGCACATGTTCTGCAAGACGCTCACGGCCTCCGACACCAGCACGCACGGCGGATTCTCTGTGCCGCGCCGCGCCGCGCCGCCGAGGACTGCTTCCCGCCGTTGGTACGTGCCTTAAGGCTCTTGTGGGTTCAGACTTCGGGGTTTGCTCGGCGGTAGGGCGTGACCCTGTTTTCTCGGCGTCCGCAGGACTACAGCTTGCAGAGACCTTCGCAGGAGCTCATGGCCAAGGATCTGCACGGCACCGAGTGGAGGTTCCGACATATCTATCGAGGTACCGCGACTGCAAGAGTGGCTCGCTGGCTTAATCTTACCTTTGGTGACTGAGATTGTGAGATATGAGCCGTACTAATAACAACTGCGTATTAAAATTCAGCATGTTTGTTTAGACTGATCCATTTTCTTAGCGTGTTGAGCTAGAGGAACTTGCGCCTTGCCGCACCACATTAGCACGCTGTTCAGGCTGGGTGCTGAGCTAGTGTACTTTGCTCAATGAATGATTGGCAGACATGCTTTAACTGGGAGAGCCTGCATTTTCAGTTGTAATTAGGCAGTGGTCCATTTGGGATATCTCAGTACAGCTTATAGGATCACTCCTACTTCTCGTTTATCTGGAGGACAGGCGTCATGGTAGGACGTAGCCAAACCATGCTGGGGGTTGTTGGTCAATTGCATCTGCTTCCGTTCGGTGTTTAGGTTCTAGGTTCTGTTGGCACTACGAGTACGAGGCACAGCAACAAGTCCTTTGCTTTTGCAGAAAATGTTTCACAACCAGCATCGAATTTGGAAGAGTTGTATCTGTGGTCCCGAGTTTCTAATAGGTCTGCTTCCAAGTGTTACAGGCCAGCCAAGGAGGCACCTTTTAACCACGGGATGGAGTGCGTTTGTCAACAAGAAGAAGCTTGTCTCCGGAGATGCAGTGCTGTTCCTCCGGTAGGTCTATAGCTCATGGTGCCATTAGCTGGAATGTACTGTATCTCCTCTTTGTCATGAGTTTTCATTCTCCTTCAGAGGCGAAGATGGAGAGCTTCGGTTGGGAGTACGCCGAGCTGCTCAGTTAAAAAATGTATCTCCCTTTCCTGCACTTCATTACCAGGGTTCAAGCCAGAGTAGTCTGGGTAATGTTGCCCATGCTGTGGCCACAAAAAGTATTTTTCACATCTACTATAATCCCAGGTAATAAAGTACTTCCCTGATTTTTTGTAATCATTTCAAATGTCTTAGTAAACATTAGTTGTACAAGATACAGGTGCACATAACATTGCTAATCCTGTTCTCTCATCCATGAATCCATGATAAGAAAAGGTTGAACCGACACAGCTATAGTTGTGATAGAACATACATGATGGGATTCGGAACAGCAACCAATTCCTTTTTTCTGTTTGTTTGTTAATGTTAAGTCCAGATCATTAACCATATGTTTATACATGACATGCTTTTACACATCTAGAAACTCTAATGACATGTCAGTCCAATGCTGACTGTTCACTCAGGATAAAAATCCCCACATTAATTAAATGGAAAAGAGAAAGATCTGCGCTATTGATCGTGTCTGGTCTTGATCATAACTGTGCAGATCAGTCAGATGTATATTAGGACCATTTCAATAGTAGAATCACACTTTAGACTTTCTAACAAATACAGCTTTGTAATCTAATATAAGCACACATTGTGTGGGAAATTCAGATATTATAAGACCATCCAAACAAATATCAGAAAAGCATTTAATTCAATTTAGTTCAGCAATCCCATGCTTAGAATAAAATGTAGATAATTGATAATGAGTTTGTGCGACTTCCGACTCATGCATTTTGCTTGTGCAACTTCCTAACAGTCTTATATATGCCAGGCTATGAATCTAGTGATAGTAAAAAGTACAAATATAGTTTTAGGCATGTTTTTTTCATTTTTTTCCCTAGTTGTAGTATGTCATGATGTCAGCTCAGGGCTTTAATAAGTTTGTTGGACTCACAGGTTAAGTCACTCGGACTTCATTATACCATATTGGAAGTTTATGAGAAGCTTCAGTCAACCTTTTTCTGTTGGAATGAGATTCAAAATGAGATATGAAAGCGAAGATGCTTCCGAGAGAAGGTACGGTGCAATAGTTATATTTATATTTTGTGAATGGGATTACAATGTATCGAGATTTCTTTGGTTCACCACATGTTAATGTGTAAAAAAAAATGTTTTTAGGTGCACTGGGATAATAATTGGAAGCAGAGAGGCAGACCTGGTGTGGCATGGTTCAAAGTGGAAATGTTTGGTGGTATGTTTTTTCTCGCTTGCTTGACAGTGACACATCAGATTGTGCATATATTAGTTTCAAACTTTCAATATATGTGCCCAGTAGGTCTATGTCCTTCCTTATCTTGACCTTACCAAATCTTTTACCAACTAGCCTGATGCTTGAGCTTTGCTTCGAGAAAATCCATATTTCATCATTGAGATTATGATAGAATGGGTTATATGTTCCACTTTTGCATGGCACAATGTGTCGCAAGCGAACGCGCATGTCTTGCTGGCATGGGTGGTGTTTTTAGTGCATAAAAATGAATTTGTTATTAGGGATGTCATGGTGCATAATTTTAATGGATGAGAGATTTGTTACAATAGAAATTCCCTTTCCCAGACCCCTTGTGTGGGAGCTTTCAGCACTGGGTACGCCCTTTTTATATGACACGATGGCTAATTTTAGTGAGGCGGATAAAATAAATTCATCGACCACCAATGACCACCACTAGAGGCTTTTTAATAGTAGAGATTTTCTGTAATAAATTGTAGAGTAGTTGTGTGTCAGCTTTCAACATTTTGTGTTCTTTGGATTAGCTGTTCATCGTTGGTGGGAATTATCGTTTGTCCATTTTGAAATTTCAAATAATTTCTAAACAATTCAAATCATTTTGAACCAAACAAAAAAGGCTGTACTTGAACTATTCACCCTCTATAAAGGTAGGTAATAAACAGCCAAAAGTGCTAGCAAAAAGTGTTAAGGTCAGATTCTCTCTCTTATCAATCTGCAGTGCTGTCCACAAAACATTCCATAGATATAACTGGCACTTGTTCAGCTATTCATAAACCCTCACATACAAGAATTAGGTGCTTTGTTTTTTAATTAAGAGCTATTGGAATAAACTAAGCTATTTTTTTCACCTGCATTTCTATTTTCCCCCTAATATTTGCTTATGTATCAAACAGATCCTTCTGTCACACATTTTGACACCAGTTAGTATTATATCTTCTATTTTTACAAGTTTGGACCATTTGAATCCCAATCCTGCATGTAAATGCTTATTTGAACAAAGTAATTTTTCCTAAGCATTGTACATTTGTGCTAATCGGAATAGTTTGTTACAAACACATTCTTAACTACATTTTTTTTGTCTTTGTCAAGTCCCAACAATTTCTGCTTCTCCCTATTCATTCTACCAGTAGGATCAGTAGTACAGGCAGCGCAGAGTGTAAGCAAAGTGCACCAAAAATAATTGTTTATAGTTCATAGCAGTCATTCCATTTTTATTTGTACAAATGCTTAATTAATTAACGTAACGTCTGTTCTTAATGTTTCCACTTTAGTATCTATATCTCTGCTATTGATCAGGTCAGAATGCACTCTGAAATTTATCTTAAATAAATTCTTTGTTGAGATTTCTTTTCATAGGTGAAATGATAGTTTTACTTAGCTGTAATCAATGTGACCATAAGGTCCTGAGAGCATCCCCAGCTCAACCTGCAAACAACTGTGCAGAGGTCATTTTGGCACTGTTGTTTGCCTGTAATTTGAATTTTTCAGCGTGAACAGTAGTTTGCAGGCTAGCTGATACGGAGGGAGCTGGGGATGCTCTGATGACTTAACAAGTTATAAGCATGTAATATGCTAAGCTTAATTTCCTAACCAACAAGTTATAAGTATGTAATATGCTAAGCTTAATTTCCTAACCAAATATCTCATAAGAGATGCATGAAACCTGGAAAATAGCATTACACCACTAACCTTCCAGGATTACATAGGATGCAAAATTTAAAACTATATTTTACTTGACATGGATGCTGGACATGGCATCAGCTTGATCATGTTCCAGATTCCAATATTGTGTTTTCACTGTCATTACTTGACAGGTGAGATGGGATGATGATTTAGAGTGCCATCGTCCTAATAGGGTATCTCCTTGGGAGATTGAGCTTACTGGCTCAGTTGCAGGATCCCATCTGTCTACTCCCCATTCAAAACGGCTGAAACCATGCCTCCCCCAAGTTAATCCAGATATTTTTCTTCCAAGTAGGTTCCATACACACATAAAAGAATCATTTACTAGGCTGTATATGTCCAGCTAAACCCAGTTCTCTTTTTTTCCCATTTTAGCAGATGGAAGTGTTTCCTCAGATTTTGCGGAATCTGCCAGATTCCACAAGGTCTTGCAAGGTCAAGAATTGTTGGGTTTTAAAACCCATGATGGTACTGTTAATGTGGCTTCTCAGCAGTCTGAAGCAAGAAATTTTCAGTACACTGATGAACGTAGTTGCTCTATGAACATGAGTAACAACATCTTAGGGGTTCCGAGACTTACTGCTAGAACTCCACCTGGAAACCATGGGTTTTCCTACCATTGCTCAGGCTTTGGGGAATCTCAAAGATTCCAAAAGGTCTTGCAAGGTCAAGAAGTGTTTCGTCCTTACCGAGGAGGAACTTTGGTTGATGCATGCACAAGAGGTCCTGGCTTCTGTCAACCCGACCACAACCATGCATCTGGTACAACATATAAATGGCTTGCACCACAAGGATGTGATTATCGAAGGCCAACGACACCAGTTCTTCCAGAAGCATCCTCCCCATCATCTGTACTAATGTTTCCGCCAACTAGTTTGAAGACTCCTAGCCCTGAATACATGTACTGCTGCCTGGATAAGGATGAGAATGATGGATATATTAGGGTTGGTCGTACTCAAGATATGGGAAGAACTGATCGAACATTACCACTCTGGCCTAATCTTGCTGGCAGAGTAATAAATGAAGACGCTAGAACTGATAAGTTGTGCTCTCCTGTGAGCGTTGCAGATCATGGTACAAATAACAGGCATGCTAGTTCAAATGGCTGCAAAATTTTTGGTTTTTCTTTGACTGAAAATGTTCAAGCAGGCAATGAAGTGAATTGCGACAATTCCAACGATCATTCTCATCTCCAGACTTCAAAGCCACAAATGCCAAAATCATTAGGCAACAGTTGTGCTACTGTAAGTGCTTTATGATTTCGTTTAAAAAGGGCTTTATGATATGTTACTTCTGCATATTCTTGGTGTAATTGCTAATTAACTATTTTTTTTTCACAGTTTCATGAGCAAAGGCCTGTTGTTGGCAGGGTGGTTGATGTTTCTCTCCAGTGGATATGATGATCTGATCTGTCGAACGTAACCTGGGATGAGGTGCAGAAATAATTAATGACCTACTGCAATATGCATGTCTTCATGATGCTCAGGGACGCAAAACCGCCATTTGGTCAGTTTCGTCAATGGTCACCAACTTCAGTATTTCTGTAACCACATCCTGGTTGGTGGAAAGGGTGACCGGATGATGCATGAACTGGGGGGTGCTTGTCGAATTTGTAATGCACTTTGACTATTATTTTAACCTCTACCTTTGTAGTCAAAATTCATGTTGCACAACTTCTTGTATGTTTTTAAGCTGTGTTTATGACAGACCATTAAGAAGGGTTTTGCTTGGATTAGCATTGTTTACTTCAATTTTTCATGTCTGGAGACTTTTAGAGCATCCACAACAATCCCTCTTTTTTTCACCCTCCATTTTTTATTTAAAATACCATTCCACACTCTCTCTCCTACATTATTGTTTGGACTATGTTATATTTGGGCTATGTTTTTTGAACTTGGTATATGTGGACTGTGTGTGTTTATTGGCAATAATGTCGGGACTTAGTTTATGGCTATGTTTCTTTGCGCAGGCTGAGAGCGTTTCGCGTTCCCGCGTGTTTTTGCTGGGCGCAGCGAAGCAGTTCATTTAAACGCGCTGGCTACTGTAGCAACGCGCGGGAACTCGATTGCCGAACGCCGCGGGACGCGGAAAGAAACACAGCCTATGTGTGGGCATGTATATGTATTGTTTATGTTTATGTGCTTATTCTTGGAATGCTACCTATAAATGTTTAGATTGTTCATATTTTATAATTCTAGAACTAGAAGACATAGCAATAAGGTATAAAATATAGGAAAGAAATGCTAAGAACAAACTATGAAGTCTAAAGTAAGTGAAGCTCTGAAGTCTGAACCCAACCCAAATTGAAGAACTTGGTGAGTCTATGAAGCAGCCACAGCCAAATCCCTATTTATGGATCAATCTTCGCAAAATAGACCGTTATCTCACCTGTGACTTTGAGCAAAGAAGCCACGGAGGAGACGAGGAGGCCTTGAAATAATGGTGCAGTCGACAACGGCAAGACAACAACTCGGCGGTTGTTAGCCGTTGGCGAATGGCTGAGGAATATGGAGGGTTGGATGCGTTCAGATGGGGAATCAGGAAATCGAGGAGACTCGGTGGCAATCCAATGGCCGATTGGTCCATAACTAGGGCCATGGCGGTGGTTTGTGGCATGGGGGAGACTGGAGACAGGGATTCCGAGGAGATGAAGCAAGGCGGCTGCGAGAGAAGGTTTCTAAATCCAGCCCTCCGTCTCACATCCAACGGCAGATCACAAATTGCTCTCTCACTCCTCACCCAGTCATCCACCGCAGCCCTCCATGGCTCCATCTCCTCAGGAAATAACCCCTCTACCTCTCCCAAATCTGAGAAGGCTGGGCTCCGGCGGGTGACGGTCGACGGCTCCGACAGGCGACGGGCGTTGCAGCATCCTTCCCCAAGCACGGCAACGCTGCACCCTTTTCCTCTCGGCGCGCGGTCGGTGACGCCCGGTGCTCTCCAACGCGGCGGCGGCCTTCTTCAGGCTCGCAGATCGGCGCGACCATCTCCACCAGTCGACCACCACGAGGCGGAAAGGCGGCCTCTGCTCCAACAAGGCCCGTCTCCTCTGCAGAGTGTAGGCTGACATGAAATTGTGAATGCATAGGAGTTCTTCAGATTTTAGAGCTTGTAATTTTTGTGTGACATGTATTTTTTTATGTGAAATCAGCCATGAAAATCTGAATACATGTATGAGGCTAAGCATTTGTATGTTAGAAACTGAAACATGCCTGAATACATGAGCTCTTCAGATTTTTGTATGAATTGAAATTTGAAACTGAAACATGTCACCCGAGCTCTTCAACCATGTAAATCTGAATACATGTCTCAGTATGTTAGAAACTGGAACATGTCTGAAATTAGCCATGTAAATCTGAATACATGAGCTCTTCAGATTTTTGTATGAATAGACATATGAGTACATGTCTCAGAATGCCAATGTATGAGGCTAAGCATTTGTATGTTAGAAACTGAAACTATGTGAGGAACTGAATTTATCAGTTTGAGAACATTCATGTTTATACAAGTTTCAGAGGGCAGCTTGTAAGTGCGGCTTATATGCAGATTGTATGCAAAAGAGCAATTAGTTCTCAGCTTACATTGATAAAATAAATCATTCAAATTTTATTGACAATCTGCATTTTACATTGAGCAGAACCATTTCAGCTGCAATCTTTTTTTTTTTTTACATATGGGCATCGCCCCATTCCATTACCAAAAGTCCAAAATGACAACGGAATACAAAGTTCAAACCTCCACCACAGACCGCGTCCAGTTGCCTGACCAACTACAACACTACTACCCCTTAGACAGTACCGAAATGTAGTTTTAAAACCACCCAAGACAACATTGAAAAGGAGTACAGAAGACTGCTTAGATAACTATTACAACCAAGAAGCTCCTTTGTGCGCTCAAATTGCAATCAATTTTCTCCTTCTTTTTTCCTTGAACTTTCTTGAATGACGCTCAACATCCCATCGCTTGGACAGCCTCTTAATCCTTCAGTTATCTTTCAGCCCTCCAATGGCCTTCCATACACAGCATACACAGATCAACACCAGAGCTAATGGTGGTGAGGAGCTTAACACAGATCAACACAGAGGAGCATCGGAGCACAGCACAGCCACCCAATTGCCCATCCATCGCAGCACGACCTAGGGTTTCGATGGAGCTGCCGCCTTCGCGCGCCATCTCACCTTCAATAGGTCAGTGTGGACTACATGGGCCCTGGGTATCCTCTAGAAGGCCCATAAGGGAGCAGATAGGGGGCAATCCAAGTCGACCGGCTGAAGATAGAGACCACTCGGACTACGCGCGGCTTGAGCTGCAAGCAAGTTCCCCGAGGATATGATCTATCTCCATGTAATTAGCAGATCAACACATGCATGACATGTAACGTCACAACAGAATTAGCTACCGCATATCGCGTGCTATCCTGTAACTCTATCCCCCTGCATTATATAAAGGGAGGGGATAGAGGCCATCGGCACGGGCAATAATACAGAGACGTAGAGCCATCTACAGCGCACAGCATAATCTTGCATCCCGCATCTTGATTCACCATATAATCCCAGAACACAGGAAGTAGGGTATTACCTCCTCCGTTGAGGGCCTGAACCTGTATAACCCTGTCTTGTGTTAGCCATCTGGCCTAGTTCTTGATTAGCGTCCCCTCGTACAAATTCATTGCCGGTGGTGACCCCCCAGTTAGTCACCCGCCGACAGTCAGAGCCGCCACCTTCAACCTGCCGGAGCCGCCACCTTCAAACGTCATCTCGCCGACCCCGATTGGGGATCCTCTCTCGGTAGAGTCGGCAGAGGCGGAGGCGGTCGCCGTCGTCGAGGGCGCCCCAGCGCGCGGCGCGGACGCGGTCGAGGAGGCCGTCGTAGAGCGCCTCGCGACAGAGCAACTCGGTGGGGAGCTGCGGTGCGGAGTCGGTCGAGCAGCACGGCGACGAAGCTCCGTCGCAGTCGTCGCTCGAGAGGGCGTTGAGGAGAGTCGGGGATTGGGTTGAGACTTGAGAGCGATTTGTGAGAGGAGGAATAAGAGATACGGTTAGATATGCAATGAACGGCTCGATTTCAATTTACGGCCGTTGGCCATAAGAATATTGATTGCCGAGGATACGCTTCCGAGAAGGTGAGGAAGCCATGCACCGCGACTGAGGAGTTGGGATCGCATCGTATCGCACTTAGCGCACGAGGTAAATTTTGGTTATTTGCCACTCTCAACATGTGTGGTTCGCTAAGTGTGCCATTTGTGTGTATGACATATGGGACCATGTGTGTTTATAACAGTTAGGTAGAGTGACATTTTTGCGAAGCCACTTGTTGAAAGTGGCAAATAACCAAATCTCTCGCACACGAGAGGTGAGGAGGAGATGTGCTGCGACTAGGCTAATGGGCTTCCCTGTGGCAATAGTGCAATACCTATACCTAGTATTTGAATGGGCCAAAGTTGGGAGCCCTGTGCAGGGCCTGGGCTGAGCTTATCTCTAACTATTGCCATGTCACAAAGAAACAACATTAGAGATAGTAATATACAATGGTAGATAGGGTTACACGTTTTTATAGGTAATTTGCACAAAGTTTCTTAATTCTCGTGTAGAGTTGACTCTTATTTTGGAGACAGCTTAAATATCTATGAATGCTCTCTCTCCTCCGCATCTTCATACATCATACATGGCAGCTCCTCCACATGACCACATTATCATACATCCTACATGACAGACCTTAGAGATGATTTGTAAACTGCTGAGAGTAAATAGTTCAGAGTCATTTTCTGAGATTTTAAATAGTTCTTATAATTTCAAAAATAATATTTTCATACTTTTCTATGAACATTTATCGAATTTCCACGTAAATAAATGAACACACTCCACTAACTCCCGCGTCGAATAATTTATATGTACCGAATAAACTGTTTTGTAATAACCTATAAAAAAACTCGTTTTGAATGGCATATATTGATTATTTCCTAAATTTTTTTCATCAATGTCATTATTAAGTGCCGATTCTTCAGTTTTGCCATTACAAAACACATATTATTATTAATGCCATTCTTTTTGCAATCTATTTTCACCCATGCCATTCTCAGGGGTTTTTGCGACATTTCCAGCATATACGAGATGCAAATACGGGAAAAATACGCACCTAACAGCTGGGCCCCACATTTCATCCTCTACCTCCTTCTTCCTTCTCTCCTCCTCCTTCGTCTCTCTTTTCCATGGCTGGACGCCGAGGGTCGGCGAGCTGGTCGGCGACGAATAGCGGCGAGCTCGAAAGCGGCGCACGGGCGGCAGCGAGCTTAAGTGAAGGAGGAGGAGGCAACATTGGCGTGGGCATGAAGGAGAAGGAGGAGGCGCTCACGAGCTCTTCGCCGCCGCTGCCCTCTGCGAGCGAGCTTGCTGCTGAGCTATGGAGGGAGGAGAGGAAGCGTGAGCTCAGAGGGAGGAGGAGGCCGCCGGGGAGCTCACTACAGGGCCGATCGTCGGACCTATATGAGAAAGAAGAGCGAGGAGGGAAGGAGGAAGAAAGGTAGAGCGGTGGTGGAGGAAGAAGGGGTTGAATGTATGACGTGCATGGCCCACATATCAGATTGTATTTTTTGCTTATATTTTGATTAGGTATATGTTGTAAATTCTCCGAGAATGGCAACAGTAAAATATTGTTGAAAAAAGAGTGGAATCGTTTTATAACGCCAAAACCAAAAAATCGATCCCTTGTAATGGCACGATGAAAAAAAAATCCTTTTCTTAAATAATAATCTTTCACTTTCCTCCTCCACCGCCGCTCTTCCTCGATCCGCATCCTGCCTTCCCCATCTCTCCCTCGTCTCTCGTCGGCACCGGCCCACCCCGGCCTCGACGCTCGTCGCCCCTGCGCCGGCCTCTGCCCCAGGCTCCTCGTCTCCGCCGGCGTCGGTTTCATCCTTCCGGTCCTCCCCATCTAGATTTCTAGCTTTGCTCTCCCAGGCAAGCCGTCTTCAAGATCTCCGGCGACTGCAGCAGGTACTTGCACATACTTGTAGCCCAGGCAGCAGCCCCCTTGCCTGGGCAGTGGAATCACTCTCCTCCCCAGCCTCATCTCCCTTCCCCCTCTCTTTTTGGTTGTCCCTATTTCGTGTGCTCGGATTGGATCCAAATTCGACCGAGTAGTTTACCTTTTCCCCCCTTCAAAAATCTCCGTGGGAAATGCTTCAAAAATATCGGTATTATTATCCCCTTTTTTTGGGGTAAATTTCCCCCTAATTTAGAACTTAGAACCCTGAACTGAGTCGTTCGACGGACCCCGGGCAGCTGCCCTCTCTGCCCGGGCGGTGGATCCGCTGCTGCTTAGCGTTAATGTCATATAATCTGATCCTTCTTGTTTAGACTGTCCACGCCCCCACGGAATTAGTGATGAGTTTAAGTTCAGCTAGTTAGCATGCACAGATGCACTAATTTTATTTTAGTTGATGTTTTATAGCCCTGACTTCCTTTTTTTTGCTGTCATAGTTTCACTTCACCGATACAAGTGATCATACCAATTGCAGTGAGAAATACTGATGATCAATCTGCTAGTTATTTCTGGACCTTGTTGCAATTCTTAAAACATTTGAAAAACTTAAGAATTAACAATTGCAATAGCTGTAATGTGCTACCTTGGGAGTTTGATCAAAAGTTGAGGGTGTATCAGTGTATAAGCTAGTATGACATGTATTAGAAGCTTTGTCAAGGTCAGCTATCTACTCGGTGAATATAATATCCTATCAGCTAAAAAAGAATCTTTTACGAGGAGCTGGCCTAGGTTTTGTTCAAGTAGTTTATATAGATAAAACTAGTCAGTAGCCTAACGGAAGTGTAGATGAAACTAGTCAGTAGCCTAACGGAAGTGGAATTTCCTGAAGTATGTCTATGTCATTTATCGAGCAGTACTATGAATCAAAATGGTCTTAAATGTTGGCCTGAATTCTTTTTGAGTTTTTTTTTTCTATTTTGATAGCTGACACATACATGTTTGTTGCTTTTGAATTTGTTGACTGTTTGTATTTTATATTGATGGTTTTCTGATTTGTTAAGTCAATGCTGATAGCTGCTCATAGGACTTCTCTTTTGGTATATGCCTGTACATCTCTTCTTTTGTTTCATGCCTGTACATTCTAGCTTGGTAGTGTAGTATTGCTGTGTGCCTGTGTGACTTTTCGAATTTAAACTCAATATGGTTATGTATTTTTGTCAGTTATCCCGATGGGTATATCTTGCTCATAATTTTTTTTCCTTTTTTCCAAGTGAAAGGAAATTTTCTTTGATGCCTGCTGCACACTTTATTGATATTCTTTTCTATATACGCTTCAATGTTGGCCGCAAAATCATTTGAAATATCTACAAATGAAAATGTTTATTCACATGCATGCTACGGTCATTTAGTCATTGGCTACTGCCTGCTGACTGGATTTTCCTCGACTCTACTGGACATCCTAGTTGGCCCGAACGGATGGTTAGTCACAATTAACCGTCCATAATTAGTCGTCCTGCGCGCTGGAGGCAATGACAGAGGTTGGGTGAGAGGAGGGTGAAGTGAGGGAGGAGCAGTGGCACTGGATATGGTGAAAAGAGGAATAGGTAGTGGAAGGAAGAGTAGAAGTGTGGAGGCAGGAAAGGGAAGGGGGGAGGATGTTGGGGAGGAGATGTTAGGGTAATTGAGTCCAGGGAAAGCCCAGCCAACCCATGGAAATATTTTGGTCTACCAGCTCCTAGGGCTCCTGTATAAATATGCTATGTAACCCTAGCGGCCATATCACAAGTGGCGCATCAGCAGAAGGCTACAAAGGGTGCTGTGTAGCAGCAGATGGTGGTGGTGCAGCAGCAGGCAGTGGCGACGGCGATGCAGCACAGCATCAGGTGGCGGCCGTGCAGTAGCAACAGCAACAGCAGGTACTGGATCTGAAGTGGTTTTGCATGCTGTGGCAAGAAGCGTGAGTCCACAGTGATCCTTCCTCTTTTCCTCCTCTTCTTCCTCTCTTTTTCGCTCCTTCAATTCCTAGTGGCTAGTCGTCCATCCAGCCGATCTAGTCGGCTAGTTGGTGGGTAGGCAATTTGACTAGACCCTCTGACTCGAGAACCTTGATATAGTACCTAAGTTTTTCTTAGCCTGGTGTAGTTCACTATAACCACTCAGAAAAAAATAGCAACTGTGGTGATAGTTTGGTTGTTAATTGTGCAGAATTGTTGCACATGCCCATTTTTATTCACTATTACCATTCAGAGAAAAAAAGCAACTATGCTTGATGAGCATTGCAATGGTTTGATTGTTCCAGAATGTTGCACATGCCCATTTAGTTGTAGGAAATGGTTTGTCATGAGCTTTGTTCTACATAGATGTGTTGAGAGAAATTTTCGTATCTTTGCTTGCCTTTTCATTTTGTGTTCTAATTGAAGTATGCTGGTTCCAACAAATTAGTTAATAGTTACTCAATAGTAATACTGATCGTTTTTATTTTGATAGCAAATGCTCATGAGTCGTGAGTATTGTTTCTTATTTAATACTGTAATTTGGACCTTAATGCTGGTCTAATTGGGGTACCAGGAATGCAATTTGTGATAACAATGCAACTCCTCTATGTATGCCTAAAATGGTGAATTGTTTTGGTGACCACACCATTTTTGTTATCTTACTTTGCTATTCTTTCTATGGGTGAAACTTTGCACATAGTGTTTTTCATCAAGTTCCTCATTTTTTGTTTGTATGTATTTGGTATACAGGTGCGCTAGTCATCCAGGTTCTGTCAAGATGTCTGACAACCATGAAACCGATAGGAACATTGAGATCTGGAAGATTAAGAAGCTAATCAAGGCACTGGAGTCAGCTAGAGGCAATGGCACGAGCATGATCTCTCTAATCATGCCGCCTCGTGACCAGATTGCTCGAGTGGCTAAGATGTTAGGTGATGAATATGGTACTGCTTCAAACATTAAGAGTAGAGTTAATCGCCAATCTGTTCTGGCTGCCATTACCTCAGCCCAGCAGAGGCTGAAGCTCTACAACAAAGTCCCTCCCAATGGATTGGTTCTTTACACTGGAACCATTGTTACTGAAGATGGAAAGGAAAAGAAAGTTACTATTGATTTTGAGCCCTTCAAGCCTATAAATGTGTCACTGTACCTTTGTGACAACAAGTTCCACACTGAGGCTTTAAATGAGCTCTTGGAATCTGATGACAAGTTTGGGTTCATTGTTATGGATGGTAATGGTACTCTTTTTGGCACGCTAAGTGGTAATACCCGCGAAGTGCTTCATAAATTCACTGTTGATCTTCCAAAGAAGCATGGTAGAGGAGGGCAGTCTGCTCTACGTTTTGCTCGGCTTCGGATGGAAAAACGTCATAATTACGTTAGGAAAACAGCTGAGCTTGCTACCCAGTTTTTCATTAATCCAGCTACAAGTCAGCCTAATGTTGCAGGTTTGATTCTTGCTGGTTCTGCTGATTTTAAGACAGAGTTGAGCCAGTCCGACATGTTTGATCAGCGACTGCAAGCCAAAATACTTAATGTGGTTGATGTTTCTTATGGTGGCGAGAATGGCTTCAACCAAGCCATAGAGCTGTCAGCTGAGATTCTAGCAAATGTGAAGTTCATACAGGAGAAGAAGCTAATTGGCAAGTACTTTGAAGAGATAAGTCAAGATACTGGGAAATATGTATTTGGTGTTGATGACACTCTTAAGGCTCTTGAAATGGGAGCTGTCGAGACTCTGATAGTGTGGGAGAATCTGGATGTAAACAGATATCTTCTTAAGAATAGTGCCTCCGGGGAAACTGTTATCAAACACTTGAACAAAGAGCAGGAGGGCGATCAGAGTCATTTCCGTGATCCAGCAACTAATGCTGAGTTGGAAGTTCAGGAAAAAATGTCTCTTTTGGAATGGTTTGCAAATGAGTACAAGAAGTTTGGTTGTTCGCTCGAGTTCGTCACTAACAAATCACAAGAGGGATCACAGTTTTGTAGAGGCTTTGGTGGTATTGGTGGTATCTTGCGTTACCAGCTAGATATCAGGTCTTTTGATGAGCTTTCTGATGATGAGGGTTTGTATGAAGACTCCGATTAGCAATCAGCCAACCACATGACTGTGCTGGCCCATGGAAGGACGCCACTGCTGCAACAGCGTTTTGCTCCACTTACACCGGAACACTTCAAAAGCAGTGGTATGCAGATCTTTCCCTAGACAAAAATAACTTTTAATTTGTTTTGCTGCGTCATAATATTTAGTTTGATCGCTCTCCCCTTTGTTTTACATCCAGAGATTGATAGATGTGGGCCTGCCTCATCGTATGCTGAAGGAGTTTGAAACCAAATGATTATGAGTCAACATGACACATGACGGGAAGTGATGTGTCAGGAAGTTATCGTAATTAAAGGCTAAAGCTCGTTATAGCTGAGCCATCGCCTTATGCTTCTATTCAGTCATGGTCTATTGTCTGTTTGCTACTATATCTATTTGCCGCCCCCAAGTTCTGGATTCCAGTGTCTGCTTGAATATACAGCGTGGTGAATACGCTCATATAAGTATTGTTTAGTCGTGCTACTCCTGCACTTTTGTTTTTGCAATGAAGATAATATTATGTTCTTTTGTTGTCATTGCTGTGATTGACCATATTTTTGTGTGCCCTCAGCTTGTTGGATTTTTTTTTTGAGTATTGATTTGTACTCTTGACTACGCCCTTTTGGACTAAATTGGTTCCTAGACCCAAATACCGGACTTAATCAACCCTGAGTTACCAAAGTTGGACTAAATTGGCCCTTTGACTAGTCAAAATGGTGGTTTGTTTCACGTATATGGCATGATATGTCAAAATGGCGGTTTGTTTCACATATATGGGCATGGTATAGCTGATGTAACATCCATACATATGGCAGCCATATTGTTGCCACGTCTCTCTTCTCACCCTCCCATTAATCTCTCTCTAATCTCTCTTTAATCTCCCTATGAAAATTCCTTCCCCTCACCGGCAAGCTCTGCCGACCTTCCCTTGTCGGCAAGCCCGTTGCCTCTAATCTATGTAGTTTTTTCAGTGGGACGTGGTTTCAGAGACACTACTCTTCCACACATCGGTGCGCTCGATGGAGGAGTCTAAGAGACACGCAACACTAAGAATAGTCTCCCTTGCCACAACTCATCGGATCGATTTTTTTAAAGTTTGTCGACATGTGTGATCCAGGAAGATGGATGGATCTTGTGAATCAACAAAAAAAGATAGGAACTGAAGCACCCATGATGCACTTTCTTCGCAGACGTAGATACAATTTTTAAAAATTGTGTGTAGGATAAGTCTAAACTAATGAAGAATTTTGCAAAAAAAATTAATGGGATAGGAGACCAATCGCACCACGGCGTGGTTGCTCGTTGCAATTTGCTAATGCGCCCGTGCGAGTGCATGTGATTTTATATGTGACCTTAACTCCATTCTTCTGTGTCTTCCAATCATGGGAGGGACAGAACTTCACTATCTTTTTTATGAGGTACTAAACTTTTCACTTACCGTATTTTATAAATCGATCTTTGCGATTTATTTTATTTTTATAATATTAAATAAACCAAGACCATAATATTCCAACTTGTTCTTGAGGAGAAGGTCGCTCGAATCAATGCTGCTTGCCGGCTGCCGCTGCTAGCTGTGTTGCTCAAACCTGTTGACCCACCCATCCCAACCCAAGCCAGTCCACCTGTTTATTTTGCAGTCAAACGACCCAATTTTTTAGAAATGATATAGATTTCATCAATAAGTCAAGCAACATACAGCAAGACCCAAGTACAAATACAAAATAACCCAAAAATCCCCTCGCAAAAAACTTGACTCTTGTAGCTATGCTGCGATCAGAATCGCCAAGAACAAAACCAAAGCATAACACCGTAGTTGAGCAGCTCCTCCTTGGTCTGTACGCCAAACGATGAAGGAAATGAAGAACAAATTCAAGAGCAGTCCTTGTAGCTCTAAAGTCCATCGCAGCCAGAAATGAAGAGAAGGCCAACGGGATGCCGCCGCAGGCAACCATCATCAACGAGGAACCCATCATCGCCACATTCTGCTCACATCCAACCTATAACTCTTCTCCTCTGCACCTACTTCTCCACATGGGGAGTATCTCTTACCTCCTAGCCACAGCTCCGGAAGAAGCCGCAAAACTGAGGTCAAATGACCCATTTAAACCCACCCAAATCGTGACAAAATGAACTATTAATTGTCTACCATGAAGCCACGATCAACCTTAAATTATTTGTAGATGAAGTTGTAAAATAGAGTGTACATAGATAGTGTCTACTAGAGTCTGAAAGGAAGAAATTTTCTAAAGTAGAATAAAGTAGGAAGGAATTTTAGAGTGATGGTTAAGATTTCAGATGCCGATGGTTCAACATTTTGACTAGCAATGCTTAGCATCTTTGGTAGGAAGCACCGCTCAGGCCCATTAAAACTAGCCGACAACGGCCCATCGGTCGTCATCGCTTTGTGCGAAGCGTTCCACCAATCATCGCGTTCCACCAATCTATGATGAGGGGTCCCAGCCCAGACTCCATGTAGAGCCCATGGCCTAGGGCCACTGAACCACTGGTTGGAGAAGGAAAAATCCCATCGGTTGGTTTGAATTCCGCTTGACCAAACGGTGGGTCTTTTAGCTAGCCATTGGATCTATATCTCGCCCATTCAATTGGCGGTTTATATAAAATCCGTCCATTGGTTTGGCGGATTTATAAAATGGCGCGACAAAATGGTGGGGTACGTCTATTTTTCTTTTTACCCTTGATAAAATGGATGTTATTTATTTATTTTAGAAAAAAATAAAACGTTAAAAGAATTACTACTCTCAAACAGGAAGCGGGCCCTCCAGAGTCCGACCCCGCCGCGCAGTTTCGGAGCGGCGCGCCGACGGCGACCGCGCCTCTGTATGCTTCTCGCCGCCGTAGCTGACTAGCTGTCCCATCCGAGACCGAGAGGGAGGCCTCCATGGTTTTAAGTCTCCGGCGCGCCGTTGGCGATCCCGGTGCCCTCGACGCGCAGCCAGCGCAGTTGAGCCTTTCTCTCCCCTCTCTGGCTTAGTCCGTAGGCCGTAGCGCTCGATGCCTTTGGGGAGTTCTGCCAAACACCTTTGGGGCAGCCACCACCGTGATTGCTGATGTAGGTCATGTCTCTATGATATGGCTGGGTCAGCGTCGTGATGTTGTTACCGGCTGAGACTTTCCATGATTTGATGACCAAAGTGTGATGTTGTCTTTGGTAACTACAGTAGTATATAGGTTGACCGTTCGCGAAGTCGCATTCCACGCCTAATGCAACAGGAGATACCTTTTCCTTCTTAATTAGGACGAGATATATATATAGAAACAGTCGGCATCCTTGGGATTTGTTAACTGTTAGCATGCTCCAGAGGATCTAAGAGTAATGCAAACAAATAACTTCTTGTACATGGCAACTTATGTGTGCTCAAATGAAGTGATACCAGGGCTTCTGAATAAATAAGCCCACTAAGTTCCACGAAATGAGAATATCCAGTACAGAGTGCCATAAAGTGTGACTGTTGGTTTAGTGCAGTAAACTGAGTATTGATTTCGTATTCCACTGGTTCATCGCATCTGATGGAACTATATATCTACTATTGTCCTAAGAAGGATAATGCAACACAGGAACTGCCATTTTTCACAAGGAACCAGTTCTCTTGCTTCGCATAATACACAATACAATGTATCGATTCTTCTTCTTGCTACTATTACTTACGCAGTTTACCATGAGTAGGCTGGGTGATTGTCTTGGTCATCACATGCCAGGAGATCTTTCACAATTTCATTCATTGTGGGTCTGCTATTTCTTTCTTCAAGACAAGACACGGCCACTTTCACCACTGCGATCGCTTGCTCCGGGTTAAAATGACGATGTAATCTAGTATCAACTATATCATTGACATCTCCACTCATGAGAATTTGTTTCACCGCCTGCAGAAACTGTCTAAGCTCCACCTCATTCCCATCAACTTTTATCCCACTTGAGATCCTACTTCCCGTTACAATCTCGAGGAGGACAACACCATAGCTGTAGACATCAACTTTTGCATTGATTGGCAAGTTCATTGCCCACTCCGGTGCCATGTAGCCCATGGTTCCTCTCATGTGGGTAAGGTTGAAACTAGAACTCTCTCTCTTCGAGAGTTTGGCTAGTCCGAAGTCTGCTATCTTGGATTCAAAATCGCGTGTCAGGAGTATATTTTCAGGCTTTATATCACAATGGATTACCCACTCAAGGCACTCGTGATGGAGGTAAGCCAGGCCTCTTGCTGTTCCCAATGCTGTTTTGAAACGTTGGCTCCATGCAATTAGTCTCTCAGAACTTACATTACCAAATATATACTTGTCAAGGGATTCATTCTCCACATACTCGTAAACCAGTAGTTTGTGTTGACCCTCCGAGCAAAACCCCCACATCCTTACTAAATTCATGTGGTTGATCCTTCCAATTATACTCATTTCTGCCCAAAATTCTTCCTCACTATGTGAAATGTGCATTAGCTTCTTCACTGCTACTACTCTCTTGTCCTCAAGTACTCCTCTGTAAACAATTCCAGAAGCCCCTCTTCCAATCTCTTCTTTAAACTTTCCGGTTGCTTCCCTTAATTCTCGGTACGTGAAAATCCGAAATTGGTTTGTTACCATCCTGTAGCCTGCCTCCATTGACTTGGGTATGTCTTGCTTGCTGTAAAGAAACCACCAGCTTGTACCAGTAAAGACCATCACTAGGGCACCCAGTATTGCTGCAAACACATAGTAAGTTGTAAAATTTTTATTAACATTCTTCATTCCATACATACTTGCATATCCTTTCACAATCTCAGCGAAACCCAGTTTACATGTGAGAACAGACTGTTTGGAGGCCATATTTTTTGGCACTTTCATGTAATTATCACCAGGAAAATCTGGGGAGGAGAAGCCATTGAAAAGTACGGCTTTGGTGTAACAAAGTCCAGATCCTGTCTTGTATGTCAAAGCTGAGCAGGAGCAGATATCCAAGCAAGTCTTCTTACATGCTTCAAGGGTGATGGATTGGTTGTACGTCAGATCAAAGCCATAAAAGTCAGTTTGAGGAAGTTTGATGAACTCAAACTCTTCTTTTTTGCTGCAGTTTTTGCTGAATTGTGGTTGGCAACCTCGGTTCCAATTCTGTGGATCAACCATCTCGTATCCTGGGGGACATGAGCACCTGAGGTTTGGCAAGTTTTCACATATCCCATTTTGTCCACATAGTCCATGCACATCGCAAATTTTTGCTACTGCCTCCCATGAGACAATCCAGCTCCCATTGGACGCACTCAAGCTGTACATTCTGAGGTTTCCATCGTAATCAATTTTTAGCCTTCTCTGAATTCCAGTTCCCCAATCAGAAGCCTTGATATTCAGCCCATCACTTGAAAGGAAATAACCTTGAGTGTCTAGTACTGCAATTCTGGAGCTATTGTAGCTAGTTCGTCCATTCTGGAACACTGTGTATTCTGCACTCGGCCAATATATGCTTGATATCTCTGGTCCATCATACATGAGGCGCAGCACATTGTCGTTGTCGAAATAGAGGTTGTAATAACCAGAGACGAGCCTTGTACCTTTGGTGAGAGGTTGTAAAGGCAGCAATGTATCAGTCGGCAAAGAAAAACTTTCCCATGAAATTGCACCTGTGGACTCCTTGATGATAAGGTTGCCTGTGTCGAGAAGTGTTACTGTTGTACCCTTGCCAGAGCTTGTCTTGCTATCCCAAGTGACGGAGCCATTGACATCAGTCAGGACCAAGTTCCCATTGTGGTTAAGCGAAACGACGGAGCCACGGCCGTTCACCGGGGACTTGGGGTTTGCAGACCAGACGATGGTCTTCTCTGCAGTGTTGGTGAACCAGATGGAGAAGGCAAACGCATTTCCCCCAACTTTGTAGAAACCACAAGAGAAGTTACCGTTCGGCGAGGTAAGGAAGGTTTGCTCATGCTGTTCTACAGATAAGGATGAGCCGGTGCGGAGCATCGACTGGGACGAAGCATATGAGCATGGCAGGATGTTGAGCAATGGAAGAATGGTTAGGCAGAGCAGTATGCCCATTTTTTCTTGGTTTGGACTTTGGAGGAAGATGCACTCAAGCTTGGAGGAAGATAGTTGCTTCCTTTTATGATTGCTGTCGTGTCGTGCAGGGCACGTAGTCCTGGTTTTTTTTTGAAGAAATGGTTGCCATTCATTCATTATAGGTAGAAGAGTACAATGTACAAACAACGACCAACCCGAAGAATAGGGAAGGGAAGAGAAGAAAAAGCATGAGAACTAGGAAAATTACAATAGGTTAATTAGACCGCCTAGGTTCTTTGCTCCCGCCGTGCTCCAAGCTCAGAGCTCGTCCTTGACTCGTTCGACAATCTGAGAAGGGGTTGAGGAGGGGGCCTCGGCGTCAAAAATACGCCTGTTTCGCTCGAGCCAAATGTGCCAGGAGGTCGCCATTAAGATGGAGGCCGTGGCATGCTGAGCCTCGGTGCACGAACCAAAAAACGGCATCTTCCCACCAGCTGGCGAAGTCAGAGTCTACGGTCGAAGGGCGAGGGGGGCAGACAGGTCGGAAGACAGAGCCGGGTAGCAAGGGACTTCCAGATACTAGTGGTAAACGGGCACTGCAGGAACAAATGATCTACCGTTTCCAAATTCCGCATGCAGAACCTGCAGAAATAGTCATTTGGCCAACCTCGTAATAGCAGTTGATCAGAGGTTAGAAGTTTTTTCCGGAGGGCGAGCCAAGAGAAGAACTTAATTTTGGTTGGACCCCAGGCCTTCCAGATGAGGCAGGGAAAGGACGAAGATATTGATCCAGAGAATTGAAGCCTATAGGCTGAAGCGGTGGAGTAGGTGCCATGGGCGGTAGGCCACCACGAGAGACGGTCACGTCCGTCCTCCAATCTAATGTGGGCCAGCTTTTTCCAGCGAAGCAGAAACTCAGAAACCAGGACTACATGACGTCTGCCTGTGCCGTCGTCATGTAGTCCTGGTTTGGTTCCCACTTGTAGCGAAGGCGCTTTTGTGTACTCAAATTTGAACTCATGCAGGAACTTCCATGCTTTTAAGCTGGAAATAGGTAGGCATTCTTCACGGGGTTTGTCTCATCTGGTGACTCCGGGCGGCTTCTCGAGAGATGAACGTGACAGGATTAGTGTTTTTTTTTTAAAAAAAAAAATTGTTTTAGAAGGTTTGGAGTGCTGTCCGGACCTGAAGTCCTGAACTGTAAATGCAAATTCGCCAATCTTTTGCATGTGTAGGACCTTGCATGTTTAATGTGTTCTTTTCAATTGTTTATCGATGCCGTTCGATTGTTCTATTGGACTAAGCTCTGTGTATGTCACTCCTTGTATTGGAATGGCCGTAGGAATTTGTTGGTGACAAAGTGGCAATATCATATTTAGGCCTTTTTCCTAGGAGAATGATGGGAACTATTTAAGTTTCTTTGTAATACAGGAATTTTACACTACCGAATGAATCGGGAAATAAGTCCTTTGCTCTTCAAATGGGGCGTATTTTAGGTACCGTAAATTTGGGGTTCCCTTTCCCTTTGTCTTATGACAAATGGCATAGCCAGCTCAGCTGTAGAGGTTGGCAAGTGGCTAGGCCGCGTGCCTGATGCCCTGATCGTTAAGCGGACAGTGATGTTTATTTAGTTTGAATTCCGGGCTTCTGACGGAGCTGCTTAGTGCCATCCTAGCATCTTCGCTGTCCTGATTTTAATATCTTTATTTTTTTTCAACAAAATTTTAATATCATTGCCATGTTACCCGAACCGTCATGCTTCGTCTATTTTTAGCTTTCGCGTGCAAAGCAAACCAATGCTCTCTTTATTTATTTTCGTATGGACTGATATCATGACATGGACAGGCACATAATGTGCGCAGTATAGCCTCTATAAGTGGATCACTAAAACCCTGACCATAAGAATGAAAAGGGTGGTCTGTAGAATAATTAACATAAGTCAGAATGCCTTCTTGCCTGGAGAAACATTATGGATGGAGTTCTCTCCCTTCATGAAATTCTCCATCACACAAAATATAAAAAGCAATCTGGTGTTGTGCTTAAATTGAACTTTGAAAAAACCTATGACATGGTTGATTGGTGCTTTCTTATGAGATGTTTGAGATGGAGAGGTTTTTCTAAAAAATGATGTGATTGGATCTAGCAAGTAATGTCTAAAGGGATTTTAAATGTTTGCGTTAATGACAAATTTGGGGGATGTTTCAGAGTAAAAGAGGGGTGAGACAAGGAGATCCCTTATCACCATATCTTTTTAATATAGTGGTGGATTGTCTTAGCAAGATGTTTAGAATTGGCCAAGAGCAGAAAGTTATCTCTGGGTGTATGGAGGATATTATCGAAAATGGAATTGCCATCTTACAATATGCTGATGACACCATCTTGACTCTGAAAGATGATCACTGCAGTTTGTTTCATACGAAGTTGCTGCTTCATCTGTTTGAAATGATGTCTGGTCTCAGAATTAATTTTACCAAAAGTGAAGTGGTAATGATCAATAGTGATGATACTAGAACCAGACTTGTTGCAGATATTTTCAAATGTTAGATAGGCAATTTCCCAATTAAATATTTGGGAGTTCCTGTTAGTTACAAAAGGAATTTATGTGTTAACTGGGAAGAGATGTTTGGCAAAATGAAAAAGAAACTGAGTGCTTGGAAAAGTAAAATCATTTCCAGAGGAGGAAAGCTTACTCTGGTTAATGCCTGTCTATCCAATATTCCCATTTACACAATGTCAATGTTCATGTTGCCCAGAAGAGTAATTGAGAGTATGGATAAAATTAGAAGAACTTTTTTCCGGGACTCTTTCAATAAAAAGAATTATCATCTCACACAGTGGAAAGATGTTATTAAACCTAAACAAAATGGAGGTTTAGGGGTGATTAATTTTTAAAAAAATGAATGAAAGCCTACTCTGTAAATGGTGGTGGAAATTAGACATGGAGGATGGGATGTGGCAAGATATTGTGAAGGCTAAATACATAAAAAATGGCCTTTTATCCCATGATGTCAAGAAACAGTCTGACTCCCCTGTTTGGGCAGATCTTTTGAAAGTTAGGGAGATTTATAGAGAGAACATTTGTAAAAAAGTGGGGAATGGTTTAAATACAAGTTTTATGATATTTGTATTGATAAAAAAATTTCAGTGGCACAAGGTGTTTGGAATTTGGGTTTCAGAAGATGGCTGGACAGAGACCAAGATAAGGAATGGTTAAAAATCTTGGAAATAGCCAGATTGATTCATCTAACAGAGGAAAAAGATGCTGTGAAATGGGCTCTTAGTGAAAAGGGCACGTTTAGTGTGAAGTCGGTGTATAAATATTTTCGTAGCAGTATGACTAATCACAACACCAAAGGCGTTTGGAAGGCTAGGCTCCCTCTGAAACTTAAAATCTTTGTGTGGTTAATGAAGAAGAGGGCGTTATTGACCAAGTTTAACTTGAGGAAAAAAGGATGGGATGGAAACCCTACTTGTGAATTTTGCAGTAATGTAGAAACGCAACGGCATTCATTTTTTGGGTGCCATTTGTCTAATCTAACCTGGAGCCTTCTGAGTCACTACTTTGGGGTCAATTGTACTCCATCGGACATGGATAGTTGTTGAAGGTGGGAGCAGAGGGTTATTGCTAAACAGAGGAACCTGAGTTACATGGGGATAACTTCTGTCTGTTGGTCGATTTGGAGTTTAAGAAATCAGGCTTGTTTTCGAAAAAAGCAAATTAATTATCCTCTGACTGTCCTATACATGTCTTGTTCCTTTCTAAAATACTAGGCAGGTATCCTTAAAACAGATGACAAAGAGCTGGTGGAGATGGGCATCGAAGGGATTTTCAAGACCATCAAAGACCTGGCGGGATGATTAACTGGTCATCGTCTTATCTTTTGTCGCTAGTAGAGGCATTTTGGTGGTATCCCTGTTGATGCTTGTCTGGGCTCAATGTAGCTATGTATAACTTGGATGGTGGAGTAGTGCTCCCTATTTTGGTTGGATTATCCTTTGTGTCAGCTAGGAGCCTGGTGCTGATCACCTCCTCTTTTGCTGAGTTGTTTGAGGATACTTGGACTTTATGTTGCTCTCGTTTTCTGTTAATGGAAATGGAAGTGGGGTGGCTTCCCTTGCTAAAAAAAAACATAATGCGCAGGGACGGAGCTAGAAAAAAATATTAAGGGGGGCAAATAAAAATTAACTTTTGTGTAGAGATCAAATAGAAAATTTGTAGCATTTTAATTTGCAAATTTATATGAATTCAAGAATTTTTAGAACTTTTCACTATTTATCTTGCGAATTCATGTATATTTTTGATTTTTTTGAAATTTTTGACTATTTTAACATACAAATTTACATATAGTAGATTTTTTTGAAGTTTTTAACTAATTTAACATCCAATTTCATATGCATCGGAGAAATTTTTGAAAATTTTAACAAACAAATTCATATTTTTCTATTAATTTTACCTAATATATAGGGGTACCCTCTTGTGTACATCTACCATGGGGGCCTTGGCCCCCACCGGTCCCCGTCTCTGTCCCTGATAATGCGCGCAGTGTGCAATGTGCGTGCAACGCCCATAGCCAACTGATCATTCCCTCTTTCTAAAAAAACACTAATCATTCCCTCGATCCAACTGGTTCCTATGGGCGGTTCGGCACTGCCAGTAGTCGGTAGAAAATCAAAACAGTTCCATGCATAACCCTGTTTTGAATGAGTTCTCTTCAAAATCTACTCTGATTTGATTTAAAAATTCAGCGTTGTCGATGAACAAATCAGTTGGTGTATTTTTTATAGGTGGGACAAGCCTTTACTTGCACGGTAATGTTGCACCCCAGATGTTAGGAGTAGCTTTGTATTTATAGCATTTAAAAACATAACAAGACAAAATTATAAAGGTGATTACGGAAATGCCTCCTTCAAAACATTACAGGAAGGACACGGGTCTCCTTTGGTCCCATGAGCTTCGCTGGCGGAGCGCCCATGTGGGGCTTCACTCAACGGGGCCTCCTCTAAGAGGTTGACCTCCGCACTCGAGATGCAAAGATCATCCAGCCGAGCATCGTGACTCCTCACTCCTAGACCAATACATGCAATCTCACTTGCAAGATAGGTTAAAGTAATGATCAATTTGGTCTCTGAAGCCCCGAAGATCTAGGGAGGTACTCTGAAATTTGTTAGAGTAATGTGGTGACTCTGTTTAACTATTTTAATGTAATAATAACGAGCAAGCACATTTGCGCGGCTAGTTTTGTGAAATATTTTCACTATTTTTATTTTGAATTTATGTTTCTTTATTGTTGATAATAATAATAAATTTAATGTAATAATGAAATTTATGTTTCTTTATTTTTAATGTAATAATAATGAATTTATGTTTCTTTATTTATTTTGATACACAAGCTCCTTTTATAGTTGTATAGTTGACATGGACTCTTACTTCTATCGAATTTGTTTTTTATTGCATTTGGTATGGACTATTTCTTTTAACCAAGTCGTTATAATCTGGTCCCACTATAATCAACTGTGTGGATCTTTCTTTTTTTTTTCTCCGATTAACGTGATAATTTCTAATAAAAGAGACGGTCATAGCTCGGAAGAATGCGATGTGTTGCACGCATCAATCTCAACGCAACGATTGAAAGCTTGCACAGCTGCACATACGCGATTTGTTTCGTGTGTGAAGGCGGTTGGGGCATGAATTCGTATAAGTCTATTGGCTAGGTTTCTATTTGGATTATTCTATTTACCGTTATAATCTGGCTAAAACAATCTGGGCGATTTAATATTGGCGGCTAGATTTACACAATATTATCCATAGTCAACGATCTAGATCCTTTTAATATTGACCGTTAGATATACATAATATTACCCACATTCAATGATAGAGATCTTTCTTATTTTTCTGATTAACATGGAAATTTCTAATATTTTTCGATTAATATTGAAATTCCTAGTATTCTAGAATTAACGTGGTGACTCCATTTTCTTCTGTTATATATATGGCGAGCGCCAGCGTCCAGACGTCCATCCGGCGCCCGCGCGCCGGACCACCCGCTTCCATTGGATCACCGGCGCTGCGTGGATCCAACGCATCCCTGTGCTCCCGCGTGAATGGATGAACGTCGATCGTTTGATTAAATTTTCAATTAAACTTCTGATTTTTGTATAAAATTCAAACAGTGTTCAAAAAATGTGGAATAAATTTCATAATTCTTCTAAAATCGAGAGCAACCCATTTAAAATACTTTTAAATTTTTTGGTTTTTTCACTTTTTTAATTTTTTTTGATGTGGAACTAGAAAGCACTTATGAAACTTATATCTATACTAGTGAAACTTGGCTGTGTGTTGATGAAACTTGGCCGTGTGTTGATAAAATCTGATGAAACTTAAATGAAACTTCGATGTAACCTGATGAAACTTGGATGAAACCTGTTGAAACTTGAATTGACCTGATGAAACTTGAAGAAACTTGTACGAGACCTGTTGAAACTTGCATTAAACCTGATGCAGTTCGGCAAGTTTAACGAATATGAAAGCCAAGTTTCAGTAGGCGAAACCCAAGTTTCACCTGATAAGTTTGAAGAGTTATATGGCAACATATATCTTGTTTTGTTCGTAAAAATACGAGGAACACGTTGGTGTAAACGGTTTTTGGATTGGAGCACCCAGTAAAAAATTATGGCCATTCAAAAAAAAATGCTGTGGGGTCCACTGCATGCCGGCACAGTGTGCATTGCCTGCGTCTTTCGCGCAAGCACCATGTTCGCGAGGATAGATCCGACGATGACGTAGCTCGAGGAGACCGGATCCGACGTCAGCAGGGCTTGAGAAGTTGCTGGACCCGATCGATGATCGATGGTGGTGGAGATGCCGGAGCCTGGGAACAACAAGTATAAAATGGAGGCGAGCGGACAACAAAACGCCATCTCATGCAGGCCGGCCTCGATGATGCAGGACGATCAAATACCGCGCCCTGCGTCCCCGTGGCTTGGCTCTCGGCCAGGCTCGGCCGAGCTCAAACGGTAACCACCGGAGATGCTCATGCACTGATGGCCGAAGCGATGCTTGCCACGGCCACAATGGTTTGAACTCTGAAAACCTGAGCCCGCCGTGCTGTGCAGCGGCTCCACAAAACTTCCACCTGTTTCGGATCGAGCCGCCGCCGCGGGGCCGCCCCTGTTTCCCACCGCGGTGGCTGCCTCAGGCAGGCCACCACCTACGGGCCCCATTCCGAGACCTCTGCGGATCTGCGACTCCGGCGCGCCGTCAGCGACCCTGGTGCCCTCGACGCGCAAGGCAGATGAGCAGGTTTCTTCCCTCTCTGCCTTTGCTGCTGTTAGCCCAATAGCCCACAGCGTGCGGTTCCTTTGGGGAGCTCGGCCGAACACCATGGGGGCAGTGACGGCTGTGCTCGGTTCTATATACTTCTATCTCTGGTTCCACCACCAATGGCTACTGATGTATAATGTTTGTCGAGGGTTGCCTCAGCTTCGTGATGCTGCTACAAGCTGAAACTCTTGTCATGAATTGATGCCAAAAGTGTGATGCTGTCGTAGTACCATATGGGTGGAGCATTACTTCCACTGCTATTCTGCTAATGTCTTTTAAGTGATTTTCCTACAACGAGATGTTGCGCAGTATTTTAGCTAGAAAGAATTCTACTGCACTTTTGCCAGGTGCTAAAATTGGCGCAAAAACTTCTTTGTAAATTTTGTGACTATTGAGCCACTGAATCTCTACCTCGTACTTGCTTAGTCCGAACCTGAAGTAACAGTCTTCATCTTTTGGGTTTGTTATTACGGATTTGCTAAATAGCTGCGACTGCTTTTCTGTTTTTGAACGGTCAACTATTTTTTTAGTTTGTCTGCACTATTTTTTCATTTAATGGGATAGTGGAAATTTAGTTATTTTGTATTGAAAAATATTTACGTATATAAACTGACATCATTTTTTCAATTTTTAATTGTTGGCTAGTTCGTTGTTGATTTTGCTAGAAATTTGATTCTAAGTTTTTTGGGATTTTTTGCGCAAACTACATGTCTGCCTTATGAGTTTTAGGCAGGAGACTATTTTTTCGGTTAGTCTACATTCCTTTTTCTATTTTGCTGATTGTTTTTCCAGTTTGTTTACACTATTTTTCCACTTAGTTTATAGTGAAAATTAACTTATCTTGTATTTGAAAAACTTATATTTGTATGCATACATTAATTTTTAAATTTTTTGTTGACTAATTGTTATTTTTAGATAGCAACTTGGTTTGCAAATATGTTTAGATATTTTATTTAACTTCTACAATTTTTTGGCATGATTTTTTTTTATTTTCTATGATTATTAGTTGAGCATGTGGGTGCCATAAATTTTAAAAGCAACCACCTACCACTAAGTTGATTCCTTATCATTATGTTCGGGAATATCTAAGAACAATGTAAACAAAACGTTTCTTGAATACATGACACTGGCACCGGTACGTTTCATGCAAGAGTTCATATGATTCAATACAACTATACAGGTACAGCAACATAGGATCGTTGATATAGTATTATATTGATTCGTTACATTTAAATAACAGCATATCTACAATTGCCCTAACAAGAATTTATGCAACACTGGAAGTGACGTTTTAGCTATCCACCATCTGTTTTACTTTAATGCAGGACAATATAATGAAGCAATGAACTAATCCTTCTCCATACAAATTGAGATCCTGTTGCTTATTTCCAGTTTACCATGAGTAGGCCGGGTGATTGTCTTGGTCATCGCACGCCAGAAGAGCTTTCACAATTTCATCCATTGTAGGTCTGTCATTTCTTTCTTCAAGACAAGATAAAGCCACTTTCACAATTGCCGCCACTTGCACAGGATTAAAATGACCATGTAGTCTAGTATCGACTATATTCGTGACATCTCCACTTCCACTTCCACTTCCCAGAATTTGTTTCACTGCCTGCACAACTTGTCTAAGCTCCAGCTCTTTCCCATCCACTTTTATCCCATTTGAGATCCTATATCCAGTCACAATCTCGAGAAGGACAACACCATAACTATAAACATCAACCTTTGCATTGATGGGCATGTTCAATGCCCACTCTGGTGCCATGTAGCCCATGGTTCCTCTCATGTGGGTGAGGCTGAAACTGGAACAGCCTCTCTTTGAGAGTTTTGCAAGTCCAAAGTCTGCTATTTTGGATTCAAAATCACGGGTCAGGAGTATATTCTCTGGCTTTACATCACAATGGACTACCCACTCAAGGCACTCGTGATGGAGATAGGCCAGGCCTCTTGCTGTTCCGAGTGCTATCTTGAACCGTTGGCTCCATGCAATTAGTCTCTCAGAACTTATTTCACCAAATATGTACTTGTCGAGGGATTCGTTCTCAACATATTCGTACACCAGTAGTTTGTGTTGACCCTCTGAGCAAAAACCCCACACCCTTACTAAATTCATGTGGTTGATTCTTCCAATTATACTTATTTCTGCCCAAAATTCTTCGTCACTGTGTGAAATGTTCACTAGCTTCTTCACTGCTACTACTCTCTTGTCTTCAAGTACTCCTCTGTAAACAATTCCAGAGGCCCCTCTTCCAATCTCTTCCTTGAACTTTCCAGTTGCTTCCTTTAATTCCTGGTAAGTGAAATTCCTGAATTGGCTTGTTACCATCCTGTAGCATTCCTCCATTGACTTGGGTATGTTCTGCTTACTGTACAGATACCACCAGCTTGTGCCAGTAAAGAGCATAACTAGGGCTCCCAGTATTGCAGCAAACACATAATAGGTTGCAAAACTCTTATTCACATCATTCATTCCATACATGCTTGCTGGTCCTCGCAAAATCTCAGCAGTATCCACGTTGCATGTGAAAACAGACTGCTTGGAGACCATATTCTTTGGTACTTTGATGTAGTTGTCACCAGGTAAGTTTGGGGAGCTGGAGCCACTGAAGAGTACATTTTTGGTGTAACAACGTCCAGATCCCGTTGTCTTGTACGTGAAAGCTGAGCAGGAGCACATGTTCAAGCAAATATTCTTACATCCTTCAAGGGAGATGGATTGGTTGTAGGTCAGATCAAAGCCATAAAAATCAGTTCGAGGGAGCTTGATAAACTCAAACTCTTCTGTTTTGCTGCAGCTTTTGCTGAATAGTGGCTGACAACCTCTATTCCAATTATGTGGATCGACCATCTCGTATCCTGGGGGGCATGAGCACTTGAGATGCGGCGAGTACTCACATACCCCATTTTGTCCACATAGCCCATGCACATCACACATTTTTGCTATAGCTTCCCATGTGACAGTCCAGCTCCCATTTGACACACTCAAGCTGTACATTCTGAGGTTTCCATCGTAATCAATTGTCAGCCTTCTCTTGATTCCAGTGCCCCAATCAGAAGCCTTTATCTTCAGCCCATCACTTGAAAGGAAATAACCTTGAGTGTCTAGCACTGCAATCCTTGAGCTATTGTAGCTAGACCGACCATTCTGGAATACTGTATAGTCTGTACTTGGCCAATAGATGCTTGATAAATCTGGCCCATCATACATGAGGCGCAGCACATTATCGTTGTCGAAATAGAGGTTGTAATAGCCAGAGACAAGCCTTGTACCTTTGGTGAGAGGCTGTGAAGGCAGCAATGTATCCGTCGGTGAAGAGAAGCTTTCCCATAAAATTGCACCAGCGAACTCTTTGATGACAAGGTTGCCGGTGTCAAGAAGGGCTACCGTTGTGCCCTTGCCAGAGGTCGTCTTGCTGTCCCAAGTCACGGTGCCATTGACATCAGTCAGAACTAGGTTTCCGTTGTGGTTGAGCGAGACCACGGAGCCACGGCCATTCACTGGAGATCTGGGGTTTGCAGACCAGACTACAGTCTTTTCTGCAGTGTTGGTGAACCAGATAGAGAAGGCAAATGCATTGCCTCCAACTTTGTAGAAGCCACAAAAGAATTCACCATTTTGTGAGGTAAGGAAGGTTTTCTCATGCTCTTCTACATGTAAGGATGTGCCGGTGTTTCGCATGAACTTGGATGAAGCGTATGAGCATGGCAGAACAGTGAGCAATGAAAGTATGGTTAGGCAGAGGAAAACAGTCATTTTCCTTGGTACTCAGGTCTTTGTGTGGAGGATTGCATTTGCTTCCTTTTATGGCTGTTCTATGCCATCGGCATGCATCATGCATGTAGTCCTGTTTTATTCCCACTTGTTTGGAAGCGCTTTCAATTCGTTGTGTCAAATTTAATTCTTGAAGGGACTTCTACGCTTAAGCTGGAACCTGGTAGGTGATTCTTCACGATGTCAATTCTCATCTCTGTCACTCCCGGCGGCTTAGGGAGTGATCAATGTGATGAGTAGGTGTGATTTTCAGCGTTCTTCTTTTCAGAAAGGTTTGAAGAGGTAAGCTGTTTGTTCAAAAAGAGGTAAGCTGACTTGAACTGTAAATTCAAATTAGCCTGTCTCGTTGCTTGTATAAAGAAAAACAAGCAATGTGTCCCAGCGCAGTTAGATCTCATATTTGATATGTACTGCATTGTTCATCCAGGATGAGTTATATAGCGCTTTGGCGCTGTGCTTGAGACGTTTATTTAGTTAGTCCCTACCCTTGTATATTTTATTTCGCTTTGTACATTTTCCCTCTCCTTTAATGGAATGGCAGAGCTCCCGCCCTTTTAACCCTAAAAAAATATATTTCATATGTACTCTTTTCTAACCTTGTATTTGATATGAATTCCTTAGTTTTTTTTATTATTGTACCTTTTAATCTAATATGTTATAATTTAGCCCCACAATAATTGACGGTGTAGATATTCCTTTCTCTCCAATTAATGCAGGATTTTCTAATATTTTAGAATTAATATTTATGGTGGTTTTGTTTAACTCTTCTTTAATACCTCGTAATAATATACGAGGGATCCATCGTGAGGACTTCCCTAAGAGGTCACCATCTCATTGCTTGTATAGGAAGTGTAATAAAGATTTGAACGTGCTCTCTTCTATTATTATCAATGTCCGTTGATTTTCATAGCGTTTGCCAATCAGAACCGGTACCAGTAGTTTGTTGGTGGCTATCTGCTCACACTAGGCCTTTCAATGAGGAGAATGACGAGAAAAATGTTCATTATCCCTTTGATACATAGGGATTTCATGGGATCTCGAATGAATCTGGGTATATATCCTACGTTCCAGACGGTGCCTGGGCTACTTTAAAGTTGACATTATTTATGTTCATTTTATCGTATCTATTGAATTGATGTGTTGGTTGCAACCACTTGTAAAGATTGACAACTCATAAAAACCGGCCGCCAAATCCCTGATTGGTTGATATGGTGAGTTGCTGTCAGTGACGTTTAGCATGTGCCATGTCACCATGGGGACTTTTGACCGGGCAGCTTACACAACGCATTCTAGCAGTATTTTAATATTATCATGGTTGTAGCCGAAACGTTACTGGCTTTCCACGTGAAAATCAAGGAAACTTGATTTATGAACCAGTCCTCTGTTGTACCATTACAATGGTATAACATTTTATAGTCGCAAGCTTCTTGACCAGGTGTAGTTTATAAATGTTTGTCCTACTGATCTCGCGTATTCTTTAGAACCTATTATGATCCTGTTGATACGATCATGGTGACCGACGATGAGAGGCGGCTAGGAACTTGTTAGATTTGGTGTCATTAGTCTGCCCATGCATTAGTAAGTGTTGCAAGTTGACATTTTGTCAGTTTATTTTTATGGGAGCTGTAGTTTTTAGTTTTATAAAGATCTTCGGTCATCCAACGCAGCAGAGCCAAATATGAGGGACAACGTACGGGAAAGGTCACAAAGGGTTTACGACATTTATTTTGAGCTTTTCAGATAGTTTGTGTTGTTCTTGCGATAAAGGCCTGTTGTATTCTTAAGTTGTAGAGTTGAATCCACACTATTTTCGACATGACGATATTGTCATCGTAGGGTGTATACCTATCATCTACTACATCGAGGCACGGAGTCAGTTTATCGTCTCTACCATTTACAACATGTTTAAAGTGGTTTATCTTTATTAGACTAAAAATTAATTTTGTTTTTTAGTATTTTTTAATCAGTCACCTAAAAGTTCATAAAAATAACATCAACTGAGCGAACCAGCTTCGAGAAGCAGATTTAAGACCTCCCAAAACTTTAGATCAACATTCAACCCACTGTAACTCCGACAGTTTATTTTGTTAGCTCAGCTACTCCAAACATGCTCATAGTATTCTCCAATTTTCTATGAAGTCAAACTGACTTTCCTTAAATATTGAAGTTATTTAATTGAGTGAATTGCAACGCAGGCACATAAAGTTGTCATGCATTCTCGTTTAGGTACATGATCTCTAAAATCGGGTATTTAGATACATGAAGTTGAATTTTTGTTTCGAATAGGTGCAAAAGATGTGAGGGCGGTTTGATGACATGGCATGCCATGTCATCGCCACGTGGCCCTTTTCTTCCCTCTCAACTCCTCTACCTTTCTCTCCTCATCGCCTCTCCCTTTCTATTTTTCCTTGTTGCTCTTCAGCACCGCCCTGCCACTGCCGCATGTCCAGCACAACCGCCCTACTCCGTCTAGCGCCACCTCCTCCCCAACGACCTCCTACCTAGCATCCACAGCATCCCCCCCTCCGGATCCTCCCTTCCCCCTCCAACATTGTCCCTACATTGTGTGGATCAGTGGATCTAGGTAGGTGCGCCGCTGGGTGAGTCGGATGGGAGGCATAGCGTTGAGCAAGTCGGGGCACAAGGTGCAGCGCAGAGCAAGTCGGGGCACAAGGCGTGGCGCTGACTAGTCGAGGCAAGAGATGCGGAGGTTAAGGCCAAAGGTCATGCATCCTCGTTGGCATTTTTCTACAGACGCGCTCCCTATGCGTCGTTTGACATCGCCGTCGTGCTCTAAACATCTCGATCTATCCCTCCCTCATCATTGGAGCAACGTGGAAGGATCAAAATGTGGCGCTCGGTACTCCAAATTCTTTGCGAGAGGGACACCACCGCCACCGAAGACGACCACGCGCGACCGCTTCGCAAGCGACACCACCACCACCGAGTCGTTGTTGGCTTCGCGTTGGCTTCGTCCTCTTTAAGATCTTGAAACTGGGATGGCATGGGGAAGGGGTACCCAGCGGTGGTGGCGGAGCGCGGTGTTCCAGTGGTTCTTGAAGGAATTGCCAGTGCATCCGTGGAGCTTGCTGGTGATGGTGGCCCACTTGTTGTCGTGGCAGGAGTGCTCAACGACGATGATGGCATCCTCCTAGGGGTTGAAGGCGTGGCGGTGCACGTCGAGGCGGAGCTTGTTGCACCACATAGCCGATACGATTTGCCTGATCACCTGGGGATCTCGCCATTGATCATGCTTTGGTTCTTTACCCCGGACCGCGCCACCGCCTCAGCACGTTGCCTCATATTAAATAAATAAAAACAATATGCCACATGGAAAAACACATGGTTAGAGAGCACATGTGTGTGGTGTAGTGGCTATCCACATCATTAAATTGCCATACAAAAAACGTCGTTGGACCTAGTTAAAACAAAAACAGAACTCCGTGTATCTAAATGTCTGATTTTGGATATTATGTACCTAAGCGAGAACTTGTGCCAATTTCATATACATACAATGCAATTTATGTTATTTAATCAATAGAAAAACTAAAAACAAATATGCTTTTCTGTACATAAGTTTAATAAAATTATTATTTTTTATTTCATGCTTTGATTCTACATGTTTTTCGTAATTTATAGGTATTTTATTATATTTTTCTGAGCTTCTCACGATTTTTACAATTTATTTGTATTTTTCGGAAATTTATGTTCTACGAAATTAAGCTGACTAGGACGTCATCCCAACCGAAATCAGGATGGTGAACTTAAGAGAGAGAGAAACGGGATCAATGGGCAAATGGACTTTTTCCATCTTTCTAGAAAAATGTGGCAGACCAGCTATGCATTTGGGCTATATAGATCGGGGCCTGGCCCAAAGTTCACTTCTGGTAGAGAAACGGGGGCCGTGCAATGCAAATCAGGCCATTGTGATCCACAACTATGGAGAGGCGTAGTCGGGGGTGTCTAAAGTAAGCAAGCCCATCCACATCCAGGAAGACACAGGCACGCATTAACGGATTCGACGACGTCGCTGGATTTTGTAATCAGGGCTGCTTTTGCACATCCTAATTAACCGATGAGCCCGTTGCTTTGCTGCGGCTTTATCTACCTGGTTCTTACATATTATTTGGTTAAATCGTTCAATTACTTTTTACTGCCATGACTTCTTGGCGCTATTTCTCGGAATCACAATTAGAACGTTTTCAAAACTGGCTTCGACTATTAGTTTTCGACTGTTATAACCACGGGTCAAAACGGCCAACTTGAGATGTTGAGGATGTGAGGAGCTCCGCATGCATAAAGACCCAAGCATGCGGCACGACAAACCCGTCGTGCCCGAACCTCCGCAACGGAGCGTGTTTGAGCGCCTTGGTCCTGAGGCTCGTCGGGGCACAAGGTCTACATATGGCTACCATGCGTTTGCGTCCGAGATCCACGACGCGATTGGGACACCCAAGTTTAAGCCTAGTCATTTCAAGCGATTTGATGGGTCCAAGAATCCAGAGGAGTTTCTTTCCATCTACTCCACGGTGATCATGGCCATTGGTGGCAATTAATAGGTGATGGCTAACTACCCGCCTACAGTTTTGGACGGTGCGACACACTCTTGGCTCTTCAATCAAAAGGAGGGTTTTATGTGAGACTGGTATCAGCTCTGTGAAGCCTTGATCGACAACTTTAAGAGCTGCTATGATACGAGCAAAGGCCTATACCCCTGCCTCCTGAGCACGGTGTGGACAGAGGGAAGTGTCCGGCTCAAGATAAAGACAACAATGACAAAGAGCAAGACCACCATAAGCATATTATCAACATCATCTTTGATGGATCATCGGTCTACATGTCTCGACGAGCTACAGGAAGCCACGTGTGAGGTCTACTAGTTGAAGCGGGAGCGTCCCGCTCCCGAGCAATTGAAGTGGACAAGCACCAACCTTTCCATCCTAAAGGAGATTGCTCAGGCTCGTGAAGCCTTAACATCTCCCGTTGATCGTTAATCCCACCATTAGCAACACCGGCATGGGGAGGGTGCTCAGACGGCTAGAGTTCACTCGACATAATCAGTGTCAAAGTCTTTAATTAACAAGATGCAAATCCCACCTAATATCAAGGGTGTGTCGATACCGTTTCTTTCGGGCTGAAAATAGAAGCCCAAACACGACCTAAAAATTAAGACGGGCCGGGCTTAAATGTGAGGTTTGAGCCCAACCTGACAGTCAAGCCTAGTCTAGCTCGATCTAAAGAAATCAAGCTGGGTCATTGGGCTAGGTTATCCATGATCAAGCCTGGACCAAAATAACTGAATGTCTAGTAGCCACGCTGAGTGATAGGGCATGTGTCTGCCATGAAATAAAAGTATGCATAATCGTCGTTCCATAATGAAAAACCTTAATATCAAGCTAAAATATGTCTGAATTCCTGGTGCTTGGTTAGAGCATATACAATGGTCCACGCGAACTATTTATAAGACATCTATAAAGTTTATTGTGTAGGATGTATGTTGATACGGAGGAAAGAGCGTCTATGTGAAAATTAGGGATGTCTCTAGTGATAGAGTTGACTTTATATAAAAAACAAAATATTTTATGTAAGAAAGTTATGTATAAAAATGTGTAAATCATCGCTAGCATTATATATGTTGTATTTAACGTTGTCTATTAGCTGGCAAGGTTTGTATGAGAGAGACAGCAGCTGTCCTTATCTCTGCGAGGGCCCTTCCCCGGTGAAAACTATACTCTTTGCTTAAAAGAAGACGTACGTGATCGAGACTGAAACTAGCAAACTTGACTTTTGCTTTGACTAATAAAAGTATGTTCGTGCGGGAACGGACGGCAATTCTGAATTTTAGATGGGGGCAAGTCTTTTTTTATAGAATTAGGTGGGAGCGACTTGATCGAGAACAAATATACAAGTTTCAGAGAGTCGATATGATTAAAAAAAAGTATGTATTTTCATTCATAGGATAGAGGGGAGCTAAAAGGAAAATATATACTGCAAAAAAAATAAAAACAACACAGCTCTACACATATCAACATCGTTACTTAACATTGCCAACTTAGCCTAAAACCGACCACACCGCGACCCAACAAGGATGTAAAACAACACAACATCTGACCACTACCTGCAACCCAACCAACATTGGCAGTCGACCCAATAAGGTGACACAGCCAACCAAACTGAAACTACCGCCTTACGGCGACATGGTGACTAAACAACAAAAGAAAACCCTAACTAACAGCCAACCAACAACCCTTGAGGTGATGCCTTCAGCAAGGTGGCGGCTTTCACGCCGCCATTGCCAGTCCACACGAACTAAGTTTTCACCGAGCATGCTTTGGTGGAGGGTGGCACCCACGACAATGCATTCAAGGAGGGGAGTGGCGCCGAACAACGTCACCATTGCCAACCCAAATGGGCAAGGTATTCACCCGGCGCACCCACCTCAAAACCACACCGAAGGAAGGCCACATGATAGGGGGACAACGTGAAAACCGAATTCGCCAACCCACACTACCACAGCACCACCAACGAGGGGAACCGCCCGACACTGTGAAGCCTTGCGTGGAGGTAGAGAAGGAACAAGGTGCCGAAGTGATGGATCTCATTGGGAGCTTCGAAGGATGAAGGATTCGTTGACACCAAGGGAAATACCTCGAGGTGAGGGATAGTGTGAATCTCACTGGTCCCATCCTCCACTGCATCATGAGTAGGGCTGCATCGAGGAGCTCGTTGTCGTGTAGTTTGGGCCGTCATCGGCCTTGCGCCCCAATATGGCCGCTGCTTCACCTAATCTAGGCATCGCGCTGCTGGATCCAAGGCTCTGCATTGCCAGATCTAGCAAAAGCAAAAGAATTGTTGAACATGTTAATAAAACTATCGTAACATTCTAAAAATAAATGGAATATGGTAAAAGAAGCGATGAAACATGAAACATGGTCGACCACTGTTGGAACATGCCAAAAGAATTGTTATAACATGGGAAAATAATGTTGAAACATACCAAAAATATTGATAGAACGTGCCAAAATATTAGTGAACACAACCTGTTTCGCAACAATTCATTGTCCTCATACAAAAGCAAGATATTCCGCGATATCAAAAACGATGTTTTAACAATTAAACCCGGATGTTCCGTACGTACATGTGTGCTATTCTAAAACAAAAAATGATGAAGCACCTTCTATTGACCGCTTATTTCTCAAAATGTGGCAAGCCACTTGTTGTTCTAGTCAGATTCGGTCACCTAGCTCATCGAATGAGCTCGTCGAGGAGGATGCACCATGTGGGAGCATGAGAAACATATATAGAGGGATAAAGATAGTGCGGGGTGATGTTATTGTTTTAGACTTTTAGTTCGAGCACACCAGGCAGCGCACACCGAGCCCTACTAGCCGAAGGCGATGCTGTTGTTTTAGTTCGAGCACGCGGTGCTATTGCTGCGCGCTGGCCTCATCCACGTCACGAGCTCGGACATTGTGAGGTCCTCACGTTTGCGAGCGTCCGGAAGCACACATGTGAATCCCTGACTCCCTGTGTTTGCTGAGTGCCGCGCATCCCCATGTGCTCGATCAGTACTATAGCATTACTCACATATTTGTCATGTAACGCAATATTGGTAAATTTATCATCAAGAGCACTCCGTGCTCATTATATGATCGATCCAAACTGACAGAAAATAATGGTAGTCAAATGTGTGTACAGCAGTACAAGTGACCAAGTCAATATCCAATGACATTTAATCAAACAAAAAGTATTAATTGTGTAAAAGTGAAGTATAAAATATTTGTATCAGGGCACGCGTCGCGCGGTAATGCAAGTCTTGTATAAGGCAGACATGTCAAACTCCACTTAAAAAAGAATTCCACAGCACCAAGCGAATGCTAAAAAAACATTTGTTTGAAAAAACAATACTCACTAATCAGTCTAAACCCGTGAGTCCTTTCCAGACGGGTAAGCCGGTCGGCCACCTAAGCCGTGATTTAAAAAAAAATACTAGCCTACTGCTGATTACTAAACCAAAGAATAATGATATAGCAATACACGAAAGATGCACGAAACCCAAAAAAAGAAAGAAAAATGTGAAATTCTATGCAATGGGTAAAATTCACATTCACACATCTGCCTGAAGCCCTGAAGTCATAAGATAAGCAAAATTTTCAATGTCCGGAAAACGACTAGCTTGTCTAAAATAGCGTTACCAAGAAACTGGCTGGTCAAGAAGTTGAAATCGTGAGCAAGTAGAAAGATATGCTTGTCGATACGGTAAATACCGGGGTATTAAGAGTCCTAAAGAAAGCCAGACGAGAGCCCCACGCGTCAGGCGGGCGATCAAGCCCTAGCGTGTGGGCGGGCTCCTCAGCACGCCAGGCGAGGGCCCCACGCGTCAGGCGGGCGATCAGGCCCTGGCGTGTGGGCGAGCTCCTCAGCGCGCCAGGCGAGGGCCCCATGCGTCAGGCGGGCGATCAGGCCCCTGTACGCGGGGCAAGCGCGAGAGGCCCCCTCACTGGCAGGTGGGGCCCGCGAGGCAGGAAACGTCCCTATGGGAGTTTTCTGGGCGAAGGCTCTCCCCCCGCTGCGAAGGAAAGGTGCATTAAATGCGACATCACGTGCGGATGGACCGAGAAGGAGATGATTACCGCCACAGTGACCTCTGCAGGTCCGATCAACTGTCACTGTGGCTCTGCGGAATTGACCGGCAGAGAGAGTTTGCCGTCATCAGGCTGGCCGCCTGCGTCAGGCGGTGTAAGGTGGGCCCCGCCTGTTCTTTCATCGACGCGTTCACCCGAGTCAGAGGCCACTTGCGAAGCACGCTTGAGCGGCGCCGCTCGGCACAATAGCAGCATGTTTTCATCTCTCTGGTCTTATCTCTCAAGTCTTATCAGTGTACTTAGTGTACTGTATTACCATCCCCTTTGCTCTCTCCGCCAACTCACGGCTTGTATAAAAGGAGAGGAGAGAGAAAGAAGGAGGAGGAGGAAGCATTCTGTAACCATTCCACACAACCACAACACGAAAAGAGTTAAGGCTCGGCAGGAGTATGACTATTACCCGTCAGGGGGTCCGAACCTGGGTAATCTCTGTGTGTCGCTCCTCGCTGTGCCCGACGCGCGAATCGGATCGAACTCGGGCTGATCGGCTAGCAGAGTTGAAATCTGATAGGGGTGTGATCCGCTGTGGTTCGGCGGAGAGCACGCCGTCAGTGGAGCGCCAGGTAGGGGGCGCTAGCATCAGTCCGAGTTCTTCGACCTTTCTTCAGGCAGCCATGACGGATCAGTTGTCCGCGGTGGATAAGGAAGCGGCCGCCAGGTCCGCGGCGGCGGCGGCGGATCAGCCGGGCGGCAGCCTCCCGCCAAGGGTAGGCACCCTGGCGGAGGGCGGTCGTCCCTGTCTGGCTAGGCGACGCCTGGCCATGGAGGAGTGCTCTCCGGCACAAAACCTCTACGCGGCCAGGGCCCTACTGGACAACCTGCCAGTTCCGGTAATTCCGGACTCTCCGGCGGCGCCGTGGCTGACCAGTTTGGCCCGCTACGTCGATGTCGCCGCGGTGGTAATGCAAGCTTCGGAAGGCACGGGAACCGGCGTTTCCGCTTCGTCCGGCCGTTCCCTCGTTTCTCCGCACCCCTCCCGCGGAACTCGCGGCGGGAGGGAGCGGGGCCAGGACGGCAGAAGCCAGGCGACTCCTTCGGGGGTTCGACAGGACAGACGCGGCGGTGGGCTGGGCCTCCGGGCCCACTTGGAGGACCGCCACCTGCGACATGGAGAAGACCTGCGTGACAAGCTCTGCCGGCGGCACGATCGAGAGCGCGACCGCGCTGTCGCGGCCACTCGCGGAGGCCAGGAGGGTAGCTTCCATGACGCCGCCCCGGCCGACGAAGGCGGCGCTTCCTCGGCTCCGCCTGAGCGTCATGGGCGGCGGAACGAGGGGCGCGTACAGGAGCAGGAGGCCCTAGACATGGGATGCCACGCCTTTTCGAAGGAGCTGCGTCGCGTCCAATGGTCGGAGAAGTTTCGACCGGCACCCATCGAGAAGTACGACGGCTCCACCAACCCCGACGAGTTCCTACAGATCTACACCACGGTGATGTAGCCGGCCGGAGGATCGGGGAAAGTTCTGGCGAACTATTTCCCAGCAGTCCTCACCGGCGGAGCCCACTCGTGTCTCATGAACCTGCCCCCGGAGTCGGTAGGGATGTGGAAGGAGCTCTCCGAGCTCTTCATCACCAACTTCCAGGGCACTTTCGAGCAGCCCGGAGTCGAAGACGATCTCCACAACGTAGAGCAGAAGAAGGGAGAGTCGCTGCGCGACTTCATTCGGCGCTTCAGTCAGGTCCGCAACACCATTCCTGACATCTCCATCGACGCCGTCGTCACGGCTTTCAGGAGGGGCGCCCGAGACCCCAAGGTCAAGGAGAAAATGGCCACCCGCAAGATCAAGACAACGAAGGAGCTCTTCACTTTGGCCCACAAGTGCGCCTTGTAGGCGGAGGCCCGCTTTCGCCCGGCCGGAAGGGCGGGGGCCGCTGCAGGTGGCGAGGCCGGGTCCTCAAAAAGTCCCGGTGAAAAGGACAAGAAGAAGCGCAAGGCGGCCGAGGCCGGGCAGGTCCTGGCCGCCGAGCGCGATGACAACAACGACGACAGCGGCCAGCCGCGCGACAGGCGCGGCGGGCGGAAGAAAGGAGGATGCCACGGCGGCGGTAAGAGCGGTCCCCGCAAGGGCGGTCGTGACGGTCCCCGCGGCCGCGGCGAAGGACGAGGAGGTCGCCCCGATGAGTGGGACGGAAGGACCTACTGTCCCATCCACCGCAGCGGCACCCACGACTTGGCCTATTGCCATGTCGTCAGCAAAATAGTGGACAAGCAGGTCCGCGAGCAACAGCAAGCATCCGACAGCGGCAAGAGCAAGGAATCGGTTCCACTTGGCTTTCAACAGGCGGAGCGTGAAGTCGCCTTCATCCACGGCGGATCGGCCACCTATCCATCTCACGCCAGTTTCAAGCGTGTGATGAGGGAGGTGTGCGCCGTCGTGCCCGGCGTGGGGTCAGCTAGGCAGCTGGTGTGGTCGGAGCAGTCGATCACGTTCAGCCAGACCGATTACCCCGCCAGTACCGCCGGCCCGGGACACCTCCCGATCGTGGTTGCGCCCACAGTCCGGAATGTCAAGCTGGGGTGGGTACTGGTAGATGGAGGAAGCTCTATCAACCTCCTATCTACCCAAGTTGTCCAAGCCCTTCAGATTCAGGAGCAGGAGCTTCGGCCGATGCTCCCGTTCTTCGGCGTCGCGCCGGGGGCTGAGTCCGTCCCTCTGGGGCACGTCAGTCTCCCGGTGACCTTCGGGGGCGCCGACAACTTTCGTACGGAGATGCTTGAGTTCGAGGTAGCTGACTTCGACCTCCCGTACAACGCCATACTGGGTCGGGCGGTGCTTACCAAGTTCATGGCGGCCTGTCAATATGCTTACATGGTGGTCAAGATCCCGGGGCCAGCCGGCCCCATCATCGTGAAGGTGGACGGTCCGGAGGCGCTCCGCTGCGACAGGGATGCTCTCGTCCAGACGGGGGCAGTCCCAGAAGGCTGAAGCCTCGACTCTGGGAGCTCCTCCGGCGAAGATTCGTGCTTCCCCCGGCTCGTTCGTGGAGGTTAAGACGATCTCCCTAGGTGAGTCAGACCTGGCGAGGATCGTTCAGGTGGGTGCATCTCTCAGCGCCAAATAGGAAGGCGCGCTCGTCTCCTTCCTCCAGTCTAACGCAGACGTGTTTGCTTGGCAACCGTCCGACATGACTGGGGTCCCCAGTGAGATGATTGAGCATAAGTTGGCAACGTTCCTCGGCGCGCGACCGGTCATGCAGAAGGTTCGGAAGCAGTCGGTAGAGCGCCAGGCCGTCATCCGCCAAGAGGTGGACAAGCTTTTGAGGGCGGGGTCGTTCGAAGTGTCGCCCATCCTAGGTGGCTGGCAAACCCCGTCCTCGTCAAAAAATGCAATGGGCGATGGAGGACGTGCGTAGACTTCACCGACCTCAACAAGGCGTGCCCGAAGGATCCGTACCCGCTGCCCCGCATCGACCTTATAGTCGACTCTACGGCGGGGTGCGAACAGCTGTGCTTTCTGGATGCGTACTTCGGGTACCACCAGATTAGCATGGCAAAGAAGATGAAGACATGACTGCTTTCGTGACGCCCATGGGCGTCTACTACTACACAAGGATAGCGTTTGGGTGGAAGAATGCGGGCCCAACCTACCAAAGGGCCATGCATATTGCTCACCACCCCCAGGTCGGGCGGAATCTGGAGGTGTACGTCGACGACCTGGTGGTGAAGTCCAAGAAGGCGGAGGACCTGATCGACGACTTAGAGGAAACCTTCGCCAACCTGAGAAAGTATTGCATCAAGCTCAACCCTGAGAAGTGCGTATTCGCCGTTCCGTCGGGCAAGCTGTTGGGTTTCCTTGTCTCCTAGAGGGGGATTAAGGCGAACCCCGACAAGATCGCGGCAATCGAGAATATGAAGCCACCGACGCGACTTCGGCAGATGCAGTGTTTGGTGGGCTGTTTGACTTCCCTGGGCCGCTTTATAACTCGCCTAGGGGATAAGAGTCTCCCCCTGTTCAAGCTCCTGAATAAGACCAATCAATTTGAGTGGACTACGGAGGCGCAGGAGGCGTTCGACGGGCTGAAGAAGTACCTCACTTCGCCGCCCGTGTTGATCGCCCCAGACCCGGGCGAACCGCTGATCCTATATGTCACGGCGAACCCGGAGGTGGTCAGCGCGGTGCTGGTGGCGGAAAGAGAAGGAGTTCAACGCCCGATCTACTACATCAGCAAGGTCCTCCACGACGCTGAGACAAGGTATTCGCAGTACCAAAAGATGCTCTACGCCGTGCTGACGGCATCCAGGAGGCTGCGTCACTACTTCTAGGGCGAGAAATCACGCTTTTGACCAAGTACCCCTTAAGGGAAATTCTCTTTAACCGCGAGGCGACGGGCCGCATCGCTAAGTGGGCAATGGGGCTGGCGGAGTTCGACCTCAAGTTCGTCCCCCGGACGGCGATCAAAGGGCAGGCTCTGGCGGAGTTCGTCAGTGAGTGGACCCCGGCGGCCGCAGACGTTGAAGACACCCCAGCACCCTCGCCGTGGACTCTCTTTTTCGACGGCTCGTTCCGGCTGGAGGGGGCTGGGGCCGGCGTTGTCCTGGTGTCTCCCACCGGCGACATCGTCCGGCACCTGGTGATGCTGGAGTTCCGCGCAACCAACAATGCCGCGGAGTACGAAGGACTCCTCGCCGGGCTCAGGGTGGCCTCAACCCTGGGCATCCGGCGGCTGCAAGTCAAAGGCGACTCTCTCCTGGTCATCAACCAGGCTAGGAAGGAATTCACCTATTCGGATCCCACGATGGCGGCCTACCTGGCGGAGGTGCGCCGGTTGGAACGGCACTTCGAGGGGTTGGGCTTCGCGCACATCTCTCGCCGCGACAACTACATGGCGGATGAGTTATCTCAAATTGCCTCGTCAAGGGCACCTGTCCCGGCTGGGGTCTTCGAAGAAAGACTCACGCGGCCGTCTGTCGCAGCACCCGATTCTGGTGGGGACGACATGATTTGTCGGTGTAATAAATACCGGGGTATAAAGAGTCCTGAAAAGATCAAGCGGGCCCCACACGTCAGGCGGGCGATCAGACCCCAGCGTGTGGGCGAGCCCCACGGCGTATCGAGCAGGCCCCACGCGTCAGGCGGGCGAGCAAGGCCCCAGCACGTGGGCGAGCCCCTCAGGGCGCCGGGCGGGGGCCCCACACGTCAGGTGGGCGATCAGACCCCAGCGTGTGGGCGAGCCCCACGGCGTATTGAGAGAAGCGGGGAGCGAAATTCTCTCTGAGATCCATGTAGGCATGTGCGGGAGCCATTAAGGGAGCCGGGCGTTGGTTGGAAAGGTCTTCCGCCACGGCTTCTATTGGCCTACTGCCCTCCAGGATGCCTTCGAACTGGTGAGGAGATGCGAAGCGTGCCAGTTTCATGCTAAGCAGATCAACCGACCGGCCCAGGCGCTGCAAACCATTCCGCTCTCCTGGGCGTTCGCGGTCTGGGGGCTGGACATCATGGGCCCGTTCCCACGGGCGACCGGGGGCTACACGCATCTGTTCGTCGCCGTCGACAAGTTCACCAAGTGGGTGGAAGCCTCATCGGTCCCGGCGATCACCTCCGCTACAGCCATAAAATTCATGGGGAGTATCTTCGTCTGGTTTGGCGTCGCCAACAGAATCATCACCGACAATGGCGCTCAGTTCAAAAGCGCTGACTTTCAAGAATGGTGTGAAGAGCTGGGCACTAAGTTGTGCTTCGCCTCCGTCGCACATCCGAAGAGCAATGGGCAGGTGGAGCGAGCAAACGCAGAGGTACTCAAAGGACTCAAGACAAGGGCGTTCGATCGTCTGGAAAAGCGTGGCAAGCGCTGGACAGAGGAAGTCCCCACCGTGCTTTGGGCGCTGCGGACAACCCCCAACAGAGCTACCGGCGAGACCCCTTTCTTCCTGGTGTATGGTTCTGAGGCAGTGCTCCCATCGGAGCTCGCCTTCGGATCCCCAAGGGTGGCGGCGTACAGCGAGGATGGTGACCCTGACCGGCGTCAGGATGAAGTAAATCTCCTGGAGGAGATCAGAGACAGAGCGGCGATCCGGGCCGCCAGATATCAGCAATCCCTGCGTCGTTATCAAGTAAGAAGAGTGTGCGAGAGAACACTGGCAGTGGGCGACCTCGTCCTGCGTAGAGTTCAGATGCAGGCAGGCTGCAATAAGCTGTCTCCCTCGTGGGAGGGCCCCTTTAAGGTGGTCTCAGTATCTCGCCCAGACTCAGTCAGGCTCGCCTTCGAGGATGGTCGCGAATTGGCGAACACCTGGAACATCGAGCAGCTGAGGAAGTTCTACCCGTAGGTAGCTGTTTCGGAAGCTTTTCCCTTGGAGCCGAGCGGCGAGGTCTTCCCCTTTTCACCGCTCGCCTCGGGGGCTACGATGTACAAAGCCATCTGCAATATAAAGATAAGTTCTGTCACTCTGTGAGCATCTGTTTTTCGCCTTAAAAAGTCTGTTAGAAAACATTCTGTTGAAAACTTATAGCGAGAAAGTACTTAATGCTGATGGCCCCTTAGTTGCAAAAGCGAACGCTTAAACTTGCACTGTGCGAGCGAAGATGGACGGAAGGCGTGCTCTAGCCTGGTGTGTCTGCTCGGTCTGGGCTCTGCGCAAACGACGACACCAGTGTCTAGACCACTTCCGGAAGCTAAGTCCTCGCCGCGCAACGTTCAAGTCGGTTTGCGGAGAGGTCATAAGGGTTGAAGTAACCAGATGCCTAAGGAAAAAGCGCTCACTTTCAGCAGAACGTTCTGTCTAAAGCTTTTGGTAATCGGTTGCCTAAGTTCTTCTTTTTCTCAAGTAAGAAATTGCGTAAAGTTAAACGAGACTTGTGGCAGGGAAAGCAAAAGTTTGCATTGACAGGTCTTATGTACAAGACGAGCGGCAAAAGGGGACCAATTATTCCTCGTCGTTGTTGTCCTCTGCCGGTGCAGCGCCGCCCATCATGGATACTCGGTCGGCGGCAACTTCGACGCGAGACTGTTCATCCCGGTCCAGCTGGCGCGGAGGTTCCCCGGTGGCGGCGTCGAGGTCGAGCGCGGCGTTTTGGGCAAGGCAGTTGCCCAAGACGAACCGCGCTGCTTCGAAGGCGCCGCGGCGACCACCCTCGACCGCCCACGTCCGCATCAGCACCGGCAGGTCGCTCAGAGCCTCGGCGGCGCGCCCCACTGCGCCGGCGTACTGCGCAGCCGTCTCCTCCAGCGGGGCGTAAAGAGTGACTCCCAGCGGGTCCAGGACATCCGCGAATCCGCGGTAAGCAGTCCGTAGCATGGCGGTGAGGGCCCGGAGGTGTTCACCGCCTCGCGAGTCGCCGCCTCCTTCGCGGCAAGCTCCCGATCAAGAACTCGCCGTAGCTCACCAACGGCTTGAGTGGCTGAAACCAGAGCGCCTTCTCGCACCTCCCAGGTGTGAGCGAGCGCGCGGAGCGCCTAGAAGGAGCGCCCGATGTTAGCAGCAATGGCAGAGACGGCGTCGGTGTCGACCGCGACGGCGGCCGGCAGGCGCTCCAGTCCCGACATCGACGAGTTCTCCGGAGCAGAAGGCACCGTCTCCATCGGAGGGATCGGGAGCAAGCCGGGGGCAAGCGGATCGCGCGGACCGGAGCTTGAGGCCCCAGAGTCCAACCTGTCCCACGAAGAAAAATAAGAGAAGGGTTCGGGTATGCCAAAAAACACGCGGCGTGCTAACCCTAACGTGAAAGTACAACATGCAGAAAGTTACCTGAAGCGGCGTCCCCCAAAGGCGAAGGCAGAGGGAGGCAGTCTTAGGCCACCCGGCCGTGGGACCGGCACGACCACTTCTCCTCTCAATGAGGGAGGTGGAGGCGGCGGCAGAGTCACCGCGGACAACGCCGTCGCGACAGGCGCCGGCACAGGAGGTGCTGGCGCGACAGGCGTCGGCGCAGGAGGTGCCGGCACAGGAGAGGCCGGCGCAGGCGGCGCCGGCTCCAGAGGAGTTGCCGCGCTCTCGCCAAGTGGCAGAGCGGCGGCGTCAGCAGCAGGGCCCCCGCCGGAGGGGGCCAAAGGAGGCGGAGGCAGCCCGGGGTTCGCGAGGCGAGGCCTTTTCGGGCTCGTCTCCCCCTCGTCGTCATCGTCTTCGAAAAGGAGGAGGCAGCGCTTCCCAAGAACGCGGTCGGCGTCGATCGGTGCGGGAAACGCGACGGCCACGAAGAGAGTGGCGGCTGTAGGAGCTTCTGCGGTCGCCAAGGGTTGGTCGCGGATTTGCAGGGGTCGCTGGACCACCTGAACCGCAGGACCAGAGATTTCCATGGGGGGCAGCGCACGCAAGTACGGGTTACGGTCCCATGGGTCCCAGTCGCAGAGGGGACGAATGCTCGTAGACAGAGGGGCGTCTCCGGTTGGCGCGGGCAGAAGGCCTGCCAGCCATTGGCGGAGCACCTCCTCTGACACGTGCCCCGTGGCTGGACAGCAGAAGAAGAAAAAGGAAAAGCAGCGAGTCGGTAAAAACCAAGAAGAAGGAAAAAGAGGTTCCCTAAAGAACAGAAGATCCAAAAGAAAGTAAGAACACTTACCTCCGGGGACGATGCGGGTCCCATCGTCATCGCCAGAATACTGTCAGACGGGGCGCGCCCTCATGCGAAGCGGGCAGAGGCGGCGCTGCAAGAAGTCTGCCACCACATGGGTTCCGGTGAGCCCATTGTGGCGGAGGTCGGCAGCGCGCCAGCATCACCTCTGTCTCCGCCGCATCGTCGGGCGGAGACCCTAGCAGGCGAGGGACTCCGCGAAGCCCTCGGGGAAGTTGAGTTCATCGCAGCCGCTGGAGTCCTCCACGTACAACCATTGCCACGCCCAATCCTTCCAGTTGAACTTGAGCGCGAGCGGGATGAAGGCGGTGGAATCGCGGAGCGAGAAGTAGCAGCTCCCCACGGCCCCGCTCGAACGCGAGCTCGCATGCAGTGTGAAGAGCTGGCGCCAGAGCGAGAGATTCGGCATCATCCCCACGAACATTTCGCAGAGGTGAGCGAAAATGGCCAGCATCACGATGGAATTGGGGGGAAGGTATACCGCCTAGATCCCGTAGAAGGCAAGCACCCCCAAGAAGAACTCTGAGTACGGCGGGACAAGTCCCGCCAGGACAGCCCAGGTGAAGGTGATGATCTCCCCGTTGCGGGGGTCTGGCGCCATGGTGCCGGCGCGGAACTGGGCGGCGGACGGCGGCACATGTCGCTGGAGCCGCGCAACTGTCTCCTCATCGGCGACGGAGGCGGGCAAAACTGAATCGGGCGGCGGCGCGGCCGGCGTCAAGGAGGCGGCTGGAGTGGCGTCCCCACGGTGACCCTTGCAACGCTTCGGAGCCATGGGAAGACGGCGGTGGCGCTGGCGAAAAAGCTCTACAGCGGCGGCGAGGAAGGTGGATGGCAGTTTGAGGATTTAGCGTGCGAAAGAATTCATCGCGGCGCAAAGAAGTAAAGCATTTATAGATGGAAAGAGCAAGTGCGACGGTTCGGATTCCGTCCCAACTCACACGCGCGGTGCCATTGTGCCCCGCGCGCCTCGGCTTTCCGCGAAAAGCGGCGCGGTTACCCGAGGAAGATCGTGCGCAGGTGGAGAACCGGGTGTACAGCAGCCGCAGGGGGTGGGCGCCCCACAATTCATCTCCCATCGCGCGATAAATGGAGAAATATCGGCACGACGGTTCGCGTATCATGGTGGACCCGGGGGCTACTGTCGGTACAGTAAATACCGGGGTATGAAGAGTCCTAAAGAAGGCCAGGCGAGGGCCCCACGCGTCAGGCGGGCGATCAGGCCCTGGCGTGTGGGCGAGCTCCTCAGCGCGCCAGGCGAGGGCCCCATGCGTCAGGCGGGCGATCAGGCCCTGGCGTCTGGGCGAGCTCCTCAGCGCGCCAGGCGAGGGCCCCACGAGTCAGGCGGGCGATCAGGCCCCTGTACGCGGGGCAAACGCGAGAGGCCCCCTTACTGGCAGGTGGGGCGCGCGTGGCAGGAAACGTCCCGAGGGGAGTCTTCTGGGCGAAGGCTCTCCCCCCGCTGCGAAGGACATGTGCATTAAATGTGACATCACGCGCGGATAGACCGAGAAGGAGATGATTACCGCCACAGTGACCTCTGCAGGTCCGATCAACTGTCACTGTGGCTCTGCGGAGTTGACCGGCAGAGAGAGTTTGCCGTCATCAGGCTGGCCGCCCGCGTCAGGCGGTGCAAGGTGGGCCCTGCCTGTTCTTTCATCGACGCGTTCACCCGAGTCAGAGGCCACTTGCGAAGCACGCATGAGCGGCGCCGCTCGGCACAGTAGCAGCATGTTTTCGTCTCTCCGGTCTTATCTTCCAAGTCTTATTAGTGTACTTAGTGTACTGTATTACCATCCCCTTTGCTCTCTCCGCCAACTCACGGCTTGTATAAAAGGAGATGAGAGAGAAAGAAGGAGGAGGAAGCATTTTGTAACCATTCCACACAACCACAACACGAAAAGAGCTAAGGCTCGGCAGGAGTAAGACTATTACCCGTCAGGGGGTCCGAACTTGGGTAATCTCTGTGTGTCGCTCCTCGCTGTGCCCGACGCTCGAATTGGATCGAACTCGGGCTGATCGGCTAGCAGAGCTGAAATCTGATAGGGGTGCGATCTGCTGTGGTTCAGCGGAGAGCACGCCGTCAATGCTAATTACTATCTCCGTTTTTTTATTTGACACCTTTGACGCACGTTTTTGATCATTCGTCTTACTAAAAAATTTAGTGCAAACATACAAAAATACAATTCATGTTTAAAATACCTTTAATGATAAAACAAATCCCAACAAAACAAATGAAATTTACATACAGCCACCCCGCGCCGCCGGCATCGCGCCGGCCAGGCCGCGCCGCTGCTGCCCCGCGCAGCCGGCCCCGCGCCGGTGTTGTCCCACGACGGCGTCAACCGCACCTTCGCCGGGACCGGCCGCCGTCGTCCCGCGAGCAGCCGCCGGATCTGGCCTCCTCATCGCCGGATCCGACCACCTAGCTGCCGGATCCGGCCTCCGTGCTGCTCACCAAGCCGGGGACCCGCCGGACTCACGGACAGTAGCCACCGGGGGAAGAGGAGAGGAAGGAAAGAGGAGGGAGGAGGACGAAACGGGAGAGAGTGGGGGGTGGGGGAGGGGTGACGCCGCCGCCACCTGCCAGCGCCGGCGGTGGCGCTGGGTTTGTGGAGGAGGAGGTTGGAAGACTGGTCGCCCCCGAGCCGCCCTGGGAGGAGCGATGCGAGGGCCGGACGGTTAGCAGCTTCTTGCTTTTTTCCCCTTACAACCATTTTATGAGGTGAAACATCTTTAAATGACAGTAAAACACTATTTTAATGATGTTTCATCAGTTTTTTTATATATTTCATTAATACTTCGCCATGTTCTATAATGTTTTGCTGATGATTCTACTTTGCGTAATGTTTCCGCCAAAAAAAAAAAATCCTTTTCTATATTTTTCCATGCACCGTGAAGACCATTCAGCTGATGGTTGCTGCCGCAAAAACAGTCCAAACCAAAACCAAAGTCGATTCTTGATTATTAAGAGCGCCCATTAGGGTAAAGACAAAGACATGTCGGCATGGAAGGATGATGACCGATTACTTTAAAAAGGATTCAATAAAGGAGGGAAGGACAAAGAAATGGCAAGCCGAAATGACAAGTCGCTCCGTTAAACTACTACTCCCTCCATTATGAAATAATAGTCATTTTATACGTTGACACAGTCTTTAAAATATAATTTTGACAAAAAAATTTCAAAAAACATTTCTAATGCTATAAAAATTACAATATTATAAAAGTTCCTTTCAATACGAATCTATCTATATGTTTTATATGTTCTTGAGCTAAATTGTTTAAAGTTTTTTATAGATAAAGTTTAAAATTTTAACTTAAAGCAAGTTTAAAATGATTACTAATTCAAACGGAGGGAGTAGTTACTAGGGAAGTCATCATCTACAGCTAGCTGCTACTAGCAGTATCATCAACGATGATTCGTCTGCTAAAGGAAGAGCACCTTGACACGGATCCATCTGCTAAATAAACTTAACACAATATTCAGGTGACATTATGAAAAAAAAAAATCGAAACGGCCATATCAACTATGCCTTCTCGCCTGATGGATCCGTGAAATTTAGACGTGAAAGGATTTGCATTTAGTGTAAAAACTATACAGATTTCTGAAACGTGAAATACAGCACAAAAATTAGAAAGGATGCCCAAAATCATGGTTTCCCCTTTTTTTTTAAAAAAAATCATGGCTTCTTTCCAAGATACCCCAGCAGGCCAGCACCCCACCGAAGAAAATGACCTCGAATAAAAAAAAGAACCCTTGTGGTCACATGAAGCAGATAAGATCGTAGAAAATAGACTCGTTGGGATGCGAAGCATCGCAGCGTCGTTGTGTTGCCTGAGATTAATTATAGGCACGTGACACGGGCGATATCTGGCTTATAAATTTATCATTACTACAGTATAGCGTAGTTAGTGTTGACTCCCATAAACTAATCTTGGTTCGTGCCAATGTAAAAGCACTAGCACTGCGCAAAAAAACTATAGCGTGAAGGCCATATATATAGTACAAAAATCACCACTCAATCAGGCATCAACTTATGTCTTAGCCTGTAAATGTCTTTCACACATACAAAGAAACGTAAATGCTCCATCAGTTGACAACATGCAAACCAAACCAAATACAGTATAACTGTATAAGCAATACAATGTCAACATCTTGTACCTGCCTGTGTTTTTTTTTTTTGGAGCAAAGGGGCAAAAGAGTTGCCTTGCATTGATCAAAAGTGGGAAGAGTAGGGTACAGTGTGGGGGGAGATGAGGGCCCCTCCCCCCAAGGGCCAAAATGAGAACTAATTTATTACAAAACATGCTCCTGCGGCCGACTAGAGGCACAAGTCATCTATAGAATAAGGAAGAAATTCTGCCTAGGGTATTCGACCTGACGAAAAATTTTGTTGATCCTTTCGAGCCAAATGTGCCAAATAGTGGAAGAGATGACTGAGAGGGCATCTCGGGAGGGAAGATGTTGGAGGATGTCCTCAGCCCACCAACGTCTGCAGCTGTCGTGGCAAGACCAGCCCACCGGGTCGTTGCAAGGCCAACGCATGTCGTTTTTGCCTTCTCAGCTAACTTTCCATGGTTCAAGTCAGAATCAAAGACAGGCCTATGCGCTAATGGATATCGTCATCTGATAATCTAATTAAGCTGCAAATCTTTAAAACAGAACCTGAAGCTACCTACCTCTCTCTATGACTCTATGCCTCCATTCCCGAGCTGAGCTACCCGAAAGAGGAGAGAATGGCTGAGCTGCCCTTTCTAGCCGTTCTTTCCTTGATCTCCTTCCAGCTCTGCTCTTGCGCTTCGCCATGGCAGACCATGACCACTGGTTCGTCCATAAGATCAGAAGATCATGAAAGGATCTTCCTGCTCTCACCAGATACCACCTTCTCTTGCGGGTTCCATCAACTTGGAAGAAACGCTTTCACCTTCTCCATCTGGTACACCACCAACACCCCTGAGAAAACTGTCGTTTGGACGGCGAATCCCTACTCCCCGGTGAACGGGTACTCCCCTGTGAACCTTTATGGCTCCAGGATATCGCTGAACCACGACGGCAACCTAGTCCTCTCAGATACCAATGGCTCGACAGTATGGGAAAGCAAGACATCTTCAGGCAAGCAAACAATTGTTTCGCTCCTCGACACTGGCAACCTAGTGATCAGTGATTCTAGCAATAATACTGTGTGGCAAAGCTTCCATTGGCCAACAGACACCTTGCTCCCATGGCAGAACTTGACTAAAGACAAAAGGTTAGTCTCTGGTTACCATCAACTGTATTTTGATAACGACAATGTCCTACGTATGCTCTATGATGGCCCAGAGATTACAAGCATCTATTGGCCAAGTCCAGATTACAACGCACTAGCAAATGGACGCAATAGATTTAACAGCACCAGAATAGCATTTCTTGATGACAACGGTAATTTTGTGTCAAGTGATGGCTTCAGTATAGAGGCCACAGATTCAGGCCCTGGGATCAAGAGAAGGATTAGGATTGATTATGATGGCAATTTCAGAATGTACAGCTTCAATGCATCAACAGGGAACTGGTTGGTCACAGGACAGGCTGTAATACAAATGTGTTATGTCCATGGACTATGCGGTAAGAATGGGCTCTGCGACTACTCAGGAGGTCTTAAATGTAGATGTCCTCCAGAATATGTGATGGTTGATCCAACAGATTGGAACAAAGGATGCAAACCGACATTCACAATTGACAGCCAACCGCACAAGGATTTTACATTTGTCAAGCAACCTCATGCAGACTTCTATGGCTTTGATCTGGGCTCCAACAAATCCATCTCATTTGAAGCATGCTGGGACATTTGCTTGAACAGCAGTTCCTGCTTATCTTTCACATACAAAGGTGTGGATGGTTTGTGTTACACTAAAGGATTACTCTACAACGGTCAGGTGTACCCATATTTCCCTGGAGACAACTACATGAAAGTACCCAAGAGTTCTAAAAATTCAACATCCTCAATCTCCAAACAAGAAAGCCTAACTTGCAGACCCAGTGGTTTTGAGGTCATGCTAGGATCAGCAAATATGTATGGAACAAAGAAGGACAGCATAAAATGGACATACTTCTATGTCTTTGCTGCGATATTGGGAGCTCTAGAATTGATTGTTATTGTGACAGGCTGGTATCTCTTTTTCAAAAAGCATAACATACCGAAGTCAATGGAGGATGGATACAGGATGATAACAAACCAGTTCAGGAGATTTACATACAGAGAATTAAGGGAAGCAACTGGAAAATTCAAAGAAGAGCTTGGTAGAGGTGGTGCTGGAATTGTTTATAGAGGAGTACTTGAAGATAAGAAAATAGTGGCAATAAAGAAACTTACAAATGTTCGACAGGGAGTGGAGGAATTCTGGGCAGAAGTAACTCTAATTGGAAGGATCAATCATATAAATTTGGTCAGGATGTGGGGGTTCTGCTCAGAAGGGTCAAATAGACTCTTAGTTTATGAGTATGTGGAGAATGAGTCACTGGACAAGTACCTCTTTGGCGACAGAAGTACCCAAAGCCTGCTTAGTTGGAGCCACAGGTACAAGATTTCCTTGGGCACAGCAAGAGGCCTTGCTTATCTACATCACGAATGCCTTGAGTGGGTTGTCCATTGTGATGTAAAGCCAGAAAACATACTCCTAACTCGAGATTTCGATGCTAAAATAGCAGACTTTGGGCTAGCCAAGCTTGCAAAACGAGATAGCACTAGTTTCAATTTTACACATATGAGAGGCACAATGGGTTATATGGCACCAGAATGGGCAATGAATTTGCCTATCAATGCAAAGGTTGATGTTTACAGCTATGGAGTCGTGCTTCTGGAGGTTGTGACTGGGATTAGGGTTTCAAGTGGTGTAATAATAGATGGAAGACAAGTGGAGTTTCCAGAGTTTGTCCAGCAGGCCAAACAGATTCTGGCTACTGGAAATGTCAATGATCTAGTGGATGCCAGGCTAAATGGGCATTTTGATCCAGAGCAGGCTATTGCAATGGTAACAGTAGCAGTTTCATGCCTTGAAGAAAGAAGCAAGAGGCCAACAATGAATGAGATTGTGAAGATTCTCATGTCATGTGATGATGAAGAAGACTATCATCCTGCCTATTCATATTGACATGCAACTGATAGAAAGATTGGGGCAATGCACGTAATTTGCTCTGTTGATGTTATAGGCATAAGTAGATAAGATAAAAAAAAGGTGAGTTGTTTTGCATTATTGTAATGGACTAGTGGCAGTTTTTCAACCAAAAAAAGGCAATGATTTTTGTTCAAAAAAAAAGAGCAATGATTCAAGGGTGTTCTCACAGTCACAGCAGTACCAGTAAGGTCGTTTTGTCGACCACATTGGCGGATTTAGAGAAAAAAGAGGGACGAGCACTCTTTAGTGAACGCAATTCCGTAAACGCTTCCAATATCATAGGGTTTTGTACTTTCTTTTCACAGACATCAAACTCCTGACTCCCCATCAAAAGGAAACTGCTCCGTATGCAAAGGGAAAAAATAAAATATCATCCGGATGCACATTGATGCGCACAATGTAATTGTTTCCTCACCTCAAAGAAAGCAGCACCTTCTAATGGGTTACACACAGATGCAGAAGCCCCTTTTTCACCAATCATCAGTACAATGCCAGCCACTCGCTTGCTTGCATGAGACTTCATCCTGATGACAAAGCTTGTCAGCTTAGCTTCAGTTCACTCCAAGTCGAGCTAGAATTTTCAATTCATCGCAATGTCAAGTAGTAAATAATCAGGAAAATGAATTTTAACTTTAATTAAGGAAGATGGATCTACATTATGACAGTTACGGCTACGGTGCTACCTTTCCCCTTGGCACCGATGCAAAGGCAATAATTCTTGCCACAACTAACATGAGAAATGAAATGGTCTAATCATGTAAAGAAAAAAATACGAATGATGTTAGTTTGCACAAAACTGATGGGCAAATTAGGTACGGGAGCAGATGTAAACCCTAAAAACTCGACATCGATCGCACCATTGCATTTCTGTAGTTGAAATGTCGCACGTACTGAACAAACCTAGCTGTCAATGTGCCATTAGGGGTAGACAGGATCGATGGAGTTTGCGAGGTGCGTACACCACCGGCGTCTGTGGCATCGGCCGGAACCGGATGAGGCGAAGGGGAATATGGCTAATGAGAACCATTCCACCGCCGCCGACCGCGTCAAGCGCGAAGAAGAGAGCGTGTAGATCGGAAGATGAAGGGAGGCGGCGAGCGCCGCCGCTAGGTGGCTCGCGGCTCGCCGGAGGCGAGGATTGAAAATGAGGATTGAGTTGCTTGCCATTTTAGAATTGGATCTGCAGGCATCGCTCAAACCACGCTCTTTAAAATTCGTACTTACTCAAATAACATTTGAAGTTATTTTTAGTGATTAAGATAATCCCACACATCATACCGATATAAGAATTGGCACACGAATTCAACGTAATTTAAGCAATAATTTCATTTTGCATATTTGTTGGAGCTTCGCTAAAATACTGTCCCACTGAACATAAATGGTTCCGGAGTGTCATTTTAAATGTAAGCGATACTAACATGTTAAAAACAGATTTGGGTCATCAAATACACGAGGAACAATTCAGATATAAAGAAATGAAAATCCCTTTTCTCACTTAAACACTTTCACAAAAAAAACCCTTAATTTGGTGGCCAACAAGTGGTGGCTGGCACTTTGCCATGCGTTTCGTGCGATGGTGCTGGTGGCGACTAGCTAGGAGTAATCTCCTTGGTTGTATCACTGTAGTTGTGCCACTCAACCGCACGGAGTTAGCGAGTAGTCGCATATCTTGCTCTTAATCGGTTCGCTAGATCTCTTATATGTGTACAGTTTTTTCTCTTAATGAAATGGCAAAGCGCCCGCCACTTTTGCTAAAAAATTATCTAGCCAATTGTGCTTTAGAGAGCCACATGCGAAGCTAATTTGTTTCATTTCAAATTTTTAAATACAAACGCTTAACTTTTAGTGTATCCAAAATCATAGTGTGTCTTCGATGCTCCAAGGCAAATCATATTAGATAACCTCGAAAAGCCCTCTAAATCCATGGGATAAACTAATATTTTTTTAAAGGGTAAAATTGCCAAAATACCATTATGAAATCTTCACTTTGCCAAAATACTACTCATGTGTGTATGACATGTGGGGCCCAATATGTGTATGACATGTTGGGACAGTGGTATTTTAGCAATGTGACTTTTTCTATAATGGTATTTGGGCAATTTCCCCTTTTTTAAAAGAAGATAGATAGATTATGCCCTGCCAGAACACCTTTTGCGCCACCTAGCTATTTAAGAAAGGTAAATTTAAATGGATATTCCCTTCTATCACAAATAATTACTATCATAATTCATTTTAAAAATAGTTTTATCACTGGCTACTATCACATTCATTTATTTAAAACCCATAAAATACTCTTAAGATAAATTTACGCATAATTTTTATGTATTCAATATAAATAATTTAAAAAGCATTCATAATTTGAGCTTTAAATTTTTGACCTGTGCATTTGAAATACGTGCACATCATTTAGATTTTATGTGTAACGTGTCAAAAAAAATGTAGATAAACTTTTTACGCCTACGGCGTGGCTTGTGAGCCGTGAGTGCAACGGAACACGGAGGAAGCATCTGCTGAAATGCTGATCGAATAACATCACGACGAGATCTTAGAGAGAGTGCCGGATCAACGAAACGCCAATAGAAACCCAATCAACATCGCCCAGAATAGCCGTGGGCTGGCTGACGTGCCATCTTGGGCTGTTCTGGATGAGATGTATACCGACAACCACTTTCAACAGATTCCAACACTGGCTACACCGCCTAGGCCACTCCAGCAGAATTCAGACCGCGACGCGAAGTCGCAAACAAGCAAGCCTGCGTGCTTGTGCAGCAACCAAGCTCGGTCACAATCCTCGCCGACATCTTCATGAATATTCGGAAAATACGCATCGTGAAAGGACGCACTTCCTCCGGTTTCCAAAAATTAATGCATATTTTAGACATATTTTAAAAGTTTTAAAGTTTTATGATTTTATCCATAAAAATATTAGAGCTATCTAGATTGGGTACATAAAAATTATATAGTTAGATTCATATCAAAAAACACTTCCAAAATACTCCCTCTGCTCATAAATAGCTTGACGTTTGAGACAAGTGCCAATCTATCTATCTATTAGAGTAAATTGCACTTTTGCTCCTGGAAGTTGGACGAAAATCTCACTTGGCCTCCTAAACTTTGTTTTGTCTCACTTGGCCCTTAAAAGTTGTTTTTGGGTGCCACAAAACCCCTAGAAGTTGGATCCCGTTGCAACACAACCCCTAGAAGTTGGCTCCGGCTGTGGAAAAAAATTAGCCTGTGTAGAAACTTCAAGAGGCCAATTGAGACAAAACAAAGTTTAGGGGGCCAAGTGAGATTTTCGTCCAACTTTCAGGGCAAAAGTGCAATTTACTCTATCTATTATATATATAAAGGAGGAGAAAAAGAATGCACCACCTTTGTCAATATCATTCAAATTATTTCAGCCATTCGATCAACGGTGAGATCAAATTATAACGGTCAAGATCAATCAAAGAAATTCTCACATAAATCAAGAAAAAAAATAAAAGATCTATGCCGTTGATTTTGTGGGGCCGGATCATAACGGCTTAGATTAAAAGAAAAATATTAGAAATTCGGATTAAATACTAAAGATGATATAATATGGTTATTTTATCCGTTCAATCAACTGTGGAAAATATTAGAAATTCATATTAAATACTAATGTTGATATAATATATTAGAGATAAACTCTAAATCCGATCTGATATGTTAGAGATAGATTATGAGTTAGAGATAAACACTCTATACCAAAACAAATCTAGCCGCGCAAACGCGTAGGCCACCTCGCTCGTTAAAGTTAAAAGCTTGACTCATGATTATATTTTTAAACAATTAGATTGTGTGCATAAAAATTAGAGAAAAATGTATTGTTGCTCCTAACTTGTAGCGAATCTCACTTAACGCCTAAAACTTCAACTATACTTTTGTGGCCCCTTAAACTGTCTTCGTTTGCACTGTTGCCCTAAAACAGTTGAGGTTACCGTTAAATGATGAGGTGGCGTCCACGTGGCTGTTAAATAATAATGTGGATGTCAAATAGACGCTAGGCGCTGATATGGTTAGCCCTTGCTCCAATACATACATTCCTGGCGGTGAGGAGGATGTACATTGGATGCTTGGTAGGTGTTCAACAAAATGGTTTTTGCTTAATGCAAATGAGCATGGAGGCAACCAAACCCTTCTACAATGGACCAGGTTTAGATGATGCAAGAGAACCAAACATATGCTCTAAATGGCTTTATCGAGGCTCTGATCAGCCTGGTTGAGCTGACACGAGCCGGGCTCGAATCAAACACGAGCCAGGCTAGAATCAAACGGCAACCAAACAACCCCAAATAAAAAACATATTGGCTGTGCATTAGAAGGAAAATACCAAAGCTGTTGTTAGAGGAAAGATGCCAAACTGTCCAGCTATTCCCATCTGCCAGTAAAAAGTCGCTCCCCCATCGGCACTGCCTGCCAGAAGGAGATCAAAGCGCTACCGCATAAAATAGTCGAGCTGAACAGGTACATGTGACGATCGGGCGATCACATGGGAACATGTAGGAACAGATAATATAAGGATAGCCATGAAGCAGCAGTGGTGTTGACTGTTGACTAAGGTACTACAGAAAACTTCTTTATCACAGCGTCCGCGTGTACAAATGGATGAACGAAAGCTCCAATGATATGATTTTCAAAATAAACTGAAGAGTTAACACCTCCATTATTGAGCAGCCAGCAGGAGTGCAACCGGCGAGTCATTTCCTATCTATTCGTACTAGAAATAAACCTTTCCTCGTCAGCAAGTTCAGAGAACAGCACATGATCTATACTCATCTGGTCCTCTGTCCGTGAATAACGTTATAGGAACCACATATGTACTATAGTTGGTAGAAATGCCTTGTGTCTAGGCACGAAAAGAAGAAGCTGGAGAGGGATCTTTTCCTGAAAGAATAACCTACTTCATGTTGTAGCTCAAAAAGAGAGCAAACAAGCAAAGAATCACTTATCCTAGCAAGTATAAAGTCATGGCCACAAGATGAAAGCTGTACAGGGGATTAGATGCTAAAGTGGTGAAGAAGTAGAACTCCACTACTCGAGCGGTGCAAAGCCAGCCAAAGCATCCGTGCAGTAACATGACATGCTCCCGGTCAGGCCACTGGGGTTCGGATCGGTTGAGACACACACACAAGACAAATACTATTTAAAAAATTATTCTTAAGATCTTTGCGAAAAATCTCGTGACCCTTAAAATATTATTACAAAATGTTGCGACAAATGATTTGATAAAAATAATAAATTTTAGCTTAACCGAATAAAATCAAATCAAACTGAGAATCAAAGAGAACTATGAACAATGGATACTCATTAGAGTAGCTGATTAGATGATACTGGATGCAAAGTTTTTTTTTTTTTGAGCAAACATACTGGATGCAAAGTTGACGAGAATAATTGAATGAGCTCCACAGGCCACAGCCACAACCCCATACACAAACGAAGCCGGCCCTCTTCTAGATCGCCCAAACAACCAGATGCGATGAGTCCGTTCCTCTACCCGACCCTTCTTCCCTTCCTATCTATCCTGCTGTGCTCTTGTGCTTCCCCGTTGCAGACCCTAAGCACGGGTACATCTCTGCGAATAGATGAAGGGGAAACCTTTCTTGCCTCACCAGACACAACCTTCTCTTGCGGCTTCTACCAATCTGGAAATGGCACGAACGCCTATTACTTCTCCATCTGGTTCACCCATACCACCGGCAAGACCGTTGTCTGGACAGCTGATTCTGACTTCCCGGTGAACGGCCATGGCTCCCAGATATCCTTGAGCCAGGAAGGCAACTTGGTCCTTACCGATGTCAATGGCTCAACGGCGTGGGAGAGCAAGATAGGCTGGGGAAAACACACAACAATAGCTCTCCTCAACAGTGGCAACCTAGTAATCAAGGCCTCAGCTGACAAGATCGTATGGCAGAGCTTTGATTCACCTACTGACACCTTGCTTCCTTCACAGCGTCTGACAAGAGAAAATAGGTTAGTCTCTAAATCTAGTTACCATTTCCTTTATTTCGACAATGATAATGTCCTACGGCTATTGTACAACGGACCAGATATCACAAGCATATACTGGCCAAGTCCAGACTACAACGCAGTGCAAAATGGTCGGACTAGATTCAACAGTAGCAAGATAGCAGTCCTGGACAACGAGGGCAATTTCTTGTCAAGCGACGGGTTCAGAATGATAGCATCAGATTCAGGTTTGGGAATCCAGAGAAGGGTCACCATTGATATTGATGGCAACTTCAGAATGTACAGCCTGAATGCATCAAATGGCAATTGGACTGTCACCGGAGAGGCTATACTGCAGATGTGCTATGTGCATGGATTGTGTGGAAGGAATGGAATTTGTGAGTATTCACCGGGTCTCAGATGCACGTGTCCTTCAGGATATGAGATGAATGATACTCAAAATTGGAATAGGGGCTGCAAGCCAAGATTTAGCATGGACTGCGGACAGCTGCACGAAGATTTTACATTTGTCAAGATTCCCCATGGTGACTTTTATGGTTTTGATCTGGCTTCCAACAAGTCAATCTCATTCGACGAGTGCATGCAGATTTGCTTGAATAGTTGTGTGTGCTTGTCTTTCACATACAAAGGTGGAGAGGGCTCATGTTACACTAAAAACCTGCTCTACAATGGCCAGGTTTATCCATATTTCCCTGGAGACAACTACTTCAAAATTCCTAAGAACATCACTTCAACATCTTTAGCCTCCAAACATGCTGGTCTTACCTGCAGACCAGAGGGTTCCAAAGTTATGCTAGTATCTGCAGATGCGTACTGGAAAAAACCTGACGGCATAAGCTGGGATTATTTTTATTTCTTTGCTGCTATATTAGGAGCATTTGAGTTGATATTTATCATCACAGGGTGGTACTTCCTTTTCAAAATGCACAACATACCAAAATCCATGGAGGAAGGATACAAAATGATAACAAGCCAGTTCAGGAGATTTACATACCGTGAGCTACTGGAAGCAACAGGGAAATTCAAAGAAGAGCTAGGAAAAGGTGGTAATGGCATAGTTTACAGGGGAATACTTGGAGACAAGAAGGTAGTGGCAGTAAAGAAGCTGAAAGATGTCAGACAGGGTGAAGAGGAATTTTGGGCAGAAGTTACTCTAATTGGAAAGATCAATCACATAAACTTGGTCAGAATGTGGGGGTTTTGCTCAGAAGGTCAACATAGGTTATTAGTCTATGAATATGTGGAGAATGAGTCATTGGACAAATATCTTTTTGATGAAAGGGGCACTGAAAGATTGCTCTCATGGAGAAACCGATTCAAGATTGCCTTGGGAACAGCAAGAGGCCTTTCTTACCTCCATCATGAGTGTCTAGAATGGGTTGTCCATTGTGATGTAAAGCCAGAAAATATACTGCTGACCCGAGATTTTGAAGCCAAAATAGCAGACTTTGGATTATCCAAGCTTTCAAAGAGAAGTAGTTCTAGCTTCAATTTTAGTCATATGAGAGGAACAATGGGCTACATGGCACCAGAGTGGGCATTGAATTTGCCAATCAATGCAAAGGTCGATGTTTACAGCTACGGAGTTGTGCTTCTTGAGATTGTGACTGGGAGTAGGGTTTCAAGTGGGATAATAGTAGATGAAGACGAAGACAAGATGGACTTGATGCAATTTGTTCAAGTTGTAAAACAGATGCTCGCAAATGGAGCTGTCCTAGATATAATGGATGCTAGGCTGAAAGGGCATTTCAATCATGATCAAGCAGCAGTGATGGTGAAGTTAGCTGTTTCATGTCTTGAAGAAAGAAGCAAAAGGCCAACAATGGATCAAATTGTAAAAGATCTCATGGTATACGTTGATGAAGATAATCACCCTGCATATTTTTGATAACCTGCTACGAGGAACAAGAATACAGAGTAAACAAGCGTTAGTCTATTGCCCATGCTACTCGTAGAAGAAAAGTAATTGTATCATGATAGTCTGATTAGACGTATTCTTCAGATTTTCCGCCTTGCTATCCTGATAGGCTGCCAACCTGGCGGTCTCGATTGTCATGTACATTTTATGTAATTATGTCCCCCATTCGCTGTCTTATATTAAACGCTTTGGTTTGAGGAGGATTTTATTAGGAATACTTTCTGTTGTAATCGGAAATTTTTTTTAGGGATGGGGGTGTGAGGCTCTCTCTTCCGAAAGAAACGGGATAGGTTCCCGCTCAGTTCTCTTTCCAAACGGAACCGGCAAGACTGTATCCAACATTTTGTTTCATTTCTTTCCTTCCATACCCCATTCCCTTATCCATGTTAATCCACTTTATTTTTACGAAAACGCTCAAGGCTGGGCGTCCGATAGAATTAGACGGCCCGGCCGTTTTACGTCCGCGCGAGCGCACACGTGCTTTCCTTATGCGCTTGCCTCCTCTCGTCTTCCACCACCCATCTCTCTCCACACGCGCGCGCAGACCCCTCCCGTGCTGCTTGCTCTCTGCAGGGAAGCCGCCACCACCATTACGGGCTCACCGTCGCGGCTTGCTACTGTCGTTGGCTCTGGCGGCGGCCGCCGTCGCCGGCTTGTTGCCGCGTGCACACCGCCGCTGCGGGCTCATCGTCTTGGCTTGCTACCGCTGTAGCCTGTAGGCTCCCGGCAGTCTCCACCGCTGTCGTCGCCGCGGGCTCCCGGCGCGGCCGCCGCCGGCTTGTTGCCCTGTGCGTGCCGCCACTGCGTGCTCACCGCCGCGGCTTTGCTACCGCTGTAGGCTCCCAGTAGCCTTCATCGCTATCATCGCCGCGGGCTCGTGAGAACATAACGTGTCTCATCAGTTTTGTATGCAATATTTCATCATCTTTTACCCATATTTCAGCATGTTCGCCCATGTTTCGTCATGTTTCACGAAACAAATCTTTCTTATTTAAACGCATCTTTTACAATGTTTTATCATGTTCACCCATGTTTCGTCATGTTTCACTGAAGAAATCTTTCTTGTTTAAACGTTACTGACATCAATGTCATGTTTATATTCCCAAAATTGCATGTCGAAAAAGCGTTCGACTTTTTGTTACGGATCAAACGCCCAATCCGTAGCACTACCCTTATTTTTATCTCCAATAGCATCCCTTCGAAAGAAATAATATAAAAAATAAAGAGAGAAAGGGAATGAAAAAAAAAAAGAATCCTTTTGTAAAGAGAATGGTGAAAAAAAAACTATTAGAGTTGAAAGGACTAGATTCCGAGAGGAAAGAATACCGCTGTGGACTAGCTTCGCTGCCGACTGATTCAGGTTCGGGTTGGGGTTTGGGTGGAGGCTCATCGGTGTCCTCAAACTAAGAGGGAAGCCAGGGAGGGGTTTGTCGTGGGGCGACAAGGCGCCGATGGAGCCACGGAAAAGGTCGACGACAATCAAACGAATCGACACCAGCAACAATCGAAGAGAGCCCCCTATCCCTTTTCTTTTCCCTCTAAATTGTGCTTGTTAGATACGAGTCAATAGCACATAATTTTCCACAGCAGCAAGTTCTGTAAGATAACTACAGAATCATGATAAGCAAGCTGCTACGAGCAAAGGAGCTGCAAGTTCAAAAGGCTAAGTGACCGTCACGCAAGTTTAAGGAGCTCTGATGTAATTTACTATTAAAAATATGTAATATGTGATTGAAACAAATAAGTTAGATCTTTTTAGTTAGTCCCCGTGTAGGGCTCCATGGGGAGGCCACCCCTGCCCCTGCCCCCTTCCATGGGGATAATCCCAACAGGCAAATTGCCGAAATAATTGCTTTTTTGCCACTCCATTTGATGACCTCTTACCATTTTGCCACTCTGACCCACTGTCATACACACAGATGAACCTATATGTCGACCCACTGTCATACACACAGATGGACCTATATGTCATACACACAGAGTGGCAAAATGGTAAGGGACAATGTTGAGAGTGGCAAAAAAGCAATTCAAATTTGCCACCCCACTAGGCCCAATATGTACCAATCTGTCATCCATCTTAATTCAGTGCAAAGATCGGGAATACACGGAAACAAGAGTGCATGACACTTGATGAAACAAATTAGTACATGCATAACAAACTAAAGCATCAGACTTCTTGATAAAGTTTCTTACTCGCTTTTAAAGCTCACTGTTTTACCCCTATGTCTGTTAACAACAATATCATCGTCTGTTGGACAATATGTCCATTTATATGTATATTTTAACAAGTAACTATAAATCAGAATTTTAATTTCAGGCATGTCTAGATAAGTACATAACAGCATACTCGTAACTATACAAAATAATAATGCTAAATGTTATTTGCTAATTAGAAAACATACCAGCAACCAGTCTGAAGGTACAACTCAAAACACTGTTAGTATTTGTCAATCTTGTTTCAACATGAAGGCTTAATTGAGTTATAATACAATACAATGAGATTTGACAAGGCATCGGCAATCAGCTAATTGTATGGGTTCCAGGATCAGTAACAGCAGTCCTTGTCTGTAACAGAGCCAAATTGAGTAACAATAGAAGATGAGAGGATCAATAGCTTCACCTTCTCTTTGACCAATCAAGATCTCCCAACCAACACATGAGAAACATCCTACTGCTGACCATAACCGATAAAAGCAATTTATTTGCAAAAGGCTAGCTTGAAAGTTGCATCAAGGATGAAATTTTGGAAGCAACTACCAGCTTACACATGGAAACAATCGGATCCCGTAAACAAGCAGAAAACCTGATAATCTTAAGGTATGTACAACAGTGGAGTTGGGCCAACTTAGAGCAAAATCTGAACGGTGGTGTGGCTTCTTTCGCATTAAGTACCCTCCATATTTTTATCATTGTGACCACATCAACTGACGATCTGATTGAACATAGATATTGCTCCTAGTGTTGAGCAAAGACATAATCTCCTAAAGCTGCAGTGAAGTGGGGTTTCTGCAGAGAGATCCGGTGGCATCAATACGTCATCTTTAAAGAAAAACCTTAATGGCTGTTGACATATAGAATGGTTCTCATTATTTATGGTTCCAGCATCTTCATTGCTTTCCATATGGCATGAACACTCCCTAGAAAGGAAACTGGCATCACTCTGACAAACACAATTCTCTGGGAGGATTTCTTGATAGGACCTTTCAAAATTTTCTTCACAACCAACTACACCTTGAGAGCTATACCATTTCCTAACTGTTGCTAGAAGATTCAATGCACATGATGATAGAATGTCATGCATATCATCAACTGTTAAGCAATGAATCTTATGCTTTAACGAATTTGAAAGGGTATCACGAACCATCTTATAAACAGCATGGAAGCATGTAGAGCAACATTTGTAGAGGCATGAGGTTTTTGGAACTGAGAGAGATTTTATACTATCTTGCTGTTGGCCTGAGAGAGATTTTATACTATCTTGCTGCTGACCATCAATCAAAGGACTTGATTCAGTATCATTCATAGGAAAATTGGTATTTGACTCATCACTGTCACCATGAGATTCAGAAGCTACCATGTTCTTGGATATTCTTGCATTGTCGATACTAGCTGAGGATTGAACATAATTCTCTGCCCTTTGCAAATCATTGAGATCTTCAGCAGATTGTGTGTGGCTTTCAGATCTATGAATATCTGATCTGAGGTTTTCTGCACCATCAGGTACCCTAGACATTTGCTCAACCTTGTTTACGCCACAAGGTTCTCCTACTATTATTTCCGAAGGTACGAGGAAACCCTTGTGCACATCAGGTAAAGCCGGATGGACAAGATCTTGTTGCCCTACACCCACGCTGGATATAGATGTCACATGATCATCCTCAAGGTCCCCAGCCATATTGTAAATTTCAAGTTGGTCTGGAGCATGTTGGATTGGATTGTCTTGCATCTCATTGGGACAGCAAGCGGCATCAACCTGATGGCCACATGTTTCTTGGGGTGGCATGTCTTGGACATTAGAGCAGCCAACAGGAGCAACCTCTACATTGCCTTCTGCAGCATAGCTGGTGCTTTGACACTCTCTTGTGCATGACATTCTTACACTTGTTATCTTTGTACCTGATGCTCCTGTCCTATTACCACCATGTAATCTGCAGGTGAAAGACAAAATAAAAGGTAAGCACAATTTGTCACAAGATCAGTGCAATGAGGTACCAACATGCTTTTGCTGATTGAATGTTGTATACTTATAACTTTATAAGGAAACCATATTTAGTGATAATCAATACAAGCACAAAGATAAGGCTTGTCAGGCCTACCTTTGGAAGATGTAAGCCCAGCTGTTCACGATATCATCCAGATCAGCTACTTGAGATAGAATACGAAAGTATCGATATCGACTTTTCTTTTCCAAGATTTTACTTCGGATCTGTCCAACTAACAGTTCCAAAACTTTTCTCACCTCAGTGCAGACTTCCATAACAGATGCATAGGCACCTCTATATGCTAATAAGCCAACAGCAACCAATCCTCTAACGCACAGGATCTTTTCCTGGCCCTTAAAAACATTGTTTCCTCCAGATAATGACTTATCCCCTCCAGATAATGACTTATCAGATAAGTTACTGCTATGCAATAAACATGAATTAAATGGCCAGCCTTTCCATGGTCCATTTATATCAGTGCAGGGGCCTTCCTGTAGTTTTGAGGTAACCCAACAAAGTTTAGAGAACTGTGGGTGTTGTAATATATGAATTCCGAAGGACATAATAGCAAGTGATTCATTCCCCTTCACAATTCTACTAGTAGGATTTGTTGGGACCCTCTCACGGAAATCAATTTTCTCAGCATTTTCCACTTCACCTTGCTGAGCATTGCATGTGGCCAACTGGGTTGGTGCCTCCTTTGAAGTGGCCCCATATGATGGTGGATTTGGCTTATCAACACACAAAGGAGATTCTCCTAATATTCTGAATTCCTTATTCTCATTCGAATTACATCCACCTGGTGCATTGATTTCCATGGGAACAAAGATTTCTTTCTGTTCATCACAATTGTTATGAGTTCTGTCATGCAACAATTGAACATGATGCTGAATTAAGTCCTGTGATAACCGCAAAGCACATGAATCAATCATGTGATCCCAGCTTAAGTAGCTATCAACATTCACAGAGAACCTCGGTATGGTGTGTTCTGACGAAGCAAGACATTGATCTACAACATGTGTGCTGAAAAAATGTCTTACTCTGCTAGGAAGATCTTCAAACTTTAGTTCACTAGTGGCCTGTAAAATGAATAATCAGCTAAATATCCAATTTGTATATAAACAGGTCAGTTAATTTTCCAGAAGTGTCCTATAAGAAAATATCACTAAAGCGACACTAATCGTCTTCCTAAAAGAAACAAATGTGGCAATAATGGAACATTCACCGTGTTTTACACAAAAATGAGACGAAAGCTCATCCAGAAACAAATGAATCAACGAACTCCTTATCATTTGCACAGCAGTAATCCATAATAAATGCATAAGCCAATCATTATTTCTGTTAATCAGATCAGCAGGGGGCTACTGCTATACAAACTTGGAACTTGAGCAATGACTCCCATGTATAAACTACTCAGAACTTGCCTTTGGAGCAACTCTAGGCTTAGTTTGGCATTTCGGAATAATAGGTTTAGCTGTTTACCTGGTTATATATTCTTGAAAGGGATAATGTACAGATTTGATTATTATATCATATGAATTAAAAAAACTGTATTTTCAGCCTATGCTAGCCATAACCATGCTAATGAACGTAAGATATCAATGTATTAGCCATCAACTCGTCATTAATAGTTCCTTTGTGACATTTTATGTAAAGATACAGATTGAATATGCATAATACCCAAAATTGAGGAAGCATATGGCATGAATAGTCAAAACGATACTTACCAGAACACTTATGGATACACAACCTAATAATGAACCCATCTGCTCAACCAATGCGTTCCAAACTTCAGAACATTTTCTTGTGCTCTTGATTGGCGAGATCGTTATCTTGTTTGTCCCCATATTTAGCGCATGGTCTTCTACTTCCTGTTCATGGACCTTATCAACAGCCCACAAATCAATTCTAGGCATGTAGATTATGCATCTTCCAAGGTTTAGGCATCTTACTACTCAAGAAAAAGAAAAAAGAATCATGATTAGTTGATAATTACTTATATCTACTGAATATAAATGAAGAACACTAATAGAGTAATAGACCAATAATTAAAAGAGGAATGGGACACAACATTGGTTTTGTGCATTGAAAGCCACTCAGTTGAATTTACTGTAGCTATGGATGTGGAGAGGATTGGACAAAGTAGAGAAACAGGAAGTAAATGGCCCAGTACTAAGGAGTCTGTTTTGCCTTTGCAGTCGGGGCTGTACATGAGGTTTGCAGTATTGCACAGACCCAATCAAAGCAGGATTGTTCATTGTTGATTGTGCTAATAGGAGGGTATTATTGGTGCTAGGCTACTAGCACTGCGGTTGTGCTAAGTACAAGGTGCCTAGATGTTGTGGAACCGTCGAACTCAGATATGAAAATCCCTACTTGCAGCTACTGGGCAGTGAAGCAACAGTAGCACCATGGCATTTCGTAATAACAAAGTATGCTTACACAGTAAAAAATTTAAACTTCAAGAGAGTTATCTCGAATTCATGTCAAGCAGATATCTTAGGAGCAGACATGCATTTCACAAACACTCTGCTCCACATGCATTTACATGGTAACACAGTATAAAGTTAAGAAACAAAATGCACAGGTGAAAACTATTGATCAATCAGTGAACATTTCAAAAGTAGAAGAAAATCAAGGAAACTTACAAAGAATCTGTGTCAATCCACTAAGGATATCACCATTTCCCTCCTGTGCCATAGTTGCAAGATCAAGCTTGTGTATTACAATCTGACCCATAAAACCATGAAGAAGGCAACGGATTAGATGTTGCTGGCCTGATCTGGGTGGTCCAGCAACTAATGCTCGAAAGCCAGATAATTTATGTGCTAACCCTCCTTTCATATGACAATCAGTGGAATTCAATCTGCGGCCATCAAACTTCTCATGCTGTGCATCATGACTTATTGGGCCATGATCTCCTAGTTGAGTTGCCACTAGACCATAGCTTGAAAAAATTACTCCAATTTTATTCACAGTATCTTCCTGTTGTATCAAAGATGGGAGATAGGATGACCAGAAAGTGTGAGGCACATTATTCTCTTCCATAGAGGAGAAAACAATTTCCTTGATAGAAGCAGATGCCTTCAGAAGAGATGAAGGTAACCAGATCCGTTCATCCAAATAGAAGGAAATAAGAAGGTGCAACAATGGTTTAAGAAGGCATGGCACAAGGCATGAATCAAGAGGAGAGGAAACTAAATCATTTGCAGCAATCCCAGCTTCTCTTTGAGAACAGGGTGGGGGAGCAGTTGCAAGAGCAGCCAACCAATCCCTTTCCTCCACAAGAATTGATGGTAGAGGAAGTCGACCATGCTTAAATCCTTTCTCCGCAGTCCTTAAGATGTCCTGGAATGGGCAAGTCCTTTTCAGAGCATTTATTGCAGCTTGGGTGCAAATTGCCTGCAGGTCAGCACCAGCATATCCAACGGTTTGGCTGGCAACAACTGAGAGGAATGCACCTGAAATAGGACTTGGCCAGTTTTTTGTGTGCAGGGAAAGAATAGCAGACCTATCCTCAAAGGTTGGGAGCGGAAAGTATATCTCCCGATCAAATCTTCCTGGTCTCCTAAGGGCAGGATCAATAGCATCAGGGCGATTTGTAGCCCCAATTACTATAACTGAGCCTCGTGATTTCAAACCATCAAGCAATGAAAGCAAAGTTGCCACAACTGAATTGTGTGTCTGATCTTGTTGTCTGGATCTACAGGGTGCTAAACCATCTATCTCATCAAAAAAAATGATAGAAGGTTGGCATCTTTCAGCTACCTGAAATAGAAGTCTTAACTGTCGCTCAGCATCACCAACATACTTGCCCAAACAATCAGCACCTTTTCGAGCAAAATAAGCAATCCTTCTGCCCCCTTGAGAACATGCCCCAATTAGAGCCCGTACAACTAGTGTTTTACCGGTACCAGGATGGCCATGAAGCAGAACACCTCTTGGAGGTGTAAGACCCAAAGAACTAAAGAACTCAGGGTACAAAAGAGGCAGTATCACCACTTCCTTCATGCCCTGAATAACATCACTGAGCCCAGCAACAGATTCCCAACCACGGTACGACTTCTCATTTTCAGAAGAGCCTCCTATGTAGACAGGTGCAATTCTCAGAAGGTCTCTGTTTAACCTCTTACCCTCACGTTTCAAGAATTCTTCATCTTCCCCACAGTTCTCCAACCATTTCTCTTCAGCTTCTATGTCCTTTCTCCATGCATCATGTGATACCTTTCTGATATCCGCCTTCATTTTTTTAATCTTCATTTTCCTAAGTAGCTCAACATATTTATCTCCTTGAGGTTGAAAGAGATGTCGATGATCATGGCAAGCTATAAGAAACTTCCGGTGATCAAATATGCTGGCTTCTGCTCGACTACAAGGCTACAAATGGAAGTATAACGATTTAAAAGGTAATAATAGAATGATGACGTATAGTTTAAGGGTTTAAGCACCAATAAATTACCAAATGGTAGGTTTTTGGACATCGATCAACACGACACCCAATAGTTGCTCCAGCTCTGCCGCATCTACTGCACTTCAAAAGCCTTCCACGGCAAAGTGCGGCTCTTACATTTTTTAGGCACCCCAAACCAGCAAAGTAAACCTGAAATTTGACAAAGGCTGGATTTTCATAGGAAAAATCTCAATACCACTAGCATGTAGTATAGTGAAGCATTTAGATTGTTTAGCTGATGGCTTGCAACCACGTACTGTTGAATTTCATTAAGTCATACACAGCAATCAATGTTGACCCCTAAACACTTAAGAGGGGCATACTATATGACTTATGAGAAATGCAATCATGAAAAAAAAATCAAGAGAAGGTATGGACAAGGGCAATGCAGACTGTGTGAAACAGAAAGAAAAAAGATGCAGCAATAATATGTATAAAGGAAACTTAATATACACAATGAAATAACCATACGAGACATAGAGTGCAGTGCAAGCACAGACCTCGGGACTCCAAACTGCACAGTTCTGATGAACCCAGACACGGGCAATGCCAAATCGATCATGTATTGGACCTAATAGCTTTCCAAGCCATCCAGGGTCATCACCGAAGCCATCCCATATATCATAGTTTGGCTCCTCCGAAGGCAAAACCCCCTCATAGGTTTCATTCTCACTGTCAACAGTTTCATGCAATGCAACCTTAGGTGGTCTCCCATCAGTTCCTCCTCCACAAAGCCCACACCTCCTCCCTTCTTTAATCTGCATAACTCTATGTTTTTCCTCTGAAACTGGATGTTTCCCTGCTCTGTCCTTCAGAGCATCCTCAGACAATACTACATTTGGGACATCATCCATCTGTTCATCTAGCTGGACCTCTTTCGCTTGCTCATCAGGGCCACAACCATCCAATTCCATTTGCTGCTCTACAGGATGAGTGCCCTCGCCTGTAATCTGCTTATTGAGTTCATCAAGCAACTCATTTTCACCCGAATTGTGGGCCCCAACCACATCATTCATGTCGCAAGCTAACTCAACATCATTTCCTCCTTCCAACACAGGTGATTCCAATTCTTCGGTTTTGTCATCCCCTTGCAAACCGTCCTCCCTCGCTCCCTCCTCCTTGCCTTCTTCAAGATCAATTTCAGTGCCAACTGCTTCTCCTTCCTCCTCCTCCTCCACATCCTCCTCCACCTCCCCCTTGCCTCCTTCACATTTTTCCTCATCTTCTTCTTCTACTACAGTGACACTCCCCCCCACAGTTCCGTGTGCTTCGACATTCAAATCAATGGTTAAATTGATCTCCTTATCTCTCACTTCCCTACCTCGTGATGGAAAATCTCCGCTCCCCCTACCCACCACCTCCACTTCGTCATTCCCGTCCCGCACGTCCGCCACCACCGTCCTCACCTCCTCCTTGTCGTCATCGTCTTCATCTTCGAACCACAGGGTCCTCGCTCGTCTCACCAACCTGGCCTTCCCTTTAACCCTATCCCGCAGCCGCGAGCGCCACACCGTCCCTTCATCGTCCTCCTCTTCCATCACAAGGGCATCCGCCACGCGCCGCGACCGAACCTTTCGTGAGCTCCTGCTGCCAGACCCAGACACGCCGACGCCGCGGCGGGACCGCTTCCGGCGCGGGGAGGGGAGCGGCGATGTGTCAAGCACTACCGGCGCGCGGCGCACCCGCGTGCTCCGGCGGAGGCCATCCTCGTCCGAATCGTCCCCGCCGCCGCCCGGAGGTGGCGGCACCGGCGCGACATCGCGGATGGCGTCAAGCCGCTTCTGCTTCTTCGGGCCGCGGGAGGAGCCGGAGCCGCCGCGCCGCCGCTTGGGCGTCGACGGGGGCATCGGGGAGGGAGAGAGGCGATCGCGGCGCGCGCTCAGCGAGGAGACGACGAGGGTTTTTGGCTTTGGGTGAAGGCTTGCTCAGTTTGCCTCCGGTCGCGTATCCTTCCTAGAGTGCGAGGGTTTGGGCCTTCGTGGTGGTGAACGGCAGAACTGGTGGAGCTTGCAGCAACGGAGGAAGAGACGTGATACCACGCTCTCGAGTATGTGACTGACCGGTGGGGTCATGTATTTATGGACCCGCATGGCAGTGGCACGGGGGGAGAATTGGACCACTCCTTCGAAGGACGGGGTTTTGGTCTGGTCCGTCCGAGTCCGACTACACAGACCATTCTCGCGAGGAGATTCGAAAAAATATTTGAAATTTTGAATGGTTATTTGGCCACCACGTCCTGCCTGCGGAACCCAACCCGACTTCCCGCGTCTTTATGTACAGCCTCTTTCGTTTCTCGGGGTCTTTCCTTACATGCATTGCCATCACATAAACACAGCTTTACATAAATGTCGGTGAAAAACAGCAAAATCAGTTAATGTCATATTGCCATTGTAAAAAGTATCAATTTAATCTCTCAACTAGGTTTAGTTTTAGTTGGAAAAATTGACCACACTTAAAACTGGTATTAAAATGCTGAATAATTTATTTAAAATTTGTTTAAGATCTTTGATAAAAACCATACAAAATTCCAAAAAGTATTTTACAAAATTATAATGAATGAAATATATAAAAATAATAAAAATTGTAAACCCAAACAAAAACTAAAACTAAACAAGAAATCAAAGAGGGTCGTTACCTCTGAAAGTTTAGAAACCCCTGTGTTACTAAAAAAACTACATCACATAAGCAATAACATATTAGATTAAGAGAAAATTCCATTTCAAGCAACACAGTTGTACCTAGTTTATAGTTGTTTAAATTAAAATAAATAGTATGTGTCAACTATAAGATAGCAAAAATTTGGGATAACGAAGAATAGATTGAATATGGACCATATTAAAGCTTGAATAAACAATTGGTTAATGTGAGCAGGAATTGAAGTGTATAATAAAAATTTAGGCTAAAATTTAATAAAAATTAGTGTTACCTATCTGTAAAATAAGCTATCATATATGTTAGTTTACTCAAATATTGTTACTACCTAGTACCCACACGAACGCGCAGACTAGGATCCACTACACGTTCAGTCTAAAAGGTTAGAAATTCTTATATTAATCAAAGAAAAAGATAAAATATGCACCATCGATTTTAGTGCATCTAAATGTGCTTAACATGATCAGTGGCCACGTATCCAAAGAATATATAACTACACAATTCCAAAAAAAATAACTACACTAAAACTGCATCGACACATACTAGAAGAGATATCATTTAAATTAGGTAGGCTATAACTAGCGTTTATCATAGCTAACAAATTCTTAACATGTTTCTTAAACGTTGATATAAATATTGCACCACAATGCGTCAATGCATAGACCACCGTCTACCCATCTATGTAGTCGAGAGAGAGGATCTTAATTAGCCTAGATAGATGATATCCTAATTTTTCTCTTAGTTCATTTGATCCTCTTACAAATATTTATTTGCATCTGTAAGAGCATGCACGATGTCTTAATTTAAGCCATCTCTAAGATGTGCCACATCAGATTTATGCTATAGTGGAGGGAAGAGAAAAGAAAGATAAAAATGATGTCTCTTTGCTTATAAGAGTTGACTCATCATGATTACCAAGACAACTATAGAGATAATTAATATATAGTTTTATTAGAAACAACTGGAGACTACTATTGTACATGGCATATTGGTTGAGACATGAGTTGCCTCCAAGTGACATGGTATCTTGTTAAAGGTAACAACTATCTCAAGCACTGAACATGCTCTAACTTGGGTCAACAGTGGTTATGGCTATGAAGCACGTAAACCATCCCAATCCTAATCAATTAACTTTATTAAGATATTAACCATATTGGCTCTAAATGCAATAAATTCCCTCATTAACCTAATAAAAAAGGCCTTGCTATACATCTTTATGGGCGTAACTTATAATTTTTTATATAAAAAAGAGTCCATACTAAGAAAACAACTCATTCATTATAATAGGTTTCATACCCAAGTTGTAATTCTTTATATTAAAAGAAAAAGCTTACATATTAACTAAAATAAGATAGTAGAAATAAAACCAAAATATCTACTTTTCATATGGACATAGGAATAAACCTAATATGCAAATAAAATAAGTAGTTGGATTATCCTAACCTAAAACATAATTTGACATTCACACAAATTCTTCATAAATAATAATAGAAAAATTGAAAATCTACTTTTTATCAAAATAAAATTAGTGGTACAATTTTTATTTACAAAAAAACCTAATAAAACATAAATTTAAATTAAACATTTTTTCATATGTACTCAAAATTTAAACTATAGTTTGGAATAAAATTTAGTTTGATTATACAGAAAAAATGTTAAGAAACGACAAGCATAGAGTGCGAACGTGCACCCATCCACGTTCTACAAAAAACAGCATGAAGAAATAAATGGTGCACAAGTTTTAAAGAATGGTGGTGGAGGACGAGATAAAAAAAAAAAGATTACCTTTTTTGTTTCTGATTTCTTTTGTGTTAGGGTGCTAGAATTACAAAATTAATAAGAGAAAATACACGATCAATTATAGTGGGCTAGAATTCTAGAATATAATGATGTAGAGTTTAAATATATTTTTAGTTGAATCTAACAAATTATAGAAAACTTAATTATAAGCTAGTAAGTCTAGCCGTGCAAATGCATGCACGGATCTTCGTGCTAGTTTAAACTAAAATGAAGTGGGCTCGTACCATTTCCCGGATCTAAACATGATGAGCGTCGTCTGCCAAGTCATCCACGTGATTCTATCTGAATTCTGAACTTCCATTTGGTAGAAGCATATCTGCATAGACGCTCCAAACTAGCTCAGTCGACATGCAGACATGCCCGCATCATTGCTCCTCTTGGTGGCCATGGGGGTGGACGCCCCCCAGCGCAGCAAAAGGGATCCAATTTGTGTCCGAAATTCCGATTATAATCTGAAACCTATTCTACAAAAGTTGTAGCAACCCAGCAATCTGACCATTGGCCACGTCACTTCGATTGCAGGCCTGATTTCTGGCTATGGCCACGTCACCTCGGTTCGCCACAGCCATCCGATCATTGTCCGGCAACCTAAGGCGGGCGGTGGGTTCCCTTTGAATGGTTGCCACGTGCCCCCCACATACCAAGTCGCCCCTACCTCGCTTTTGTAGGCGCGCGCTGCCCGCACCGTCACACGCGCTCCTCTATCCTCTCCCCACTGACCGTTTCCTCCACGCCGCCGCCGGATCCGCGCGCGCCCTCTCCAGATCCGCGAGCGCCGCCGCCCGAATCACGCGCCTTCACCGGATCCGCGCGCGCTCTTGCTGGAACCGCGCGCCGCCGCCGGATCCGCGCGCGCCCTCTCCAGATCCGCGAGCGCCGCCGCCCGAATCACGCGCCTTCACCGGATCCGCGCGCGCTCTTGCTGGAACCGCGCGCCGCCGCCGGATCCGCGCGCGCCCTCTCCAGATCCGCGAGCGCCGCCGCCCGAATCACGCGCCTTCACCGGATCCGCGCGCGCTCTTGCTGGAACCGCGCGCCGCCGCCGGATCCGCGCGCGCCCTCTCCAGATCCGCGAGCGCCGCCGCCCGAATCACGCGCCTTCACCGGATCCGCGCGCGCTCTTGCTGGAACCGCGCGCCGCCGCCGGATCCGCGCGCGCCCTCTCCAGATCCGCGAGCGCCGCCGCCCGAATCACGCGCCTTCACCGGATCCGCGCGCGCTCTTGCTGGAACCGCGCGCCGCCGCCGGATCCGCGCGCGCCCTCTCCAGATCCGCGAGCGCCGCCGCCCGAATCACGCGCCTTCACCGGATCCGCGCGCGCTCTTGCTGGAACCGCGCGCCGCCGCCGGATCCGCGCGCGCCCTCTCCAGATCCGCGAGCGCCGCCGCCCGAATCACGCGCCTTCACCGGATCCGCGCGCGCTCTTGCTGGAACCGCGCGCCGCCGCCGGATCCGCGCGCGCCCTCTCCAGATCCGCGAGCGCCGCCGCCCGAATCACGCGCCTTCACCGGATCCGCGCGCGCTCTTGCTGGAACCGCGCGCCGCCGCCGGATCCGCGCGCGCCCTCTCCAGATCCGCGAGCGCCGCCGCCCGAATCACGCGCCTTCACCGGATCCGCGCGCGCTCTTGCTGGAACCGCGCGCCGCCGCCGGATCCGCGCGCGCCCTCTCCAGATCCGCGAGCGCCGCCCGGATCCGCGCACGCCCTCGCCGGATCCGCGCTTGCTCTTGCCGGGGAACCACGCACCGCCGCCGGGTCCGCGCGCGCCTCGCCGGATCCGCGCTTGCTCTTGCCGAGGAACCACGCGCCGCCGCCGGATCCACGCGCCCTCGCCGGATCCGCGCGCGCCACCGCCGGATCCACGCGCCCTCGCCGGATCCGCGGGCGTCCTCGCCGGATCCGCGCTAGCCTTTGCCGGAATGCGAGCGCAGCTGCCGGAAGAAGAGGAGGAGAAAGGAGGAGGGAAAAGGAGAGGAAGGAGGATTGTCCCGCCGCCGCCGTCGCTCCGGCGAGGAGGAGCGGTGGAGGCGGGGGAGCTGGGCTGCTGCGGTGGAGTCCCCCGAGTCCCCTGGGAGGACGACTCGGAGTCGGGCTGTCCGAATCCGGTGGAGGCCTATTATTACCTTCAATATTAGGCCTTTTCACTCATTTTCTTTAACCTGTAAGAAACCACGGATCATCAATTTATAGGGACAGAAGAATGTTGAAACATATGCAGAATGAGTAGGATAACGAATTCAACCAGATCATAAAAATATATGCAATTAAACACAAAAGCCTGAAAACGAACATACATCAAGAATTTGACAAACAACTCAATTGATTGTAAACTCAAGACCACTAGTAGATTCAAGTTCATGGCAGCAGTAATAAAACCAGCTTAAAGCTCAAGTTTTATTTAAATGAATTGCTCTTAGATTGTGCTAATGGGTTGCTAATATTAAATTAGCCATCCAACAATTAACAGGGCTATAAATCACAGGAGATAAAGTGGATTAGGACAAAATTAAATAGTTGAACAGCACTGCCTTTGGAACACAATAGAACTTTGCAACTCAATATACCAGGATAATCAATGTTTGGTCAACAGAGGGACTGCCGAACTGTTGCCCAAAAGGCAACGAACCAGCACCAAACTTGATAATCAGTACCACGGCTACAAGATCAACAGAATAACACTAAATGGAATACACTCAAAATAGTAGCACAGATACAAGCATATACCAGTGAGATGCACAACAAAGATCTAAAGGCAGTGCTTACAACAATTTACCCAAAGTCCTAGAACAGTTTATATGCATATACCTCAGAGCAAGCAATCATCACCGAGCAATTAGATTAAGCCCACAGCAAAGTACAAATTTCCTAATCAGAGCTCGGCCCCTGTTCAAAGAACAGTTCCCCAGAACCCTAATTGGACCACTGTATAGAGAGAGATTAAGCAAATACTTACGATGCGTCGAAATCAAACCAACAAGATGAGGCAAAGCGTGAAGATCACTGTCCCAGAAAACAATTCGCCGTGCTTGGAAGCACTACCGACAAAATGAATCGGAGATACAATTGCTGATACTCCACCACGGCCAAAGGCCAGGGCTAGAGCCCAAGGAGCAGGAGGACGCAACAACGGGTTCACGGCAACCACCCCTTGGCCGTCGGGAACCAAAGTCGAAGAGGAACACCACCAAGTCAGCCACCACCGGCCGGCGACAAAGCCGAGGCGCCGGCAAGAGTAGCAGGGGCGGCACATAGTAAGTGGATGGAAAGAGGAAAACCGAGAAGGAAAACTAGCTGGGAGCCCAAAAAAATCCCTAGAGAGGAGCACGAGACTTCCCCATATAGGCCATAGGAACGGCGTCCCCGAAGTCTCCGGCCACCCCTACATGCCCTCACGCGCCCGCGCAAGTCGGAGGCGAGCTAATCGCCGCCGCTGCCGCCTGTCAGCTCGGGTTCAAGGGAACCCTAGCTGTGGCGCTGAACAGCCTGGGGCAGGAACGCTGCCCCCTTCCCTTTTCTTCTCCCGTAATGGGCTAGAGGCCCACCGGTCCAAAGGGAAAAAGCCCAACAAAGAAAGCCCAATGGTAATGTCATGAAAATAATCATATATTGCAATCTTAGTTTGCAAGCAAGCAAGAAGATTCTTTTTGAGGCAACAAAGTTAGAAGGTCAACTACAAATAACAGTTTAATAGGACATATAAGACATGGATTGGTTGGTCTGATGGCGATTCAGGTGCAATTTGAATAACACATATCATACCTTTCATGTATATGTGAGCTGTGAAGGAAGCACATATTGGACTCCAGTCAACAAAGCAAATCGGATCTAAAATTCCATATGAAAGGCATTAAAAACTTAATTTTAATTCCACGCTTAAATTTCTTACCCGCTATGCCAGAAATACAAACACACTGTCAACACAAAATATAAAAAACCCGCGTCGGTCCTAGCGGGCGCAAGCGCGCTCTCACCGCTAGTTATATATCAAGCAGCAACAACATTATACAACAGATAGATTCAGGTCCTCTTCTCGTCAGGTTTTTATCTTATTTATTTATTTTCTAACTTCAAAAACTTTTCAAGGTGGTTTTGAGGGCTAGATCCTCTTTGTTTGACTTATGGTATAGTCTTTAGACACATCTTTAAGATAAAAAAGAGAAAGAATTCAGTATTAAAAAACAAATCATCTATTTAAACAAAGATAAATAAATAAAAATATAAGTTAGATAAGTCACGTAATAATCGTAATAGAAGGAGGGTTTCAGTTTTTATCACCCTATCGTTCTTCTTCCAGACATTTCAGATATACCAAACGAATCAACGAAACGAAAGCGATCAAAGCAAGAAGCAAGTTTTAGTGGTGATTGGATAGAGATAGGATAGCTCAGCAGGCACAGGCAAGTTAAAGCAGAGGGCAGAGCAACGCCTTTGATCGGAGTCGTCCGGGACCATCTAGCAGTCTTGCATGTGCAGCTTGACGTGCGATTCGACGCGATGCCACACCAGCTTAATTCAGTGTGCATTCGCGGATCAATTAATCTGCAAAGTGGAGACAAACATCGGTATCTGAAACAACTACTGCCTTTTGGCAGCATGTAACTGCCCCAACACCAGCCTTTGTTGAGTTGATCAGGAGATGCGCAGTGTGCATGTTCTATCGGTGTACTGATCGACCTATAGTACTGGTGGCCCCGTGGCAAACAACTCCTCCTGCTGGTAAGTCAGACACGAGATGTCGATCGGCGTCGTAGATCGGTGGATGTGCGTAACTGAATTGCATGCGTCGCTGGCCACCAGGTGATAATTAAACCACGCAGAGATGCTATTGAGCAGTATACTGTTTCAGCGGCACAAGGTGTTTTATACGATGTTTCGTGTGATGTTTTATAAATACTTTTCGTGTGTTGTGTCTTATACGTGCTTCATTCCATATTTTATAAATGTTCTGTTTATTTTGCAAGGTGTTTCATATTGTGTTTTATGTGAAACAGCTATACCGTTCCACGTCCCGGTAGCCCTTTAAGGCATGGCTTCCGTTTGTAGCACTGGATAAGCCGAGGAAAAAAATTAGGAAACTTCTAACATATGTGCGGATGATATGAGCCATACATTTTCTTGAATCATACGGTGCACGATGAAAGATACAAAGGTAAAGGTACTTAGGTACCGGTGGAGATACATAAGTATAGAGGGTAACCAGATCATTTCGCATCAAATTAATTAGGGGCAAAAACGTCCGCCCCCACGTCCAAGCACATCAACCCGTCCTTGACGACCTCGGCAGCGGCAGAGTATGTCGACGCAACATCGACGTGCATTCCGGAGTCCGACACGAGCCACCAAGCTGACATCACGCCGGCCGCCGCCGAGTCATGAACTACTCCGTCCAGGTCGATGTTGAAGATGCGGCAGATCAAGGTGGTGACAGGCGAGTAGGGCCAGATCCACAAGAACTGCTCCGTGTGCAACGCTGGCGGCAACGACATCGAGCTTCTGTGGTCCTCCGTCGTGGAGACAGCCGTCGAGGCGGCAGACAACCGTTCTAATGCGCCCAGTCCAGGTCAAGCTCCGCGGCGCTGCCGCCGAGCTCGAGCAGAAATCTGCCCCGCCGCTCCAGGTCGCGCGAGACACGATCGCACACATCGTTATAAAATTCCTAAAGAATTACCCCATTAATCCCCAAGTAATTACCCACCTGTCACCAGTTATAAAATTTTCACTTCCTTATATGCCCTTTCTGCGATGAACGTTCTATGTTTCTTCTTAACAAGGTACCTCTAAGTCAGGGGCGGACCCAAAGGGTAGTCCAGGTAGGCCCAGGCCTACCCTGGATTTTGGCCCAGCACTATACTATTAGATATAATTTTTTACATTTTTGGCCTGGCCCCAGGCCCACCTCTCCTCATTTTTCCTTGAGCTAGGCAAGCAGGCAGCGCACAAGCACGAGGCGCCCTGCCCCTGACTCCCCATCTCGGCATCTCCCTCCTAAAAGTAACCTAAATAAATACCTATGTTGCTTTGTAAATTTTTTTTTAAAGATGTGTCCTAGATTTTTTTTGTTTGATTAGGCCTACCCTAGGATAAAATTCTGGATCCGCCACTGCTCTAAGTATCTCGCAAACACCGTAGCAAACCTCAAAAAATTAATGTAGATCGTAGAACCACTCTGTCTCTGCATTAGCCATTAGGTGGTCAATCATGCATTCATGCCTGCATGGATAGTGCGCGGTGCGGCATACTTTGAAGCAGCGCGGTTGCGCCGCTCCTGCCTCCTACTGTGTGCGGTGTGCGTATGAATAATCGAATCTGCGTTTAATTTCTGCATCCTGCTGGGATTAGGTAACTCCAGGACGAAGGCAGCAACCCAGGAGCATTTTACGCAGGCAAAAACGATCGAGAGCGATGAGCATGGCGGGACACAGACAAGTTTGCATGCCGGAGAATGTCGTAAACGTCGGTGGACGGGTGGAGAGCATGAAGTCGTCTCTCGTCTCTCTGGCTGTATCTAGCAGCTACGGGCCGGTATTGTGAACATCTCCATCCGTCAAAAATCACGTTGCCAACATTTGGGATTTCTCACCTGTTTAGTCTGTTGCAATCGGCAGTCAGAAGCAAAAGTGGTCAGGATATCGATACACCCCCTGGGGCTTGAGCTTTTTATTGAAACCTGACTAGTGATGATGCTGGCAGATGACTCTCATGGCTGTACGCTCGCACGCATCACTGATTCGCTGCAGCCACATGCCGCCGCAACCACACAAGTTGACAATTCCTTCAGCCAGATGGGTCGACCACGATCATGATGAATTCTACCAAGTACCAACCCCCACCATGCTGTGCATCATCCATCCTCCTCCTGTCAGTTACGTGCCCGTCTAGCGAAGCAGCTCGATCGCCAGCCCCGCGCCGGCGGCGGAGACCCAACAGCAACAGCTATCGGATTGGAGATTTGGAGCATGCCCATGCATTATATATTCCCTTTCTCTCGTTCGCACAGTTACAGTTACATACCTACTACACTCACTGCCCTGCGCGGCTGCGCCCTTATTCCACGCGCCGATCATAACCTCCCGTCCCGGCAACCACCGCTCGGTACGCCCCACCAGCCACCGCACCAGCTCACCTCCAGCCGTGACCCCTGCCCCACCCCCACCTCCCTATATCAACCAACCTTACTGCCCTGTACTGATCACACACACACACACACACGGGGTCACTTGCTACTGCATTAGCTAGCTACTGCGCTGCCCCAGCCTCCTGCCGCTCGCCGGAGCTCACTCACACAATGGCGGCGAGGAGCGGCATTGCCGTCGTGGCGGCGGTGCTGATGGCGATGGTGGCAAAGTCGGCGGCGCAGGCCCCGAGCCCGGAGGCAGCGCCCAGCGGGCCCCCGAACATCACGGCGACCCTGGAGAAGGGGCAGCAGTACACGTCGTTCATCCGGCTGATGAAGGAGACGCAGCAGGACACGCAGCTGAACAGCCAGCTGAACAACTCCTTCAGCGGCTACACCGTGTTCGCGCCCACGGACAACGCCTTCTCCAGCCTCAAGCCCGGCACCCTCAACTCGCTGACGCAGCAGCACCAGGTGGCGCTGGTGCAGGGCCACATCCTCCCGCAGTTCTACTCCATGGAGTCCTTCCAGACGGCCAGCAACCCCGTCCGCACCCAGGCCTCCGGCGCCGACGGCCCCTACACCCTCAACGTCACCGCCATCGGCACCTCCAGCAACCAGATCAACGTCTCCACCGGCGTCGTCGAGGTCACCGTCAACAACGCGCTCGTCGTCGCCAAGCCGCTCGCCGTCTACTCCGTCGACAAGGTGCTCCTGCCGATGGAACTCTTCGGGGCCAACGCGCCGGCCGCCGCGCCCGCCGCCGCCGCCGGGGGCAAGCCCAAGAAGGGGGCCACCGGGGCCGCCGCCGGGCCGGCCGGCGCCGACGACGCCGCGCCCACCGGCGCCGCCAGCGCGAGGCACGTCGGGTGGTGCGCAGCCACCGGCCTCGCCGCCGTTCTTGCTTGCCTCTTGTGAGATTGGAGTAGCTAGCTGTGCCTAGGGATCGATGGCTTGTCAATTGTCATGTGCATGCATTTGATGGGTCGCTTCTTTGCCTTTTGTTTTTTCCCAAAAAAAAAAATCTTGACTTGTTAATTCTTTTATATTCTTGTTCTTGGTGGTTTGTAAGATCGGGTTTATGTCATTGGATTTATATGTGTTGTTAATAATGCATTACTTTCGAGTCGTTTCATTTGCTTTCTCCTACTTGTTCTCGGTAGCAGTACAATTCATAACATGGTGTCATGGACCAGTACGTGATCATTGGATGCGCTCTGTCCTTGGGTCGTTCCAGAGAGAAATGTGGTGCCCGGAGATAGAGGCATGGTTGTCTGTCGGTGCTTTACCCGTGTTAGGTGAACTAATTAGCAATGATCAGGGCATCAAAACCGGTTAGTCCGTGCATGATCGATCTAGCTGGTCCATTCATATTCGTTCGTGCCCCCTGCTTAAAATTGGATAATGGTACACGTCTAGTTTTCCTTCTTGGATTTATCGAAGCGATTGGGGCGAGGCCAGAGGCGGCCAGCTACCTCATCAAGGAGTTGGTGGAACATGGCCGGGCCCGATCTAGACGGGCTCGTGGTGCCAACCGCCAAGTATAATTCGTTCGGTGACGAGTCGGTTCGGACGCATCGTTGAAGTGCGTGTGCTCTGCATGGGGGCAGCAGCAGCTAGGCTCCAGCGACGCAGCATGTTCGCGGATTTGATAAGAGGCCGTGACAGCTAGCGCTCGCACTTTTGGCATATAGTTAAGTTCTGCGATAAGGACGCAGAAACGCCATATATCTTGTGGAATTATGGCTGATTAAACTCCGGTGATCTGGTCAACATCGATCAGGTGCGATCAGATCGCCGCCTTGATCTCTGGTACAGATCGCAGTTCAGAACGCTCACGCTCTGTTGGTTAGGACTTAGGACCCGATGGGAGATGGCATTGCCGGCGTCAGCTCGTAATAGTCGTCGTTCCTACTACCGGCATGGCGACGTGCCATACACGTAACTAATTCGGCACCCAATTAAGCTCTGCGTTGCCATGGCTCATGAGGAGGATACATACAGAGCGGCGACGCATCGCTCTCAATCATCAGCGGCCAGCTAGCGCTGTCGGTACGAAAATCCGTTTTCATATACATGCAGATGATTAATTGCTCGGCACGCCTAGTTGGTACGACCGAGCAACTTTAGGAGTGATGCTTTGATTCTTTCTTAGCAGCAGCTGCTGCTGGCCTGCTGCTTTTCTGGTAGAGTGCAAGAAAATGCGAGAAATTATAGCTAGCTAGCACTGGCAGCAATGTATTTCTATTAGATTTTGTGTCGAATATGTGTACTAGGTTACATGGACTCTGTGTTGTAATAAGCAGGGTTGATTCATAGTTAGAGTCAGACTCTAGCCAGACCTCCACTATACAAAGGAAGCTAGCCCTGGTGTAACAATATCAATGACTTTTTAATAGTAGCATAGACAAGAGAAGGTCAACGGCCGGCATGTGGTTGTGACCTTGTCAGCCGGTGTGCTGCGGTATTATGGATTAGGGAGCAGCGCCCATAATCAGAGCCCCGCAGAAGTAGGCGAAAGCCGAACTGTGTTACCAAACATCGTGTCTCCTAGTGTCGTTCGTTATCTTGCATTGGCGCATATAACAAGTGGTATCAGAGCTTGATTGGCGAGTTTGGCCATGCGGAAGATATAGGGGGAGACACGAGGTTGCTCATTTGCGTAAGATCTTTCTTGACATCTCTTCATACAACATACTTGCTGAAATACACAAGCTACACATCTCGCTGAGAAGCATGAGATCATGATGTGAAGCAAACACTAATAAAAAGGGTATAAGTTTCATTCAGCTAGCCGCGGTGAATGTTGCCGCTGCATCATCTTTAGATAATGGAGATTGAGAGGCACAAAACGAAAACAAAACGTACCTAAATGATCGGTCCATCGGCCGGTGGATCAGAGTAGACAAGCTGAGCTTCTTATCTCTAATATATCTATCTTTAATATATCAGATCAGATTTAGAGTTTATCTCTGATATATAAGATCAGTTTTAGCAGTTATCTTCTTTTTTCAATATTCACTGTTAGATTTGCATAATATTATCCACATTCAACGATATAGATATTTTTCTTTTTTCTACGATTAATATGAGAATTTCTACTATTTCTCAATTAACATGGGAATTTCATGGATTTTAGGATTAATCTGGTGGTTCCGTTTAACTCAGGCGATTTTTCAGAAACCCCCTCCCCCTCCTTTTTCAGAAACCGAGGCGCTGGTGGATTAGGGATGTGGTTGGGGCTGGGCCGTTGGGATGAGATCCAAGGGCCGAGGATTGATGTTTGCATTTGTGCACTGAATACTCTTTTGCACTGAATATGTTGTCGATAGGTAGATTACGATGAAAAATAAATTAAAAAGTGTTTGCGTGCAAGTTAATGTGTTCGCACGATTTTGTTAGTTTTCTCCGGTAAAAAGTAGTAAGATTACATGCAAAAATCTGGCCGGATTGATACTCACGAGGTCGACGAACGCTGACCCGGTAGTGGCTCGAGAGTACTCCCTCCGGATCGTTTTATTTGACGCCGGCAGGTCAAAGGAAAAATATCGAAATATTTGACGTCCCAGCCAGCGTTCAGCACAATCCAAATTTTTGTTCCCGATTTTGCCCTTGCCCTGCCCAAATGCGCTGTTCACTTGCTCCCGCACGGCGCCGCTGTCCCATCCCGCGCCGCGCCGCGCCGCTATCCCATCCCGCGCCGCGCCGCCGTCTCCTGCACCCACGCGCCGTCGCTGGCTCCTCCACCCACGCGCCGTCGCCGTTGCCGTCTCCTCCTTTGTCCGCGCGGCGTCGCCGTCCCCTCCGGTGCGCCGCTGCCATCTCCTCCTTTGGCACGCCGCCGTCGTCTCCTCCTCCTCCCGCACGGCGTCGCTGTCCCCTCCGGCATCCCCTCCTCCCGCGTGCCGCTGCAGATCCCGCCGCTGCTCCACGAGGGCGGTCGCGGAGTCGCCATGAAGGGCCGCTGCTCCACGAGGGCTGCAGATCCTGGCATGAGCAAAGGTTGCACATTTCTGAATGTATATGTGCTACATCTTCCAGTAAATCCCAGCGAGGTGGAGGAACCCGGAGACGAGAGCCCATAACAAGATCTGCGCGAAGAAGACGTAGAGGAGGATGCCCACCCTGGTTGAGTGCCACACTCTGACGAACACATGCTTCCTGACCCAGTACACCTGCAGTGGCAATCGCCAAAGCTGATAACTCTCATGAGCAGATGAGCTCCTTATAAACCAGGGTTCTCTGCAATTTGCTGCTGTTTTATGTGAGCTTGAGTTCTCTGTTCTTACCAGTGTGTTGTTGGTTCCCTTGTACTCCTGTTGAGGAACCCTTCAAATATGCCTGACCTGGCCTGCCGCTGCCGGGAGTTCACCTTGTAATTTTGGAACTTTGTAATTTCAGAGCTTGTAATTTCTAGGACATGAGTACTCAATTGGTTGTATAGGCATACCTGGCATGAGCAAAGGTTGCACATTTCTGAATGTATATGTGCATTTGTACCTGCAGCTTCAGAAATTTTGTGAAGAGCATCCTGAAATATCCTCCCAATTGACCTGCAATTGTTGGAGTAAATAGTCCAGTTCATAATAAGCTCAGAGTGCATAGAGGGCTGATTTGAATCCTGCCCGGATTGGCTACAATAGTAAAGCACCATTAGTTCAAAATTCAGTAAATACACAAGAAGAGGAAAAAGTTACAAAAGTTTCAACAAGATGCTTCAGACTATATTAAATAGTCAAGGTGGTCAGGATGGTCTCCTAGGCCAGCAACAACCAGCAGCCATGATATCATCCCAGAAAGATAAAGTCCATTAACATGGTGGAGGAAAAACAGTTATCTGTTAACTTCTTAGCTTGACACATATACTCAAAAGCCCTGGCAAAGCAGCCACAATATGATGTTAATTCAAAATTAACATAACCAGTTTAAGAAAGATATTTTCCTCGTATTCTTAGCAGAAAAACCAAAATTTGTGCTAACCTGTCAACTTGCAAAAGCCCATGTCCTGTAGTCAGTTTCTCCTCATGATCACGCGATGCATCGGGAGAGAGTTCTCCGTGATTAGAAAAGGAGCGGGAACGATATCCATCAACAAACTACGAAGACTGGAGGCATATATTGGGGGGATTGATCTACGTTCATATCACCCGAGGCATTTAGCAAATCGGAACCACGGCAGCGGGTATCAAGTCATCGAATCACGTAGCGGATCAAAACTCTAATCTATGAGCAAAGTAAGATAAGAGAAGAAACACACATATGAAGAGCAAATATCGGCACAAGATCAATCTACAATTGAAGACCAAGAAATATCGAAGGACGAGGCCGATGGATCAAACAGAAAGGAGTGTGGCTGGACCGTGAACTAATCTAGATTGAGAAGGTGCAATCTATCTATCAATCTATTATATCATTAAAGCAGAGGAAAATGGAGCCACCGCCACATCATACGAAAATCCTAAATCAAATAAAAAGAAAAAGAAATAATCTCTATAACAAACTACTAAAACTGATCTAATAAATTAGAGATAAACTCTAAATCTGATATGATATATTAGAGATAGATTATGAGTTGGATATTACTTTAAAAAAGAAAGATTATGAGTTAGAGATAAACTCTATATTCTAACACAAATCTATCCGTGTAAGGCTGTCTCCAACCGCATCCCTTAAAGCGTCCTCTATTTTAAAATAGGGGATGAATTATTCCCCTATGTGCTTCAACAGCATTCTCTATTACGTTCCCTAAAATAGAGATTTTCTCTCCATTCCCTTATATGTAGGGTTTTCTTTTCTTCCCCTATGTAATTCTCTATATAATGAACGCTGTTGGAGACGAGAGAAATATAGTGGGAGATTTTATTAAAGGAATCTTGTATATGAAGTTATAGGGGATCAAATTTATGGATTTCTGTTGAAGAGAGCCTAAACATGGGGGCAAAAAAAAAATTATGAGTTAGTTTAAAACTTTATATGCTAACACAAATCTAGCCGCACAAATGCGCGCGGGTCATCTCGCTAGTTCATATAATTTACTATTTTCATATAGTTATGTTTTTTTGAAAATTGATGGTTAATTGACCATGTCAGATGGTTACATGGCATAAATTTCATAATTTTAAAAAAAATAAATTTTAAAAAATATAAAAATAATTTATGCATATGTTTGGCCTTTCTTTGCTGGAAAAAAATGTAATTAACACAATGGTGAAATCTGTTTTTCGATCCGACCTTTCATTAAAAAATTACGATGAAAAATAAATTACAAAGTGTTTGCATGCAAGTTAATGTGTTCGCACGATTTTGTTAGTTTTCTCCGGTAAAAAATAAGATTACATGCAAAAATCTGGATTGATAGTTAAATATTGCTTCCTAGCTATGAGGTCGCCCAACTCTGACCCGGTAGTGGCTCGAGAGTAGTTTAACTAGGCTACTTTTATGAGTAGTATTATGTCACCGTGTGTATATGTAGTGTTTGTGTGGGTTTTTGCATATATGGTACTAAAAAATTACAAAATATAATAATGACTTGTTTCTACGCATGCCATGATGTTTTTAACTTTGTAGCGACATGTATGTTAAAACTAAAACAGTTCCCCTTAGGGGCCCTGGGTGGATACAGCGAGAGAGCAGACCTAAAGCAAGTCAAGCGAGACAGGCCAACAAGAAAATCCAAGCAGGTTTGAGCTGCTTTTGCTTACTCGTATGCTTGGTGGCTTGGTGCTGCCCAGCAGGAAGGAATAAGCCTAGATCTCAAACCGTTGCGGGCAGCTTAGAATTCGATCGCGGAGAAGTCTGATTATTCGATCGCTTAGAATTCGTCCGGAAGAAAGGATATAGACCGACTGAAAAGGGAAACTCTTCATAAGCGAAAGTTTGAAAGGCGCAATATTTTCCCCAAAGGATAATTTTATCGGCTAATGTACCAAGCCAGCCTTTAGATTGACCGAACACTAAAAACCTTCCGCCGGCAGTTGATCGTGTATTTCATAGGATTTCTTGTTACTCATGTCGGCATTCTCATTTCTGATATGTGTAGGTCTTGTCACCAAAAAAAAACTTCCCCGATTGATAGAACGCCCCGCTACTGACACTTGAAAATGCAGCTTTCAAGGTCTCATCGCTTCGGTGAATCATTTGAGCCCTGAGACATTTGCGATGTGCATCGACTCGTAAATACAGCAACACACATAGCGTTTCATTTTCTACAACATTTTTCGCACACTTTTAATCATGTCAAATCTACATACCTAATCAATCCCCATTCTACCCCTCCCGTTTGATATGATCAATCCTGTCTAGATCTCCGACGCCTCTCCCACATTCCCCGTGATGGCCATCCAATAAACCCCTTCCTCTCCCTTGTTGCTAGTGCCCTCTCCCCTGATCCCATGTCCACCCACCGCGTCGCCGCCGTAACCCGTTCCATCAGTTGCCTCGTTGTATCCTCTGGCATCACCATGGTCACCATGACCTACGAGCGATCTAGCATCTCGTGAGGAGGCGCTAGCCCAGCAAGGAGCCCTACACATATGAGGAGGTGCAAGAGGGGATTCAACGCTAAAACGGTAGTGATCCATGTCACCATCAGATGATCCGTCAATGAATTCTTTGGTGTGTGCACCCGTTGACGAGCCAGACGAGCTAGAGGATGACAATGAGGTCATCCCGCCGACTCCTCCGATGAGTAGTCGGAGGAGGTGGTTGTCACCCTTCCTGGATTAACCCAAGGATCTAATGACCGGGACACCTCCCCCGAGGACAGTGAGAAGACATGGGCCACCATGACGACGACAATGACGACTACTCCGACTCTGATCCGATGAGTGGTGATGACACCTTCCTTTAAAGTAAAAATATTTTAAAATGTATTTGTGTCGGTTCTAACTATATGTAAACTAGCATATAGAATGGTCGTGCACATCGGTGGTTGTTAGTTTGTGCTACTCCGTAGTTAAAAAAATTGGTTGATATGTAGTTGTGTCAGGTTTTGCTTTCTTTTGTTGACTAAGGGGTTCAACAAGATTAGGGCCACAATCCATCCCGAGTCAGGTTCGGTCAACCATTTCTCCGACCGAGCACCTACCAACTAGGATTGTTCGATCATAGGTGTAGGATACTACCGCCGCTCCTCAAACTCTGTCTCCTGGCTCCCCTTTCCCCACGTTTTCTTAATTCTCCTCAAACTAGGTGTTGCCACCAAGTCTCCTCTTTATGTACCCTCCACCTCTCCATTCCCAACCACTCACAACGACAACCTTGTCCCCCACACAACGATGGCCCCACCCCCAGTGGAGGTGACCCCGTCCCCAATTGCAACAAAAAAAACGCATTGTCCCCCATTGTGGCAGCGCCCTCATCCCCATGATGACAACGGTGCCCTTGTCCTTAATGTGGATAGTAGGACCTCGTCTTCTGGACAATAATAGCATCCTAATGGTCGCTCGTCCCTCAGATGGCAATAGCATTATGATGGTCTTATCACCCGTGATGATGCCATCTAAGGGCGGGGCAGGGGGAGGGAATGGGTGTTGAACCGAGATGATCCTAAATACCGGATCAGATCGAGATAGGACTCAGATAGGCCTGGGTCAGGACGGGCGAAGCCGTGACCCGGGCACCCGGCCTTGATCTGACCCTCAATTTCTGCCGGCCACCCCACGGGCGATGGCTGCTCCTATTTTCTTTCTTTATTTTCTAGTATGGCCACTAGGCAACCAAAAAAAAATGTGTCAAATCCTAAATGGTAAAGGCCGACGCAGGCCATCAAGGCACCGACCCATGTTCTTCTGGGCCGACATTAACAGATAACGTGAACAACAAGTCGATTAGAAAAATCAAGATGTACAACAGGTTTAATCGATCCTAATTGCCAGGCCTATTTAGAGCTCCTCTTAAAAAAACATATTTAGAGTTTAGATTTGTCTGCCATGACTAATCATACATCCAGTCAAGTGCATGTGCCTTATCACGTAGAATTGAAACAATACCAGGTGTTATCCTACCATATTATCATCGCCGTATTTATTTCATACATTTAGCTCAGCTTTCAAGTTTAGCTGCGTGTATGATCAGCCCCATCTATTTTTCTTTGTTTATATATACTCCTTACGCCCTTACGGTGACTATGGAGTACTATAAATTGTGCCTTACGGTGACTATGGAGTGGTGAGTCATGAAGTGTATAACCAATCCTGACTACAAGCATTGTAACGATATACTTTTCTTCTGTTTATTGCTTTTCATACATTTACGTTGTACACTTGTACTTTCAAAAGCTTTTAATTGGCAAGGATACTTTCCTTCTAGAATTTAATGGTACTCACGAAGAAATTAATAGTTGAAGACAAGGATGTATTGAGCTGACGCAATCAAGCATGAAAGTGTGGCTAAATTCTTAAAAAAAATATATATAGTTGAAACTGATCATGGTGTAGATGTGACTCAATATGTTCAAATGCAATCCTCTACCTATCGGTCTCGCAATATTCTTTTCTATTATCTTCTTTCATTGTAACCAACCATGTTTCCTTAACTTAGTACATAGTTGTCCAACAACATCCCAGAAGAGCGGCGACAACTTATGGTTTCGCAATAGAAGGAGAAAAAAAAGGCTTGATCCCATCGTCTCCCTCACTGATCGGTAGCCTCCGGGCCTACACAGGCCGAGGTGGGGAAGACGAGGATTCTGGTCTGGTTTAGAAAGAGGTATGTCAGGTAGTAGGATAGGGTTTTGAAATAAGGGAACTTGGACAATCCGGTGTTCATAACTTCTGTGATGATCTAGTGCCGACAAGTACGTCTTTTGCATATTTGTTCTAGCATTTGATGATCCATGTGTTGTTAGTTTGGTGATAAATCTAATACTAGATAAATAATATATAATAAAAATTAAATATCAAAATATAGTTTTTAAGACCGTATCAAATCAGAGCATGTCTTATATATTTGCTCGGAGGGAGTATTTCAGTGAAACGTTTGCTATCTTCACATGAAAAGAGCATATATGTGGAGCCAATATTGCTTGCATTGTTGTACAAGAATTTCTCAAAACACATGAACGAACTGTTTCAGGAATCAGATATTTTTTTGCCTGGTAAGACGACCGAAAGAGCGGATGAAATGACAAGATCGCGACACTTGACTGCTCTCTCGCGCCTCGTGGGATGGATTGACGCCACCACCAAACTCCAGAAAATAGCGACGTCTGACCCTAGTTTCTATATCATATGCGTCCGTAATCATACCTGCTCTGCTCCAACTGACGTACGTGGCTACGTGCCGACATGCCATAGTGGCAATTTTTTCTTTGGAAAAAAAACCGAATTTTTTTTTCTCCACATGCCATAGTACAATTTACAGATAGAACAGCATGACGTTGTACCCCTTCACCACATCCCATCTATTTATATGTGCAAAATTTTCCTCCAATCGCATTCAGATAAGATGTGGTCAGTGGCGCAAGATGGGTGTGCTTCTTCTAATAACAGCAGCTCATCTGCGATTTTTTTCCCCCGTCTTTGGCGCGATGCTAACACGTACTCGGAGACAACGGAAAGCTTTCCGCAACTCCGCGCGCAGATCTGTCCGTGGATAAAACGGGACGGTGGGCTTCTTAAAAAAACGGAACGCAGGGTGGGAGAGTGGGCCGGGCTATCTCAGGATATCGACGACACGTCAGTTAGGATCCGCCTCCGGGGCCCAGGGGGCCCACGGCTGACGACGGGGAGACGAGCCGCGCGCGCAACTCCCGGCCAGGTCCGCTACGCGTGAAACATACGTGGCTCTATTTCCGCTGGCTTTTGTCGCGACGCTGGTCGCCGGGCGCTTTCCACGGGCCGGACGGCGGGCCCGTGCTGGCCCGGCTAGCGTGAGCTGATGAGGAAGATGGCCAGATGGGTGGCTTCGTTGACTGATTTTTTCCACCCATTGTTGACTGTTTTTCCTTCTATATTTTTCATTATTTATTTTAAAAACATATGCCGCTTTGGGAAATTTACATAGTTGGCGTCAGAAAAAAAATTCTCATGGTAGAGACGATATGTGTCCCGACCATTAGCGTCATTGAAGATCGTATCCTATCTAAGAGCCAGCCGGTCATCCCTCTTCCCATCCCCCATAGCAAACCAGAGCGCAACAACACAACGGAGAAGGAGAAGGAAAATAAAGAAGAGAAAAAAGGTGGAAAATGGGAAAAGTGTTATGGAGATCCCCTCGCCCCTAAGGGATTTTATGAAGAACCGTTCGGAAGGCATTCAGTAACTCATATGTCTATGCGGAGATTATTTCAATTTGGTGAGGCCATTTGACTTGTCTTACATTTACAGGAGAAGGTATTAGATGTGCGTAAATTGCGCCTATGGCTCAACCGATGAGACATGACCGGTATGCAGTGTTGGAAAGCATTGATGCAAGCACCGAATGCAAAAAAGAATGATGCAACCCTCATCATGTGAACAATGTTCTCGTACGTCCCCAACCTTAACTCCAACGTAACTCATTTAATTGTATGTTCCTTATATAGGAAACAAGTCTTAATGGAAACATTTGTGGGCACGGATCACCACAAATCTAACTCGCAAGCGATAGGTTGTATAACCAAGTTAACCAGCCAACATAATCATTCTATTAATGCTTAGTATGTCCTCTCTGACGGTCTAGACAGTCCCATGTGACATAAGCAAATGGCGATAAAGCCACTCTGTATGATCCTTCTGCTACCTCCCATCTCCATTAAATATTTAAAATAAAATTTGTTTGACATTTACCTACAAAATAGGACCAAGCACACTATTAATTATCATTGTTTCAATATCTTTAAATACTTTGTCACATTTTATATACAAACGCATTATGTATTTTTAATAATCTATTTTATCCTAATTAATATATGCCAATTATATTAATTATATATTTTCCCAATAAAAATGTACTGCTAAGATTTTTCTAATTTTATACGGTCGGAAAAATATTATTTTGATCAACTATCCACTCATGTGGCTACCCTACCATTTTTTCAGTCAGTGTATCCTCCCATTTTATTTATCTGCCTTTTCTTTTAAATTCATATGAAGTATAGTAATTGACCATTTTTCGGTCATAATTTTCAAATTATCAACCAAAATTTTATTTCGACCAACTGTCTTTCTATATGGCTACCCTACCATGTTATCAATCAACATGTCATCCAATTTTAATGTTCTTATTTTTTTCCTAATTATCATGTATCAAGTATATTAATTATCAAATTTTCCTAAATTAACTCTACCATCAAGAACCCCATAATAATTTTATATCGTGTGGCTATCCTACTATGTTATCATTCAACATGGCATTCAATTTTTTATTTTATATTTTTCCTAGTTAGCATATAATAAATATATTTCTATTTATTTTTTCCTAAATTAACTCTACCGTGAAGATTCCCCAAATAATTTTATAATATGTGGCTAACCTACCATGTTTTCAAAAAAAAAAATTAAGGTACACATATTTATATTTAACTAAATTTTATGAATCATACGCTAACTACAAATTATATCTATTTAATTAATCACATAAACTAAAATGACATGGAGAAATTTAACTAACAGAATTATGATGCCACACAAGGAAAATTGTACTATCTTCCCTCCTTTTCCTCTCGCTCCCCCGCTTTTCTCTCTCTTTTTCTCTCCTTTTTTTCTCTTGTTTCCTTTCTGTCGGTGTCTGGGAATCGCGCTCCTGAAGAGCAGCGGGTCCACGGACCGGCAGACGAATTTGTAGTTGGTGTGAGGCCCAACGACAACCCTTCTCAGCAGCCCGGGTGGCGGCCAAGCCTGCGGAAGGCTAGGGCCGCGCAGTCTTCCCGGACAAGGGCCTGGTGCGACTAGGTGATCCGGGTACAGATCCTTCGTACAGTGGGAAGACGAAATTATTTGCTCTATTGGGTTTTAAGCCGATTGATCTTGTAATCGGATTCTTTACAGCCGATTGCAAATAACCTGATCTGGCTATATTCAAAAGCCGATTAGGCTTATATTACTGATATTTTTCTCCTTATTGATTTACAGGTAAAATCAATTGGCACGCTTGGTTTTAGTTGCGACGCGATCACTGAATCGACGCTTCTGCGTGTGTGTTCACAGAAACCCACGTTTTTGTGTCAACACCTACCATGTTTTCAATAAAAAAAATTAAGTTACACATATTTATATTTAACTAAATTTTATGAATCGTACGCTAACTACAAATTATATCTATTTAATTAATCACATAAACTAAAATGATACGGATAAATTTAACTAACTGAATTATGATGCCACACAAAGGCGAACGAAAATTGTACTATCTTTCGCCCTTTTTTCTCTCTTTCCCCGCTTTTATCTCTCTTTCTCTCTTTTGTCTCTTGTTTCCTTTCCTCCTGCTGCTTTGTATTGTGGTGCGTTGGGGTGGGTGGGTTTTGCATGTGTGGGATAGGAGGGGTGGCCGGGGTAGGCTCACCCAATTGCTTACGGTGAGGAGGGGGGCAATCTCGTCAGGCGACAGGCGCCCCCTACCCAAACAGCTTCCAACGCCTAGCGGCAAAGGTTGGCACGACGCTAATGGTTGGGACCCTGTCGCCCATGCTCTAGGCGATCCCCCTCCCTTTCCTCTGACTAAAAATACGAAAAGGCCAACGTGACATATATTTTTGAAATAAAGAATAAAAGCAAAAAATTTCGTTGACCACCAGCCGGGCTAGTTTAATCACTAAAAATAAAAAAATCTTCGTTGACCAAATGCCGGGCTAGTTTAATCACAAGCAGCCCATGATCCAAAAGAAAACCAAGAGATGATGGAATGAATTTCTTCGTAGCCTGCGGCTGACGCAGTGACGCCACTGAAAATAAGGGAAGAGACCGATCGAGGGTCTGCGATACATTTTTACCATTCGAATTGCATGTGGTATGAACGCTCAAGACCTTTTTTTTTTACGAATGAACGCTCAGGACTTGCTAGTTGCTAGACTCAAGGATTTTTAAGTAAAATGCACTCAAGGATTTCATAGCCGCATAGTGAGAAATATGCCGTGCCGAGTCGGTGCCGGGTTACCGGAATCAAACCAAACCTGATGTAAACTAAAATTTGATGGTCCTTTATCAAGAGGTGAACATTTCGAGCATGGCCTCCATTTGCACTATTAAAGCACTCCATTAAAAGGTTAATTACCATTCTGAGTTTATCCCTACACGGCTGCGCCGAACATTTTTGTTAGACCTAGACGCCTCACCTAAAGCAAGCTCACTCACTGTTGAACCCCATTGTTTGGCTCTAGGCCTCTAGCCTCCCTCCTCCATCATACCATCCTTCTTCACCGGCCTCTTCCCACATCGAGCTTTTCGTGCTAGACTCCTCCACGAAACTTCACTGCAATTAATGGGAGCTCCACCCTATGGGGCTACCACATTAGAGACGAGCTGTTAGAGTGGGGCCTGTTTGGTTTGAATACTAATATTGTCACAACTTATCACAACTAACTTGCCAAAGTTGGCTAAGCATAGTTTATTGAAATCTTAGCCACACTTTAGCTAGCCTAAGGAAATTTTACCACACTTTTCTCACTCACTTACGTATAGGACCCACATAAAAAAGAAGAATCTTGCCACAAGTGTGGCTATGAACCAAACATATGTTAGCTTGGTCAAACTTGCCTAACATAAGACGTGTCAAGTTGTGTCAACCTTAGTCACCAACCAAACACTGTACCTGTGATAAAGCTATAGAAAAGGGCAAAACCTTCCGCCATTGTAGTTGCTCCCGATCCATAATCACCGCCGTTCAAACTCTAGATTTTAGAACTTTATATACCATTTTGTTTTTATCGCTATGACTATTAGCCCTCGATTAGGACTTCCATTACGTACGGACTGATTGGTCTGAAATTAATCCTAACATCTGACTCTATGCTATGTGCGTATGTCACTAACCTCTGCTTTTATGATCAACTATGTTGTGATTTCATATCTTTTGGTTTGCAAAAAATTCAATCTAATTGAATAAGAAAGGGCGCTAAATAAGAGGAGTAAATACAAAGATCTATCAACGTCACGACTACAAACCACTATCATCACTGATCACTCTAGCAGCCAGTCGCCTAGTCATAACTAGGTTCTTCTTGTATAAGTCTTGCAAACACACTTCACATAATGACACTCAACTAATCATAGTACCATAACTAGCATTCCTCTCTGATCTGTCGGTAAGTTCAGTCAGTATTTGTCATCGTACCAGCGGAGGAAGCCAAGGTGTAACGAAAAACGCCAGTTTGGACTGCACGCGTGGCGTACGTGCTTGCGTTAATTTGGGAGTGGGTGAAAAATTGTCGAATACAATGGTTTGCTATATTTGTTTTTTACTATTTACGTGCATACAAATATGAATATCGTTGATAAAAAAACAAATATAAATAATAAATAAACTATATATAAACCAAAACGGGCACAATTATTTTTCAGATCGGCATGAAAATCTGTTAATATCCATTTACTTTACTAACATATCATCAGTTGTAAGTTGTAAAAAACTAATTTTATCTAATCGGATCTGCTCACTATCAGTGGCCTGGACGGCAGTTCACTCGCCCAGGCGACTGCCTCCCCCTGCCTTCGGTGAAAGAAATTTGGGGGGAGGGGGCACCGAGAGGGGGAGAGGGTGAGACTGTGAGAGGGGGTAGAGCACTTGCGACTGTCGTATCTTTCTCCTCGCCGGTGACTACCGTCGCCATAGCCACCACTTGGGTTAGGGTTAGGGTTTGGGGTTGGGGATCTCCATGCCGCCGGGCTTAGAGGGATGATCGGAGGAGGCGGTGGCCTGGCGGTTGGTTGGGGATGGAGT
>SPJY01003267.1:994138-1083769 GCA_005191435.1 Raddia distichophylla
GGGTGAGATTGAGGGAGGAGCGGGAGGGCGGCGGCGGCGGCGGAGGAGGGGGTGGGGGGGTGTGGAGGAGGAGGGGCACGGGTGAGATTGAGAGAGACGCGGGGAGGAAGGGGGATAAAAAAGAGAGAGAGGGGAGATCTGGTCCAAAAAATCGTCTGAACACCCCTATAGGGACCCAGGCGACTGTGAGGGAGTCAATCCTTTATCTAATTTAACCCTTTAAAGTTTTCACGTTCGATACAACAAGACATAGCATGCGCCGAGTTCTATTATTATTATCTGCACGAACGTTCATGGCGTGGTGTGTCTGAGGTGTGCGGCACCCATTGCCCATGGTGAAGTCGAATTGATATGATTTTATGACACCATGCACAATTGATCATTGATCATGACGTGTCGTGCCCCGTGGTGCGTCGCATCATTGTAATTGTCCACGAAGGTTACGATTTGTTTGCTCATAGCCTTGATATATAGTGGATTTATATTTTATCGTACTCTCGTGGCAAAGCACAGTACAATTGACCTACTTGATAGAATGATAGTCTCGCTCTGATGTTGTTAGATCAATAAATCTCTAAACAATACTCTTTTGTTATAAAATACTACTCTATCCGTTCTTTTTTTTTAACGCCTTTAACTTTTGAACACGCTTTTTACCGTTCGTCTTATTCAAATTTTTTTTTGTAAATATCATTTATTTTTGTTGTGATTTGTTTTATCAATAAATGTACTTTGAACATGACTTTTTTTTGCATGTTTATACTAAAATTTTGAATAAGACGAATGATCAAAGTCGTGTCCAATAGTTAAAAATATCAAACAAAAAAACAAAGGGTGTTTTGGACATTGAAATGGTCTTCAAAATAGAACTTTGATCATTAAAATTTTTAGAAAAATCTATGATGTATTAAAAATTATAATATCGGTTTTGCTCCTGCGCGGGCGCCTGTGTCCACGCGCTTGCGCCGATGCTGCCACGCGCGCTCGCCGCTGACGCCGCTGCTGCGCCGCCGCCGCCCGTAAAGGACGCTGCTCGCACCACCACGGCAGGCCTCTTCTCCCCGCGTCTCGCCAGCGCCGACCCCGTCGCCACCCCGGACATCTCTTCCTGCGGCCGGCCCGACCTCCCGCCATCCGCCAACGTGCTGACCTGCCGCCCGCCGCCGTTCTAGAGTTTTTTTTCACTTTTTTATACTGTTTTTTCAGTACCTGTACGGTGAAATTTCTATACAATCATACTGAAAAAAGGAGCGCCTGCTCGAAACGCAGAACGCAGGCGCCTGCGTTCTAGTCGGTCCCTTATAATATTATTAAAAAAATTAGACAAATCTATCTATACAATTTTTATGTTCTCAATCTAAATAGTTTAAAAACTCTCTATGGATAAAATTTTAAAATTTTGATTTAGTGTAAGCATGAAACGACTAATATTTTATAATAGAGGGAGTATAAATCTCTATCCGTATGTGATATTTCGATTGATAGCTGTTGGGAATAGAAGGCACAAACACATGATTTAACGTGAAAAAACCCTCCAAGGTGGAGAGGAAAAAAACCACAGGGAAAACAATCACTATAATGGTGCAAAAATTACAGGTACAAAGGGGCCTTTATAAAGGTATGCCCAAGGGTAAATTAGTAAAAACTAATATTTGGAGGCATATCCTAACAAATCTTCCATTGACTCTAAATCCATGAAAATGTTCTCCCAAAATCCCTGAAGGGCATTAAGCTCCGCGAATACCAACCAAGTCAAGACAAATGGTTGAACTTGGTATTAGATAATAACTTTGTAAGCATGTCTGCAGGATTCTCATCAGTATGTATCTTTTCCACAACAATTTTGCCTTCAGCAACAACATCGCGGATAAAACCCACTCAGCGAAGAATCATCATTTCCGGAATAAACTCCGCACTCATTGATCCGTAGTGGAAATTGTCTGGATGAGTCCGAAACCAACCATTTTCATGTCTGGCTAGCGTGTGTACAGACGCAGGCCAGGTATTTGGTCTGGCCCCGCGCTGCGTGATGTAAGGGTGTAGCTATGCTTTTTGTTTGAAGCGTCTCGTGTTGTCCATCCCTCTCCTGTCTGTCATCTTATAATCTGACGTCAGTGATTTGCTAAGAGGCTAGAGAATCAGATCGCTATCTTAGGTGCGAATTGCGGTAAACACGTCTTTTAAAATTGATCACTTTTTCTTCTTTTGCTTGAACGCAGGAGTTTTCTTCTTTGTAGAAACATTTTTCCGCTAGCCTCAGAGGATGATTGCCATTGTATTGTATTGTATATTTGTATTAAAGCAAAGTTAAACGAAGTCATGATATTAATTCTAAAATACTGTAAATTTCTGCATTATAATCGAAGAGAAAAAGAAGCTCTGCACTGTCAATTATAGTGTGACAGCATTATAATAGCTTAGATTAAAAGAATAGTACATATTATCAACTGTAATGCATAAGTAATGGAAGTAAACGTCCACAACGACTACAAACATATATAGAAAGAGAGTTTATATCAATGATAAAGATATACAATTTAGAATAAAAACAAGATCTATGTAAATGCGTGAAACACCAAGGCTCATTAGACTGATTAAATACGCATCCGGTTGTACGGTTGTAGGCTTGTAGCCCGCAGGATCGATGGAGTCCCTGCACGAAGAGCACAAACCGGACTGCTATTGCTAACAATTTTTAAATCGTCTCCGGATCCTTGCTGTCTTCGATCTGCAAAGTGATCTCAATTAGCCAAAAAACTAACATAAATCGGGACCCAAGACAAACGATCGACGTCATACGTGATCCACATGCTACTAGAGTACTAGCTATAGGACCGCTACCGCCACGCAAGAGCTAGCAAATAGGTATGTTCTCCATCGGCGGCAATACAATACAAGTTTATGCATGCATATATACACGCACGGTCTGATCGTCTCACTCTATCGACGATGGATCAACTTGATCGACGTCAATGCATATAAAGATGACTATATACACCGGTTGATACGTGAGCTGTTTCTAATTATTATTATATCACTTTTAAACAGAAAATATAATGACGAGATGGCTGTATGTTTTTATATACAGTTTAATTTATCACATAAAAAATTCTTAATTTGTATACATAATGGACTTTTACATCAATAACTGTTTAAATATCCCTTCAATGCATCAGCACAAACATGAGTTACATGATACGGCCTGGGGTGGATCTAGCGGTGGGTCAGGTGGGACTCTAACCCCACCTACACTGTCTATGACAGTCGAGGCTCACTTTAAATCTACTTATAATTTTAGTGCAAAATACTCCCTCCGTTCCAAATTATAGGTCGTTTGACTTTTTTTGACACGTACTTTGACCATTTGTCTTATTCAAAAAAATTTATAATTATAATTTATTTTTGTTATGATTTAGTCTATCATGAAAGGTACTTTAATAATGACTTAAGTTTTTTCGTATTTTCATTAATTATTTGAATAAGACGAGTGGTCAACGTACGTGTTAAAAAAGTCAAACGACCTATAATTTGGAACAGAGGAAGTAGAAGGGAAGGAGAGGGGGAAATGTATTTCTTTGTTGTCATCCCCTCCCATTATTTTTAGATACGTCTGTCCCTGGCTGTGGTTAACGTACTGGTCCAAACCGAGTGACGTCTTGGATTACGACGCTGCCGCTGATGGAGTACGAGTGCCGACGCCACCTCGGCCTGGAAAAACGCTGGGCGGCCCACCCTGGACGACCAGCAAACTTTAATTGGCTCGCCACGATTAGGACTTTAGGAGTAATTGCGGTTGCGCGCGGTGTCTGGTGTGTGCATGTACGTACAGCGTGACACATGCAGTCCCTTGATGCTGGAGCTGTGCACGAGGACACTGCGAGTCTAGACGATTTTGGAGCAGCGGAATTAAGGAGAGAGAGAGAGAGCTGAGGATGCGCTTCCCTGCATGGCTGCATGCATGCGTGCATGATATGTTTCGCACATTCTGAAAGGTTTCACAAGTCTAAAATATCTCCCTAATTTCGCTCTCTTCCCACTGTGCCAAGCTTCTAGCAAAGTTCAGCTGTCTGGCTGTCTGCTGAACTCAGGGATCGACGTAGCTTGACTTCCGAGTGAAACACTACCTTCTATTCTTTGTGAAACTTTCGAGTTTGTGCGGTGAAACATGCACTGCCTTTGTTTTTTATGAGATGGTGTCCGTTTCCATAAGACATCTTGCTTGTTAAGGGGTAGAACATATTTGAATAGCTACAGAAAACCGTTTTGACGATGCTTAATCAATTATTTTTCTTTTGGTACACTTCATCTGTACTCTATGTTCCAGAATGTTTCGTCGGTAATCAACTATGTTTCATCTGCGATATAAGCATATTTTATTAGTATATCATCTATTTTTCGATAGTATACTATATCTATGTTTCAATAATAGTATACTACTATGCCAATATTAAGAATAAATGCCCCTTTTTATGCTAGGGACAAGGCATCCGATCTCTAGAACTAACATTAAAAACTTTTGTATAAATACCAAAAAAATATGGGTTCAAAGTATCAATTATCCAATGACATTGTGTTACTTTTTGTATAAATGCAAAAAATATAAATTCAAAGTATTGCTTATCTGGTAACATTGTGCACCTTTTATGGTTTGAATAAAAAGACAAATTTTTAACAATTGCGTACATGATAATATTAGAGTAATTACGATGACAAATAAAAAGAGACAACAACGCAATCACACGTACGATGCTATTCAGCTATGCAATATTTAATTTAAGTTGTAGATAGGAATACACATAGCTCTACCTTTACCTCTTTTTTTTTTTCTCTCTCTTCACTTGTATTCTTGTGGGAAAAGAACGAATCTCTGACTTGATCGGCACGGTTGAGGATACCTGTTCTCAAGTCAACTCATCTATTCTATAGCGTTAGAATATACAATATTAAGTGCACATTGAGAAGAAGTGCAACATGTGCAAACGTTAAATCTGAATCGCCCAACTGGTGAGGTGTTGGATTGAGTTTTTTTTACATGGATTAGGAGAGGTTGGAGGGGTGAATTTTTTTTAAAAAAGTGGCCGTTGGATCCATACTGCAGAGCTGAGATTTAATGTTTCACGTGGATACAGGATATGTTTTCAAATTTTAGTGTCAACCCTAAATTTCACTATTATATACCTAAATTTACTTTTCACGACCCTAAATTTAGAACCAGGATAGCATCCAGCAAGCCCCCGATCCTGTCCGCTGATCGCTCTCCGTGACAGCGTGACTCCGTGAGGCACCTCCTCCCGGGATCGGCCGCCCTGGTCGATCTCGATCCGTCCCAAGTCTCCAACGGCCGCGTCCGTCCGTGTCGCAGCAGCTGTCGTCACGGATCCGGTGTCCCCGGCGCCCATCCCGCAACCGCGGCTGACGCGCCTCCACGTCACTCCGCCCGGGGCTCGTGTGCGCTGTAGTTCGCGCGAAAGCTCCCCCGCGTCGCGCGGGCCCCACGCAACTACAAGCACAAGCGCCCCCGCGCCAGCTGACGTCACCCTCCCCACCTCACCCTCACCTCCTCCCCCTGTATGGTGTATATATCCATCCCCTTCGCCTCCCGACCCATTTGCACCAACCAATACCATCGAATCATCCATCGATCGATCGATCACGCGACCCACGCCCGCGCGACGAGAGAGAAAAGGAGAGGAGAACAAAAAACGAAGCGTCGACGCGAAGGAGAAGTGGAGAACCCGCGCGCAGAGCGGCGAGCAATGTACCAGGCCATCCCCTACAGCAGCGCACGGCCGTGGCTCCAGCCCGCGCCGGCGCTGGCCGTGGAGGAGGAGGCGGACGTCGCCGTCGAGATGGGGGCGGCCACGGCGGCGCCCGCGGCGCGGGAGGAGGACGCGGCGGAGGTGGGGAGGGCGGTGGCGGAGAGCCCCGTGTTGGTGGTGGGGAGGCGCGGGTGCTGCCTCAGCCACGTGGTGAAGCGGCTGCTGCAGGGGCTTGGGGTCAACCCCGCCGTGCACGAGGTCGCCGACGAGGCCTCGCTCGCCGGGGTCGTCCCGGCCGGCGCGGAGGCCGCGCTCCCGGCGGTGTTCGTCGGGGGGAAGCTCCTCGGGGGGCTCGACCGTCTCATGGCCGTCCACATCTCCGGCGAGCTCGTGCCCATCCTCAAGAAGGCCGGCGCCCTCTGGCTCTAGTCAGCTCCCTCCGCTTTGTCCTCCCTTTCTTCCTGACCGTTGGATCTGCTTTTTACGTCGCGATGGATTCTTCTAGGATTTTGGTTTTCTTCTGCAGTGTGTGGGGAAAAAAGAAAAAGGAAACAGAAACCTAATATTACTAATTAGTTACTATTTATTTAGTAATATTTACCTTACCTGGTCATGTCGTCGGTGATGGGTATTTACTGCCTCCATGTGAATACGGAAGACGAGCGAGAAGAAGAGAGAGGGAAATTTGCAGCATCTGTACAGTCACCCGTTTCCATTTCTGAATTAATGAGAACGAGCCGGATTTTCCCATGTTCGGATGTTCCTCAGTTCCTGTGGCCTGGACCTTTTTTATGCCGTGCAAACTAAACGATTAATTGCCGTCGTACACGGCATTGCTTCACCGTCCATATCCATTCGGCTGGTTGTTGAGGTATTGATGACGTCATGGCTGATTTTACTGTGGAATAAACGAATAGTAACTTCGAGTCATCGAGCTGACAGTCTTGACACTGATCTGAGGAGAGCAAGGTACTCGTAGAAGGTACTACACACCCCCAGACGTGTCGGTGGTGATTGATAGTCCATCTATTTCAGTGTATGGTACTTCAGTCCTTGCTGGTACTAAACGTCTAACGTCCAGACTCTCTACAGGAGTTGAACAGTATAGCATGAAATAAAATAGCTAAAATTGATAGATTTCGCAACAGGCCTAGTAATATAGGTACCAACATGGTTCTAAATTTTGGCCCTCTTTGATAGCTTGTTTAGTTTAGTTTAGTTTAGTTTTTGTTGAGAAAATTTGACCACCTTTGAAAATGGTATGAAAAGGATAAATAAATTATTAAAAAATATTTCTGAGATCTTTGAGAAAACCCTACAAAGTTATAAAAACGTCCGTCCTTGCTGGTACTAACGTCTAAACGCCGCTATGTCTCTTTTCAGAGGAGACTCTCTACAGGAGTTGAACAGTATAGCATGAAATAAAATAGCTAAAATTGATAGATTTCGCAACATAGTAATATAGGTACGAACATGGTTTTAAATTTTGTTTCGACTCTGAATACTGCTCCCAGTGAAGTTCAAAAAATCCTAGAAAGATTTCAGCCAAAATTTGAACTCAAATTTTGATAATTTCGGGTGTTAGAAAACCAAAATTTCAGTAGGATTACCAAAATCCTGCATGAAATCATTGAAATTCCTAATGAAATCATCAAAATTCTGGCACGCTTGGAACATAAAAATTCTGAATGATTTTTAAAATTTTAAATTTACAACATTTCTTTAATATATTGATATACTTTGAAACAGGCCTAGTAAATAGCTATGTGCAGGGTTTATTTTTTTACTCTGTATATGTAAATCCCACAAAATCTCATAGAATTTCGGTCAAAATTTGAGGCCCAAATTCAAAGTTTGCTTTTTTAAGGGCTACTTGTGCAGGGTATACCGTTGAAACGGTATATATTTTTCACATTAAACACAAGTGAAACTCATGAAACACATATGGAACAATCATGAAACACCGCATTTAACATTCATGAAACGCAACATAGATGAACTATTTATGAAACATGTGAAACACTGTATAAAACACGTATATCATTTCAAAGGTATACCATCCATTTGTATTTCGCTTTTTAAATGCTATGATTGATAAGAGTCCTGCTCGAAATCTTTGAAACTTTGGCACTCTCAAAATATGAACTTTTTAATATTTTCTGAAAAATTAAATTTGAATTTACATTGCTTTCTATCGACGGATACGTATTACCCCCACTAAGCCTAGAAATCTAGATATCTCATAAGAATGGAAATCCATGCTAATTGTGCCTTAGGCATGACCATAGTATAAAACTTTCAGGTAGGGGTGGAACCGGATCGGATACGGATCAGATAGTGTCTTTACCGTATTCGTATCCATATTTTTTTAAATGAATAGAATTCGAATATCTGTCGAATACGAATACATATCGGATAGTGTAACGAATACGAATACGAATCAAATATGTATCCAAGTTGGACCGGATATGGATATCCTTCAACTTTAACTACAAATTTTGGCATGATAAATTTGCAAAATACACAGATGGATATCATCAAAATATATATGACAAAATTAACAACTCTAATAGCATGTATAACCTTGAACCAACAATGATGAGAATAGGACGACATAGCATAGCTATCATTCTATCAACAAAGTTAATAAGTGATCAAATTCAACCTTTTATGGTTCATAGCTAGTACAATCACAAAATACTTAAATCTTAGAAAGTAATACAATCACAAAATGTTTAGATGACATTTGTTGTAGACATGTAGTAGGTCACAATGAACTATGTGCTGTGTCAAGCAGTGTGTGTTTGTGCGGTGATGTCTGAGGAGGTGAGTGCGTGTGCATCCGTGTGGCCGCGTGAGCTGTGGTGGGCCTGCCCGGCCGTAGGCTGTAGCACTAGCGCAATAGCAGATTGGAGCGGAGTGTGGATATTATTTTTGTATCCAGATAGTATCCGTATTCGTATCCGTATCAGGTAAAAAAATCCGGATAGTATCCGTATCCGTATTCGTTTTTTATTCAAATACGGATATTGTGGATACGGATATGCAATTTTTAGAATACAGTAATCGGATAATTCGGATTATCCGTTACCAGATTCCACCCGTACTTTCAGGAGGTGGCACCACTTGGAAAACTACTTTGAAAGTTGTAGTGTCCTGCCTCTGCAAGACTGCGATAAGTATTAATTTCTCTGCGTTTGAGCAAAATTACAGGCAATTTTGCTTCACTTGGATCCGCCTAGGATGGCAACGGGTATGAACCTGCTGGGTATCACTGTCCCAAACCCATACCCGAGAAGAAAAAATATGCCCCCCCAAAAAAACCCATACCCATGATTGTACGAGTTTTTCCTTGTACCCATACCCGCGAACATCAACTCAACAACATTTTAACAATTAACACGCGTTGCGTGGGGTGCACAAGTGGCAGGTGGCGACTGCGTGGGCTAGCTTAGGGCGCTGGCAAGTGGTTGGCGGAAGCGGCTTCTGCGCAACTAGCACTAGTGACAAGCATGCGTAGCAGTGGTGGGATTAGCAGGCGACGGGGCAAGTGGCGGCGGCAGTGTCTGGTGGCAGAGGTCTTAAGAAAAACTGGCGGCAGCTGTGCGAGTGAAAATAGGGAAATAAGGCTGGGTGCTTGGGTGGCCATTGACCAGGCTGGGTGAAAGTTAGGGACTTAGGTTTGGAGCTTGGAAATGGGCTGAAACATGCAAATATTTTAGTTGGGCCTATTAGTATTTACTATGGATGGCTAGGTTTTTATTACTCATGGGTTTACGGGTTTGGGTAATACATGACCATACTCATACCAGCATACCCGCTGGATTTGTGTTTTAACCCATTAGCAAACCCATGGGCAGAAAAATTAGCCCAAACTTGTACCCTAATAGAGCAGAAATCCATCAGGCTGTGGGTAATGGGTACCCATTGCCATCCCTAGATCCACCGAGCTGCCGCCATCTTCCTTGTTTCTAGCTGTCACCGCTATCTTATTCTTTGTTTCAGGCCACAGCCACCGCAAGTTTAGGGTTTTGGTTAGGTTTTGGGATGGGTTCTTCGCGTCTCATGGGCTTAGAGGGAGGTTGGAGCAGTGGTGACGTAACGGTGGGGTAGAATTTGTGGGGGTGTGGCAAAGCGGCGGTGGCACTGCCGAAGCCGTGTGTGTGTGGACAAAGGCAACCAAAAAACGATGGAAGGCGTTTAGCACAAGTTGGCTAGATTAGGGTAGGCTAGGTTGGCTTGGCGACAAGAGGATGGGGGTCAGCGCGGCGAGGAGGCAAGAGCGCCATCGACAACGAGTAGGAGGTCTAGCAACGACGATGTGGCGGAGACGTGCAGAGCAACCCAAGGAGGAGGAAGCGGTAACCGAAGAAAAAGAGAGAAAGGTTGTGGTGTCGCTTGTAGGGTGGCAACTGTGACATTCCCCGCCGAGGAGTGCCTCCCCATCCCCACGATCCAAAATTTCCCCTGTCCCCATTCCTCCCCGTCTCGGGGATAAAATTTCCCTGTACCCATCCCCATTTGGGTAACAGCCCCGTCGGGAACCCATCCTAGCAAAAATTCCACATAAAAGAAAAGCTACCATCACAATTTTTGCCCTATAATCATGCTAAGTTTGAAGAAAAAATAGGATGAGTTGATACATTGAAGGTCTGGTTGTTACATATCAAAAAATATGGATACAATGGGTTAGATGAAATGTTTGGACTTATCAATTCTAATAGATAAAAGTAATTCGAGTCCCGCGGGAAAAAAAAAAAATTTTCCCGTCCCCACCCCCACCATCTCCGACGGGGATGGTTTTTTCCTGTTTATATCCCCGTGGGGTAAATTTTTCTTCATACCCGTTTCCTAATAGACGAATTTCTTGACGGGTTAGGGAAATAGGTCCCCATCACCACTCCTAGTCGTATATGTCTTTTAGAAAACGCAGGCGACTACAACGCAGTCACTGCCTTACATACGGAATTGGCATGTGTCGCCGTGGCCGTGCTGCATGGGACAACCAAGTGCGTAAGCAGTGATGGGCGCTGGAGCTCGGAACGACCGCAACATTTCAGTCGCCCGAAGCAGCATATACTAGGCGGTAGCACACTACAGTGTACCTACGTTTTCCCAAAGAAGAGGAGAAACCATGCTTGCACGGTTCGTGTGCCTCGCACGGGAACAACAATCTCCAGTTCCGCAGACCAATCATCCGTCGCCACCAATCCGGCGGCGAGGGGATCCGCAAAAATCTTCCTCCACCGAAGTACAAAGGTACGGCCTTTGCCTGCCCGCTACACGACTCTGGCCTGTATAATTGAGCTTTAGTTTTAGTTTGAAATTTGGGAGCGCTCAACACACGGTTTGACAAGATTAAAAAGTTTTTAAAATACTTAATAAAAAACTAAAAATCCTCAAATGACAATAAAATTACTACAGTATATGGCATACACAAAAATAACAAAGTTTCGAACCGTAGAATTTGATGTAATTTAAACTAAATTAAATAGGACCTATTTGTTGGACAACCGCGGATGCGGAGGGCGAAGAAATGACATTATTTACCCTTTAAAATTCAGATGGCATTATGTCTATCGTTATTTTTTAGGCTCATAATTGCTTCCCCGTGTGAACTTTTTTATATGTCTCTTTCTTATTGTCTCGTTTTCGTCAAGTCAGCTCTAATATATCTTATTTGCCTTTGCCCCCCTCATGTCCCTCTCTCTTGCCGCCTCACCCGTTGTCTGACACATCACATTTGCGCCCTAGTTCTATAACATCGTCAGATTGAGCAATAAGATACTAGAACAAAAACCCAGGAGGGCAAAGTCGAGTGGGCTACGAGCTGAAGAGATCCTTTTCCCTCTTCTATTCCTTCCTCACCCTCTCCTATATCCATGAGTTTGATCCCTTCTCCTTTAGCCATGGCAGGATAAAGGTTCTACAATGGCTAAAGTTAGCATAGGGGTGGCTGCATGGGTTCAAGGGCGATACCAACGTGATGCAGAGGCAAATAACAATACTTGTACTTCGTTGGCTTTAATGGTTTGGTAGCAAGGTCTAGGTCCCAAAGTATGCACGTAGTGAAGGCGATCGGGCTCAGGTGGGCATGGGATCTTGGGACAGTAAAACTCTCTAGTGGTAGGTCAAGCACACCATGCAGCGGAGCAGGAAGAGGGAAAAGAAGGGTATTTTGATCTCTAAAAAGTTTGCAATGGTATATCTGAAAATAGCTTGATTACTAGTCTATTAATTTGAGTATAGTTCTGCCACTAATTATACACCGATGTAAATAAAAGTATGAGTCCACTCAAAGCAGCACTACTACCTAAGAAAGTCATTCCTACATGCATATATCTCTCCATTTATTTCTACGACCATAAATTTTGTGTCAAGGTTTGTGCTAAGAACACCTCTCTTTTCATATGCATAATTCGCAAAAAAAAAACCTCAAAATTTTAGATTCAAAGTAATCGAATCGTTCTTCCTCCGTTACATTCTCTTTCCCTAGATCGAGCCCGCCGCCTTCTGTTGGCGCCAACGACCACGTCAAGCATGGTGCGTGACCACGCTGACACTCGTTGGAGCTGTCGCGTCGAGCCACCACCACGTCAAGCTACCGTCGCGCCAACCCGCATCGATGTTGCGCTGGCAAGGTCGTGACCGCGTCCGACAGTGGTCGCTGGCAGCCGCACATGCGCAGTAGTTAACGCGTTGGTCGACACTGCGCGCCAAGATGCCCCGCGTCGAGCCCACACTGAACCGTCCTTAATGTCCTGTCGCCCTGTTTCAAGACCACGGCGTATTCCTGTGCACACCCAATGGTGGTCGTCGGCATCGCCGCTAGCGTGTGGTGACCGGCTCAGGTTAGGAGAAGGAGAAGGTGAGAAGATAAAAAAAGAAGGATTATATTTTAAAAAAAAAATAGAAAACTTTATGTAAAGATACTTTTGAAGGCCGAGCGAAGGGATACTAACATGACTGCAATGTACCAGTGGAAAATTCGGATCGCTAGATCGCTACTGCGTACTTTCTTCGTTCCAAATTGTAGTTCACTGTTGACTTTTAAATACGTCTTTGGCCCATTCGTCTTATTCAAAAATTAGTACAAACATGCAAAAATATAAGCCATGCTTAAAATATGTTTAATGATAAAACAAATCACAACAAAATAAATAATATTCATATATAATTTTTGAATAAAACGAATGGTCAAACAGAATATCCAAAAGTCAACAGTGAACTATACTCCCTCCGTCCCAAAATATAGGGCGTATAAAAACTTTCATGGAGACTAAGAAATGGTGTTTAAGAGAGTTAAATCATCTTTAATTATCTCGTTACTCGAAGCATCACAAATTAATCTTTAATCTTTTGCTTCTGTGCATGCGTGCATCTCCTTCCCATGCCCTTAATTAATAGCTTTAATAGCTAAAGCTAGCAAAAGCATACACTTCATAGTGTGAATAGCTTAACTATGAGTTAATTGCTCGTTTTTCTCAAAAAAATAATAGGAAGACGTATTGTATTATCGGACAATTCAAAAAAATTATGCGTCCTAAATATTAGGATGGAGGGAGTAATTTGTAACGGATGGAGTAGCTGTGCAGCCATTTCGCAGCCTGCCTCGCTGGTGCCACAAACTTAAATTCGGCTCAAATGCCTATGCGGCTATGCTATGCAGAGCGCCGAGTGCGAGCGGCCAGCAGCAGGTCACGTCGTCTAACGCCAGGACGGAGGTCACACACCATAGCGGCGGCGCAGTTCCATATAGGGGTGGGCATTCGGTTATATCGGTTTTTTCGGTTCGGTTAGTTCGGTTTCTAAAAAATTCGGTTAGTGCAAAACGAAAACCGAAATCATCTCTAAAAATATACTAACCGAATTATTTCGGTTCGGTTAATTCGGTTTTTGGTTATTAACCGAGTTGTCTAATGAACACACAACAAATCGAACAAGCAAATCGAACAAAAAATTAGGGGGTGGACGACGACCTGCGGAGGGCAGCGGGGAGGCCATGCGACGTTGGGTGGACCGATGGCTGAGGGTCTCCTTCCCCGTCGACGCGGCGGAGGCGCTGATGGCGCTGGCGCTGCGGTGCATCGGGAAGGAGGCGGCGAGGCGGTGATGGCAGGCGACGGGAGGCGGCGAGGCGACGGGAGGGGGCGAGGAGGCGAGGCGAGGCGGCGAGGCAGCGATGGGAGGGGGCGAGGCGGCGAGGCGAGGGGGCGAGGAGGCGAGGCGAGGCGGCGAGGCGGCGATGGGAGGGGGCGAGGCGGCGAGGCGAGGCGGAGGGGGCGAGACGGCTAGGGTTTACCAGGGGAGGGGCCGGGGAATGGCCGAATGGGGAGGGGATCAGGGGACGGGCCGGGGAATGGAGGAGGGAATGGCCGAATGGGCCACAGTCGGCCTGGGCCGAGTGCGAGTGCATGGCCGAATGTGCGATGGCTGGATGGGCCTGCCAGGTTGGGTCATGTTGATTTCGGTTATCCGGTTTTTTCGGTTAACACACATTAAAAACCGAACCGAACCATATAAACCGAACAGTTCTAAAACAAAAACCGAATACTAACCGAAAAACCGAAATAACCGAAAATTTCGGTTAATTCGGTTAGGTTCGGTTCGGTTTTTCGGTGATCATGAATGACATTGGCATGTGTGGCAAGCCCATGGAGGATATTGATGTATGCCGGAAAATTCTTGACATTGTCCCATTCGAGTTCAACACATTTGTTACTATGCTTCAAAATAGAGCAAAAAGATGAAGGCTCTAACTCCAACCAAGCTTATTGAAAAACTCGCCTCATACTAGATGGGTATCAATAGTTATGAAGATGCACCTCATACTAAGAAGACTATTGTCCTTCCCGCTCAAGTCAAAGCAAAGAAGAATTAGGTTGAAGAAAGTGAAGATGATTGCTCCGATGATGGGATTACGGAGATAAAAGAGTTAGCCCTTCTTGTTAAGCGCTCAAAAAAATTGACCAAGAGTATGAGGTTTAGGAATGGAGGCTCATCATCAAGGTGAAAACCCATATCCAAAATGCGATGCTATGAGTGTGGAGAGAAGGGTCACCTGGCGGCGGATTGTCCTATGAACAAGAAAAGTAAAGGCAAGTTTAGAGATCAAAAGGACGATGAAGATGACTAGAAGAAGCATCAGCATTATCGCAAGAGCGAGAACAAATTCAAGGACAAAAAGAAGATTCTTGTCGTTGAGAAGTCCAAAAAGAAAGAGTGCTCAAGCTCTTCGTCAACCTCCTCCTCATCCGATGAAGAAGAAGACAAAAGAGCTCATGGTTTAGCCGGACTCGCCATCAAGGAGAATACTCCACTAGCTATTTCTAGACAAAGACTTTGTCTCATGGCCGACAAGCAAAAGGAGATTGTTGGGGAGTGCCTCATCGATGATGAAGATTCTTGGGCAGACTCCTTCTAGGATGAATCTCACACCGCCAAGGTCTTCGGAGTCGCCATCAACAACTGTCCACCTCCAATGTGTCTTATGGCCTTGGAAAATAAGGTAACAAAGGAGAAGCCCTCTCTAGTTGAGCTCACTATTTTAATTGATGATTTATATGATGCTTTAGAGAAGGAAAAATGTAATTGCAGAAGGTTGATGAAAGTGAATAAAGAACTTGCTAATGAATTTGAAATCTTGCCTGAGAAACATGAATCTCTAGAAGATGATTATGATGCTTTAAATTGCCAAGTTGAAATTTTAGAAAATGATCTAGCTAAGGCTAAATCGAGTTATGACATTGCTATAAATGATTGCTCAATTGTTAGATGTGATTTTGGTGTGACTTGTGATTTAATTGACACTATTAATGGCCCCTATAGCATGTCACTTGACACACCACTTGCTTTGTCATCCACCATCCCTCCTAATACTAGCTCTTCATCATCCACTAGTATCACACCTTTATGTGAAAATGTGTGCAATTTGGGTACTTGTTTCATAGGAAAGATGTTCTCAAAGAAAGTAGCATCATTAGACTCCATGATCGTGCCAACAGACATGTCAGACACCTCTGATCTTATCACCAAAAATCTACTGCCAACGCTACGAGGAGCATAACCCAGATGGACACAATCTACTGTCTTAGGCCCAAGCTTGCGCTTCTTTGTGATTGGCACATTTACTTTCGCCAAACAACCCCAAGTGCGCAGATAAGAAAGTGATGGCTTTCTCCCCTTCCATATTTCATATGGGGTTTTCTCCTTATTCTTTGCAGGGACTTTATTCAGGACATGACATGCAGTCAACACGGCCTCCCCCCACCATGCCTTAGATAAACCCGCAGTGTCTAACATGGCATTCACCAAATCAGTTAGAGTGCGGTTCTTTCTTTCAGCCACCCCGTTTGATTGGGGCGAATAGGGAGGCGTCCTCTCATGAATAATTCCATGTTCCGCACAGAATAAGTCGAACTCACTAGAGAAATACTCTCCACCACGATCCGACCTAAGTCTCTTGATTTTCCTGTCTAACTGGTTTTCAACCTCAGCCTTATAGATTTTAAAGAAGTCTAGAGCCTCGTCTTTAGTTTTCAACAGATGCACATAGCAATATCTAGAAGCATCATCAATCAGAGTCATGAAATATCTCTTTCCACCCTTTGTCAACACACCATTCATCTCACAAATATCAGAATGTATGAGTTCTAGAGGTGCCAAATTTCTCTCCTCGGCGGCCTTATGAGGCTTACGAGGTTGCTTTGATTGCACACAAGTCTGGCACTTAGAACCTTTGACAGTGGGAAATTTAGGGATTAAACCCATACTCGCAAGCCGAGACATAGAACCAAAATTAACATGACATAAACGTGAGTGCCAAACATCAGCCTCACTCTCAATAGCATGATCACAAATATGGTTCACAACTTTATGACAATTATCAGAAAGGGAAAAGCGGAACAAGCCTCCGCACTCATAGCCTTTGCCAATAAACAAACCATGTTTCGACAAGACTACCTTATTGGACTCAAACACCACTTTAAACCCATCTCTGCAGAGAAGGGACCCGCTGACCAGGTTCTTATTTATTGAGGGGACATGCTGCACGTTCTTCAGTTGCACGATCTTCCCCGAAGTAAACTTCAGATCTACCGTGCCAACACCAAGAACAGAAGCATTGGACCCGTTCCCCATCAAAACGGCTGAACCGTGGGCTGCCTGATAAGAAGTGAACATTGAAACGTCAGAACACACATGCACATTAGCCCCAGTATCAATCCACCAATCGGTAGACTGATTCACTGAAAGAACAGTAGGTAAAACATACCCATCGGTTCCCTCACCAGTGTCGCCAATGGTCACATTGACAGACTTTGAAGTCTGCCCAGGATTGCCCTTTTTGTCTTTGCGGTTTGGACACTTCTTAGCCCAGTGCCCAACCTCACCACAAATCCAGCAAGGCATCTCATCCTTGTTCAACTTCTTTTTCTTGAATCCAGTGGTTTGCTTGATTTTATTCTTCCCTTTGTTCTTGCCATGCTGCTGGACAACATTGGCGCTGGACTGTCCCTCGACTCCTTTCCCAGGTGCATCTTTAGCCCGAGCTTTCTCTTCAACATCTAGAGACGCGATCAACCCCTCAACGGAGATCTCTTGTCTCTTATGTTTTAGAGATGTGGCAAAGTTTCTCCACGAAGGAGGTAACTTGGCAATAATGCCCCCAGCCACAAACTTATCGGGTAACTTGCACTTAAGGAGTTCGAGTTCCCTCACAATGACCAGTATCTCATGAGCCTGTTCGACAACAGAACGGTTATCAACCATCTTGAAGTCGTGGTACTGCTCCATGACATACAGTTCACTGCCAGCGTCAGATGCACCGAATTTATTATTCAGCGCATCCCAGATCTCTTTCGCATCTGTGATGTTCATATACACATCACACAGACGGTCAGAGAGCACACTAAGAACTGCACCGCGGAAAAGTGTGGTGGCCTCCTGGAACTCTTTCTCCTTTTCAGGAGTTAGGGTTCCCTCTGGTTTGCCATCCTTTACCCAGTACACGTTCATAGCTGTCAGCCACAGCTGCACCTTTACTTGCCATCTCTTGAAATTTACTCCACCGAATTTCTCCGGTTTCAGAGCATCAGCAAAGCGAGCCATCGATAAACCAAAGTGCCTAATTAATCAGGTTTTTGGATTGTTGGAATAATTAGCACTTTCAGGTTTATTTTAATCAAGATATAACATGCACAACTTCTGAGAGATAGATAAAACAGGTTAAAACCACAGAAGCACAACCTAGATACACGTGTAGAAGAAATACACGTATATCTCTCTGGTGAACTCGCGAAGGAGATGACTTACTGGACTTGGTCGTCGTCGCCGTACGGTACGAGTTGCGGCGAGGTCTGGTTCTCCGAATCAGACGCCGTCTTGGAGAAGGTGTTGCCGACGCAGATCGCGACGGCGTAGTGGAAGAAGTCCTCGCGAAGCGGAAGAAGGAAGCAGCGAGCAGTCGCGCCGAGCGCTTCCCAAAAACCTGATTCGCCCTACCCGGTGCAGGAGCTCGAGGGCGATCGGTTCCGGAGACCTGTTTTCTCGAACGTCGGTGCACGCCGGCACACGGGATGGAGAAGAACCGAAGCGGCGGCGCAGCAGAGGGAGGTGGCAAAACCCTAGGTCGATCCGCGACCGAGTCCAACACGATTTGCATATTCCATATCTGACCTGCAAAATTCAGAGAGCAAAAGAAATAAAACTGCAAAAGAAGGCTGTGCCTGCGCAAGCACGAGGGTCTGGTTTCGGCGGACCATTCACGCAGGTGCCATGCGCACGCGCACGCGCCGGCCCGGCCGAGACGAGCGAGTGAGCGCGTGTGATTCTCTATTTCTCTCTCCCATCACATTCTCTAGTGAAAGGGAGCAAGCTCCACTATTTAAGCATGTCCTCCACTCCTCCCACTAGCAATATGGTACTAAAGAAATTTCACATGCCTTATGCATACATGGGCCTTTGAGATTTTTTAAGAATTATTTAGATATTAAATGGGCCAGGCCCAACAATTCTAACACTTAGCGTCTCACGATATCACATCCTCTCTCTTCTCTCTTAGCCATCCGGTGCCCTGCCACCTCGAACCTCTGCTCCATTCTTTGTCATCTCTCCTTCACCCTTGTTGGATTCCTCTCGCACACAACAGCCTCATCGAGCACCAACTCGTAACAAGATTAATGAGGCAGGATTAGCGCGATGATTAACGGTGGGGAGGCACAATATTGGGAGCTCATCAGGCAGGATGAATGAGAGACGAGAGTGAGGAGTAGAATTTGAAAGGAGAGGACTGGGAATCGGGAATAAGGTCCCACATATGTAACAAGCTGCCACATGTACACTTTCGAGCACTTGTATCTTGCTTTCTTCCTTATCGATCCTTATGGACCTCGCTCCCCTCTCATGCATGCATGTTTTTTTAAAGCAAGATAAGATAAATATAATTCCTACGGTCACCTGTGCACGTGTTTGGAAAAACCATTTTGATTTTAAAACTTGTGTATGAACGCGAAATCCATGCTTTCCGAAAAACTCCATCCACATCACAAAAAAAAAGACGTTTTAGACTTGTTCTACGTCAAAGTTTTAAAACTTTATCTATAAAAACTTTTAAATTATTTGGATTGGGTACATGAAAATCATACATATAGATATGTCTTAAAAACACTTCCATGATATTATATTTATGAATTTTAGAAATAAATTGCACTAGTAATGAGTGGTCAAAGTTGTATTTTGAAGACTATCTCTATGTCCAAAACATCAAGTTTTTGTGATATACAGGGAGTAATGGATTGAGCTCGGAGTTAGGACCATAGTTTCTCTATTAGGCTCTATTCTTTTGGGCTGTTCTGAACGGTTGAACGTCTGAATTCTGAAATGAATGAATTTTGAGAGCCTTTTGAGATAGTCTCGAGATTCAAATCAATTTTGTTTGACTTACTTTTTAAAAGTTAGGATCCACCTTCGAGACAACGAAAAAACGAAATACAAAAACTCAAAAGTATATGCCTTTTCAAAACGTATATATGTCTCTTCTGTTTTTCCTTCCAAGATTTTTTTTAGTATACAATAAGCCTTTTCCACGAACGTGGAAACGTTTCCACATGTCAAGCTCACACTCATTATCTCGGACGTACGATAATTAAGTACCCAGTTTCCACATGTCAAGCTCACACTCACTAACTCGGACGTACGATAATTAAGTACCCATCTTGGCACTACATTTTCTCCCTTCTAGGAACCCATCAGAAACTTCAAAATGAAACTCCCTCATGCAATGTCGCACGATTTATTCGAAATGCTTGGTTGGGTGCATGCACCCAGATTTGGTTGTGAAGCAAAATTAGGCGTGTTTGGTTGGCTACCATGAGCTGCCATGCCAAAAATTTGGCTGCCATGGCAATTTGGCTGGTGTTTGGATGGCTGCCATCAGAAGGCACGCCCTGAAGAAAATTTGGCTTGCCAAATTTTTTGTACTGCGCTGGAGAATTTGGCAATGGCGACCGAATCGGCCGCCAATGCCAATGCTGGCTTCGCCAACGCGCAAGGCCCGCACGCAGACACTCCGACAGCGACGTGAAGCAGCAAGCCAGCGACTAGATGAACAGCTCGTTTTTTATTTACACTTGATTTAAACTTCACAATTTTGTATATAATTCATGCAGTGTCCAATTCGCACAAAATAAATTTCATAATTCATATAAAATTATAGGCAACCCATTTTAAATACTTTTCCATTTTTTTGATTTTTTTGATTTTTTGATTTTTCATTGGCCATTTTTATTTGGCTAGGAACCAAACACCTCTGTTTTTACCAACGAATTGGCATGCCCTGGATTGGCATGACCATTGAATTGGCATGGCAATCCAGGGCTATGAACCAAACAGACCCTAAATTCCTTTGATGCCTTGTATCTCACTTACGGTTAGACCCACCACATGTAATCCCCACGCCGCAGCCATGTTACCTAGAAACATGAATTTTGGCATTTTCTCACGAGTCTGGTACGTTCGCACGATACCTATGCATGGGAATGGGACGGAGACAAGAGTAGACACGAGTGTGCTGAGATCTAATTCTGACTCATGCAACCAAACACATATGATCTTGAGTCTATCCCGTGCAATGCAAACAATTATAGACACAGACTCTTTATCGGCTCAGGCCAGAAGACAAACAAACATCCAATTCGTGCCCGCGGTAACATGCAGCTCAAGCGACCCAATCATGGGCGCACGACGGCACGACGATGCGATTCCAGCGGCATCCGCGAGCCTCGCGCGCAGGAAGACACGCCCACGAGACGAGGCGGTCGGCGAGCAGCACGGCAAGCAGACAGGCGGCAGCCGCGCGCACGGCTCCCGATCATTCTGTAAGCGGCCACGCACTCTTCGTCTCCTCCCTTGCACCCGCACGCAGGCGGACTTGGCGTGAACGAGCAAGGCGGAGTCGTTTTTTAAAGCCTCGTGCCCTCGTGGCTGACGCCGCCCATCTCTTGCTATTACTCCTGTACTCCACCATTTGCGACCGACATGTATCGCGGATTGGTGCCTCCTCGTGGGTTGATTGCTTGTTCACGCCCGGATCTGCTGATCTAGGTGGCCATGACTTTTTTTTGTCTCCTCATAACTGGGTTGTCCTCTCTGCTTCCCAAGGGGCAAGGGCCGTACGTGTACTTTGAAGTACCCTAACTACTCGAGCCCTGTACGATGGTTCCCTACGTGCAAGCATAAAACCGACCATGGCATCCCGGGCTGAGCATGCATGCTTCCGATCGCGCCACGTAAGCGAAATATTTTAATTGCCACACCCTTAAGAGTGTACATCTAGCCTTTTTTTTTACTGTACATTAAACTTTACATACATTCTTTTTCATCCAATGGTTCAGATTAGTTAAAATCTTTTTAAACTTATCCTCGTTAGTCTCGATAGTAAAAATAGAGAAAATACTTGGCATGCTACTGGTTTAAATTGTAATGTCATTTGTACCATCGTAAAATCGTTGTATGCTATTGCAATTCGTCTTTATTGTCTTATATGTGATCCCTTAGTTAGTTGACATTGTTAGAACATATTATAATGTCCATATTACCCCTGTTAACAATAAAAATTGACCAAAATTTTGGAATCTATCCAAATTTGTATCTGGTAAAAAAAAAAGATTTAGAATTCAATAGTTTGGTAAGATTTTAGAATTTTAAAACTTGTTCAAATTACATAATTTGGTAAGATTTTAGAATTTTAAAACTTGTTCGAATTACATAATTTGGTAAGATTTATAAAAATATTTGCCAAATGTCAAATATCAAATTTTATGTTTTGGTCAAGTTTCCAAAAAAAAAACCAAATTTGGTAATTTTCAAGGTTTAAAATTTGTATCGGGTTCAAAAAATCAAATTTGGTCAATTTCAATTAAAATTTGATCAGGTTTCTAAAAAAATCAAATTCGGACAAATTTAAAGTTTTCGGTCAGATTTTGATTTTTTTATTTCTTCCAAGTTTCTAATTTCTTAGATTTTGAATTATTAAAATCGGTCATGTTTTAAATTTGTCGAATTTGATAATATTTTGAATTCCGAATTTTGGTCCAGTTTATTTTTGGGATTTAAAAACGAAGGGCAAAAGGGTCATTTATACATAAAAGGATTTGACTAGCGGATTTCTGTCAACAATGACATATAAGGAAGAGACGACTTTGTAATGACACATGTAGATATATCTGACTTTGTAATGGCATAGAATACGTAGGGACGAGATAGTAATTACCCATTAGTGGCGGTTTTGATAGTATTTATCAAAGCATGCGGTTCGTGATTCTTACGGCACAACTTGGCAAAATGAACTCCGTCGCGTCAGCACTCCACCAATCTGGTGTCTCTCCTCTCGCCTCCCAGCTGTCTCCCACATGCATGGCCTGGCCCGACGGCCGGCCGTTGCCGTCGCCACCGCCGCCGCCCACACCCAAAGACATCACACGATACACACATGCACATGATATGAAGCGATCTACCGGCCAGATAATTGAGCAGATGAGATTAACACGTGTATGCCCTTATTGGATGAAGGCATGAACTCATGTGTTTTTTAAATATGACGTGAGCTCGTGTTGATCTATTTAAGGGGATACCACAATAACGGCAAAAATTCTTTCATGCGCTATATATCTTTGGCAAAATTATCAAACTATTTTTTGCATTGGACGGTTAGATCTAAAATATATTTGCACCGTATACTTTCTACCGTAAAATAGCTTTAGATCTAAAGTTAGGTGCTTATACGTACACGCTTAAACATTTGAAGTGTGGGCCTTTGGCATAAAGGTTAAGCCTAACTGAAACTGGCACTACAGGAGGCGGCAACAGTCTCGACGGCCAAAGCCGTCGATAAAAATCCTAGAACCGTCGGGTTTACATAGTATAGACAGCCAGCCGTCGAGAAAAGGCAGTCGAGTGAAGGTCATCGAGAGAAACACATCGACACTAATAGTATCGACGACTGTCGAGACAGAGCCCCCGGACGCCGTTTTCGGCATGGTGGGCTCTGTATCGACGGCCATTACAGAGCCGTCGACATTGGTGCTAATGGGTCCCACTACGGCTAGCTCCAGGTGACGTGGACGGAGGCGGCAGTATCAACGGTCGTTTTTGGGCCGTCGGTAAACTGACATGTGGGCCCACAATTTCCTGGCGAAGCAGTCTCGACGGCCATAAATGGGCCGTCGATACAGCCTCTCCCTGTCAGGAAGTATCGACGGCCCAGTTCTAGCTGTCGAGACAGTGGAAGAGCAGAATTTTTTTTTGCATATTTTAAAAAAATCACAAATTTCTACGGCCGCCGCCGCCGGCCCCAGTAGCAGCGACAGCCACACCTGCAAACCCAAAACACCCGGCAATTCATATATATACCCCTCGTCGCATATATGCGACCACAATTCATCCAAACCACAAAATACACAAAATTGAACATAACCACATCTCCACAAGCACATATATAGCACATAGAAAGAAAATTCATCGACACAAGCACATCGAAGTCCAAGTTCATCACCACAAGCTATCAAATAATAAATGCAAGACGAAGTTTCCAACTAAAAGTAACAAAGTCAAAAGTAAACCTAGCTAGCTACTGATTAGGGTTGGTTGGCCGAGGATCGTTCTCCGGTGGGTTCTCTGGGGGATTAGGTGGCTAGGTGAATAGCGGCAGGGCGCTCGCAAAGAGGTCGGTGACCCAGTTGGGATTTTTCTGGCTCACCGATGTCTCTCCTCCCTCCTGGCCACAAATTTCACCTTGAGCCGCTGAACCAGAACCCTGCATGTGTACAAAACAGTTGGTTATTAGTTCGTCACATTTAAACGGTTCGAAACATGAATTAACATGAGTGAATGACTTACCGCCTCCGTAACATACGGCAAGCCACCATGTGGACGAGCTGGGCCCATGTATTCGCCTGGTGGAGTAGTGTGGCTGCTGTAAGGGATGTATGGAGCTGGTGTCCATCCACCGCAAAACGGTGGTGGACCCCATAGAAGGCCGGACCGTCAGCGGTACCATTAGGACCAGCTTAAAATTTTATGGACATCTAACTTGTGAATGAAATTGTAATAAACGACATGTTGATGGATATTATAGGTTTTAAAACAATACCCCGCCCAGTCGAGAGAGACTCCAGATAGGCGAACCTTTGCTCAAACTCATATCGTTGCGTCGCCATCTCCACCTTCTGCCTCTGTCTGGCTTCTTCTTGGGTCCTCAGGCTCACCCTCATCACCTGCATCAACTGTCTGCTCTCCTCCTTCTCCCGCTCCCTCTCCTCCCTCTCCCGCTGCCTCTCCCTCTCAATGCGGGCCTCGAAGGCGCGTTGGCTCTCTGTTTGAGAGTGGGTAGCCCTCACCTGAGGCATGTAACGTTTCACCAACGGGAAGTAACAAAGCACTTTCCTCGCCACACTAGTCTGCCTCTTATTTCTTTGAGCGTCCTCTACCTTGACATATCTTGACTCCCCACATTTATCACAAGACTGTTTACCCGCATCATTTTTGTAGTAACAGCATACAATGGTACGGGTAATAGTGTATCTTCTCATATGGCATTCCGAGATCACCTATCAGATTCTTACACTCATACCAACTGGAAGGCATCTTGTGGCCTTGCAGAAGGACATTGGACCACACCGATATGAGCTCGTCGAAACAATTGATAGAGAAATTGCATTTGACCTTAATTGCTAACATACGAGCCACAACAGACAAGAGGGCCACCGTTGTGCTATCGTGAAGAGATTGTTTTTCAGACTCGAGAAGCTCCATGAAGTTAGACAACGTCCGATCATATCATTCACCCGATCAATCCCATCGAAACCTTCATCGGTTGGGGGTGGCGGTGGTGGTGGCTCCGCCCACCGACTCTCCCCATGATAGACCCATCGACGGTACTCAGCCTTGCAGCCATACGTATACAGGTCTATCTCCATCTAAGCGCCGGTTTTTTCTTACAGTTCCCGCAATCAACACATGGACAAGTTACCCGGGTTTTATCGTTTGGAGCATCCTGAAAAGCACGATTCAGGAATATATCGGTCTTGTCATACCATTCGTCCGAGTAGTGTCTGTTCCGTTGCCGTCCTTCGTACATCCAACTCCTGTCTTCATCCATCTGAGTTGCCAGCCATCGTCGCACGTGAAGGTTTATATTAAGCTTTGGAAAGCTTCTAAACCCACCTACGAACGACCGCTCACGTTGCGCTGCAGTACCGGGGGTTCGAGACGAGATTTCGGCAGCATAACCCTAGGGGTTCTCCTAGTGCAACGATGGCCAGGGAGCCGATAAAAACTTCGAAGCACTTATTTTATGCATAGGAGAACCTCTTAGGGTCATGTCGTCGAAAACCTCATCTCGAAGCCTCCGGTACCACAACACGATTTGTGCTCGAACGGTCATTCGTAGGCTATCCACTGGGACGCCCATAAGAGGCTCTACTGGACAATTCGGAAACGCGTGTCACATCTCGTATTAGAACACAACGAATCACCGTACGTGTTCCATACGAGATGTGCCGTTTCCGAATGGGTGACATACGGCTTGGTGACCTCCACTAAACTTATCTACGGACGCTAGATAATCACACGGCAAACAGATTAATATATTTTTTAAAATACATTTTCTACTATTTTTCTAAATTTTTAAATATATTTCATACTATTTTCCTAAATTTTTAAATATATTTCATACTATTTTTTTAAAAAATTACTATTTTAAATAATTTAATTAATGTTAATCATGATTATGTTATAATTAGTCTCGACTAAACATTATTGGCCATCGACACTACACTACCAACATTTAAAAAAAAAGCCCGGGAAAGTATCTCGATGTCGTTGCAGAAGACGACGGGGTGGTGGCGGGGCGAGGCGGCTCCGGCGACGCGGTGGCCGGCGGGATGGGGCAGCGGAGGCGGCCGACGGTGGGGAGGCAGCACGGGTGGGCGGCGGCAGTACAGCGGGGCGGCGCGGCGTTACGGGGCGGCGGCGGGGAGGCGTGAACCCAAAGATATCACACGAATACACGATACACACATATGAGATGAAGCGATCTACCGGCCAGATAATTGAGCAGATGAGATTAACACGTGTATGCCCTTATTGGATGAAGGCATGAACTCATGTGTTTTTTAAATATGACGTGAGCTCGTGTTGATCTATTTAAGGGGATACCACAATAACGGCAAAAATTCTTTCATGCGCTATATATCTTTGGCAAAATTATCAAACTATTTTTTGCATTGGACGGTTAGATCTAAAATATATTTGCACCGTATACTTTCTACCGTAAAATAGCTTTAGATCTAAAGTTAGGGGCTTGTATATACGTACACGCTTAAACATTTGAAGTGTGGGCCTTAGAGCATCTCCAATGGGCCATGTCAGCCGGCTACAAGCCTCTCCACGTTGGATTTTCGGCCGAGCTGGAGGAGAGAGAGCGCGCTCAGGGCTAGCGCCGGCGCTTGATCAAGCGCCGGGCGCTAGCGAGCTTCTCGATGCAGTGCGTTCTCTCTCTCCCCCCTTTCCCTCTCTCTTCTTCCCCGTTCAATCCCTCTACGGATCCATGCCTCGCCGGAGTCGCCCATCCCCGCCGGAATCGCCGGCGAAGTCTTTATCGCCAGAATCGTCGGCGGAGGCGAGTTGGGGGAGCCCGCACCGCGCCGGAGATGCCTTTATCGCCGGATCCACGCCCGCACCATGCCGGAGCCGTCGCCATCGCCGGATCTGCGCCCACGCCACGCAGGAAAAGCCGCCGCCGCCGGATCCAGAGGAGGGCGAGGCGGCGCTGGGAGGAGGGTGCGGCGGCGTGGGGAGGAGGGCGAGGCGGCGCTGGGAAAAGGGCGCGGCGGCGCGAGGTGGAGGGCGAGGCCACGGCGATGAGGTGATGGGGCGTGGGGAGGATGGCGACGCCGATGGAGTGCTGTCGCTGGAATGGGGAGGAAGAAGAGTAAAAGGAAGATTAAATACATGTGGGCCCCACAATAATTTTTTAATCCATGCTTATAGCCAAGCTGTTGGAGAGATCATCTCTTAAGCCAACTCTTGGTGACATGGACAAGCTTATAGCCAACAGGTTGACTCTACCATTGGAGATGCTCTTAGGCACAGAGGTTAAGCCTAACTGAAACTGAATTTAAAAGCCACGCATTTGGGTTTTTTTTGTTCAACTTTTTTTGAGCTCAAAGTCGTATCTAATTAGTAGCTTTTAAAAATGCTCTCTTCATCCCATTATATAAGGCTCAACTGGAAAAATTGCAGAGACAAAGAAACAATTTTTTTTCACTCGCCCCGATGGTAATTTCACTCGGCCCGCCCGCGTCTTGCTGAATTCGTGCGCGCGGCACCCGTGTACCAAGATTTTTGCTGAATTCGTGCGTCCAACGCCATGCAGCCATGCGTTCAGAATGTGTGTGAATGCAACGGTGCAATTAATTTTGCATGCGCGCACGCGTATGAATGGGCGAAACACGAGAGATTGTGTCCTGTATTTTGGGACGAAGAAAAAAACCAGTTACGCCCTGTAATCTAGGATGGAGGGAGTAATACAAATGAAATGGACCAGCTTCATCGAGAAGCATGAGGATCGAAGAACCTTTTAAAGTTTCGTTTAATATTTAGTTCAACCAACTAATCATTCGTCCAACTTAGCGACTCCAAGCGTGTTTTTTTGAATGAAAAGACCGGGGACTGAACTCAACGTAAGCAACCAAGGAGAATGGCAGTTCATTTGCAGTCTCGTTTCAGTTAGCATCGGCATGGGAAGGCTAATCAAATAGTAACCAGCAACATGGGACTAATTAATTAAAGCTCGTGATTTTTTGGAGTAAATATCCACATGCATCCATGGGGCTTGATCATCCATGCCATTTTCCAACAGTGCCGGGCTTAGAAGGGTGACAACAACATGTATGGCCATTAGTCTATGACATCCTTTACCTAGACTGTATGCCACCATGATGTGGGCTCTGGCCTCTGGCCATTAAATACAGTGTGGGAAAACAGAGAAGAGTTTCGGAGTAATACACTTAATACTGCTCGTAGAACAGGACTGGCTGCTAAGCACGCGCTCCGTACTAATTTTACATGTCGCGCTCATCGATCAGTCCTTAGTCCTTGCGTATAGATGTCAAGATGAGCTCATGACAGGTTGAGGCGTGAGCACTGAGCAGGCCTCGACGACGAGGGGGAAAAAGCAAGGCAATTAGAAAATGAGAGGAACAGCAGAAACGAGACAAGGACAGGCAAGTGGCTGCAAGTTTCGGTAAGACTTTGCAAATCAGTAGCTGGGGCGGCCAAGAAAATGAACGTACGCATAGAGCTCCAGAGGATTGCCATTCTTCTTTGCTCTCTACTCTCTAGAAACTCAAACACATGGGAATGACTACTTCACTTTGACGCCGTCGTTAGAGACTCTAGTTTATGATTTCTGACCCAAGAGAAAACGTACCCTCTAAAAAGGAGAGAGGAACTCGAGAGAGATGTGTAATGTGTAAAGCTGTTCAGGACTTCAGGGATCAGATGAAATAATACAGGCGCAAAACATACGAATCTTCTCCTGTTGCAGAATAATATATAAAAGGTAAATCATGACATATATATATGGGTGCCAATTTTGCTTGTTGAGTTTCTGGTTGAATTGAAGGTGGTTCTAGATCTTTGCTCAAAAAAAGAAGAAGAAGGTGGTTCTAGATCGATAGGTTGTTAGCCAGAATGAACTTATTTGGTACTAATTGCCCTCACAAGAAAATTTGAAAAGAATAAGCAGTGATTGTGCCAAGAAATAACATGCCTGACGATAAGACTTCAGTTTTTTCAATAGTGGAATTTCCACTAGCCTTTAGAGTTTAGATGCACCAGCTGACCATCAATATCAGGAGAGAGGTTCCGAGAAATGACAAACTGAATTCTTGTTAAATATAAATCATTCAATTCAATTATCGTGTCGATAATCTGCTGATGGCTTCATATATGTTTTGCTGGTTTTCATTTTTTTTTTAAAAAAAAAAGTACTCCCAAAAGTAGTAACAGTTGGGTTTAACCCTCAGCGATGTAAGAAAAGAAAAGAAATTCATGTCGTATTGAACTAAAATTCGGACAAAATTGCATTTTAGAATGGAATAGTAGAAAAGGCCTGCCTGACGTCATACCGAAATCTCCTAATAAGATCACATTGGATGTCCACTGTCAGCATCGTGACGAACAGCTCCTCCATGACACCATATATGGTCAGTTCACGAATCTACTCCATGCTGACAACATGCATTCCTTGCAGTGAACAGTTCTTCTATATGAAAACTGCCCACAGCAAAACATTTGCAAAACCCTCCGTAGTCTATCAAGTTATTATATGCCGGTCTTTCTCCATTGCCAACCCGAGCTGCCTTAAGCCATGCCTCTCCCACGCCACGACAAGCTGGCTCGTTTCTTCTACGTTTATACGACTATACGTGCGGTCCATGCCATTGAATAAGAGGAGGTGATCATATTGGACTTAAGCACTTGAGCCTAATCACAATCTTCGTTGTGGAGGCATAGAAGATGATTTGCTTTTGCGTTCCAAAGGACAATCCGGCTAGCGACCATGATCAAAAGGGAGGTTCCCTTGTACGATTGTTAAAAAAACTATTTTTTTCCTTAAAAATCTGATGGTTACGTCATCCAACGCCGATAGGTGTTCTAGAACTTTTTTTCATTGCGGTCTGATTTAGGATGGTTTACCAATAATTATAATGCCATTGACCTGTTATAATTACCGTGTGCATCTCATCATGTGGACCGATTCACTAGCTGGGTTCTACGACTTTTTAGGTTTTCAGATAACGGAATTCCACCCTTCTAGGTTACGAGCATTACAAAAACTTATTAAATACTTAAAAACAAAGCGAAATAATAAACGATTGCCACGCTAGGTCAATTAACAAAAAGAAATAACCAAACGACCCAAATATCTTACTATTGTGATTTTATTTTGAGCATCCTTACATATAAGATCATCATCAATCTTCATTAGATTCCTCTGTGATTCCATAAAAACAGCTAATTCTAAAAAAAATTCACAATATCCAAAATAAGTTAGTACAAAAGTTAACAATGTGTTATAATTGAATCAAACATTAGCTATAACCTACATGTTCTAATGAAACATATTTATACAAAATATTTGTGTTTATAGAATATGTTATTGGATATCTATTTTGCTAATTTACACAATTGTCTTCCTAATATCTTGGATATGCGGGTGCGAATCAGATGTGGATTGGATCTAAACCCACATATTTCTCATAGAGGTGGATTCGAGTATGGAAATAGCCGGATATTATTTTATCATATTCGAACAGGGTTATAAACAAATCCAGGATCGGGCTTGGGCTCGGAGGAAATTTCTTATCTTGTTTGCACCCCTACAAGTGGCATTTTAGTAGGAAGACTCATGCCCCTCAATGGCACCTATAGCAAGTGACGACACCATGGTCGACATCGATGTTGAATCTGACTAAAAAAAGCTAGAAATAAAATTTCTCTCGATGTTGGCACTTTAACACACTTTTGCCCCTCAGTGTCGTTGTAAGGCTCACTATTATAGGTCACCGTTTGATTGTCATTAAAGCCAACATCTACCTTTAATTACTTTCATTCATTATCGAGGGCACCCTCATCAGACCTGGGCGCTTGGTTAGGATGACAACTCGCCCACACTAGGCGTCCATCAAGCTTCATGGCTGACCGACACTGATGTAGCACATCTCGTATGGATGAAACACTACGTCAAAACCACAAATTAATGTCGCGTTACAATAACCAATAGTGATGGATAAAACAACTGTCACCCCCAAACGAGTCACTGATGAGCCAATATTTTCACCCGTCGCTAATTAACATAATACGTGATGGGTCGAAAATTTATAATCGATGGTGAAATTTATAATTTCTCGTAATATAGCATGTGTATTTGGCTAGTAGAGATAACAACCGCGACATAATTTCGGAGGCAAATTGTATACACTTCTTTTTTAATAATGGATTTAAATCTAGCCTCTATTTCTCACGATGTATACGATCAAAAAGAACTTATTACAATATTCGGTGCATACCAATAAAAGAAGGGTTAAATTCACCCATGCCATTGCATGATCCCCGTTTCTCACAAATGACATTTTTCAACTCAATTTTCCACTCAAGCCATTACAAACAAACTTTTATTTCACCCATGCCATTGTCCCCCCAATCTCTTCTTCTTCCTCTTCCTCCCCTTCACCTTCTCCAACAAGCAGCGGCTGTGGCAGCGCGCGACCAGCGGGGAGCAGCGCCAGAGCAGCGGCGAGTAGCGGCGGTGGCGCCCAATCTCTTTTTCTTCCTCCTCTCCCCTTCTCCACCTCCGGCAAGCAGCGGCGGTGGTAGTGCGTGGCCAGCGGGGAGCAGCGGTGGAGGTGCGACATGGTGAGGAGCGACGGACGGCCATGGTGCGCGGCCAGCGGTAAGCAGCAGCGGAGGCACGGTGATGACGAAGCAGCAGCGCGCGGCGGCGGCGGCCACGGCGCTTGGCTTGTGGGCTCGCAGAGGCGCGGCAACAACGGAGCAGCGGCGCGCGGCGGGGGTGGCGGCCATGGCGCGGGGTAGCCGGCGGGGGTACAAGCCAGCCGCGAGCGGAGAGAGAGAGAGGAGAGTAGGGAGATGACCGAGGAGCATTTGACCATAATTTTGAATGGGTGAAATGCCCCTAAAAGTCCATAATGACATGTTTGGAAAAGGAGATGTCGAGAAATGACAGAGTTACAAATAGTGATTGAAAAATGGTATTTGTGAGAAACAGAGATCCTGCAACGAAACGGATGGTTTTAGCCCATTAAAGAATCCTTAACAAAACAAATGAAATAAAATTAGTCTAGACAAAAACTATTATCGAACCTCCATTCGTGGCTATTAAAAATCTGAATATCATAGACCTCCATAAAACGGTATACACTTCTAGGTGGTCCTTTTTTTGCACCCATCGGTTCGGTACAAAAGAAGGTGTTCAGCATCATTCGTGCCGCTCCATAAACAAAAATCCTTCCTTTTCGACAAAGATCCCACAGTTTTCAGTACTTTCAGTGCGTGAGTGACACATATGTCTGAACCTACCGAATCACCGATGCGACAACGGTATCAATCAGAGCGAAAATATCTCGGTTGACGATTTTGATAAGAACCAGTTATAGCGTGCGAGGGCTAGCTTTCAGCTGAGAGATTTCGAAGTCATTCGAAGATTGGAATGTCTACCTCGCTAACCCACTTTAGCCTGAATTATGCAAAGATCAGATCGATCTTCACATCTCTCCCGATAGTACTGTCGAGCCATATATGACAGAAGTAACCATTCAACACACAGATGCGTAAAAACACAAGGACCAAAAGCAAACCATTGCAATATGTCCTTGGACTAACTAGCCAAGTGTACGCGAGTTGCCACCAAATTATATATGCTTCACGCCCTAACCATCTAGTGCATAGAAATTCGTGCTCAGACCTAATTTCATCCACTCACCCAAGCCCTTGTCCTTCCAACCCTATCATCTCCTCTATTCGTCACATATACCCCCCCTCTTTCTCTCTCAACCATCACAAGCCACTATTGAGAGTCAACGAGTCACCAAAGTCCAAAATCACCAACCTGATCCGCTACCGACAGTAACTAATTTTGCCAAACTCAACCATTTCCCCTTTGCCGGTGTGAGGTAACTACCAGGAGCTCTATGTCGTGTGTCATACTTTAACTGACCTTGTATCAACGTTTATTTTTATAGTCGACAATTGATTGATATTCTCGATTGACGATTGTATCAAGCCTGTTAGCTATACGAACCAACCGAATTCCTAAAAATAGTGTTGCTTTGTTAAAAGTTTTGGCTTGAATTTTTCTAAAACAAAACTTTCAGACATTGTGTTGACCATCATTTGGAATAACTAACCTCCTACTATATAACAACATGTAAGGGTGGAAATGAGCCAAACTTGAGTGAGCTAGGCTAGGGCTAGCTTGACTTAGGCTTGTTCGTGTTATTGAGCCAACTTGGCTCATCTTGGACTCGGCCAAAGCTCGGGCTAGCTATTGAAGGATCCCAAGCCAAGTTGGAGGATTATGATTTGGTCTCTAGCGAGCTAGGGAGGGAAAAGGGTACCTGAGCTCGCATTTTTTCGCTAGGCATAGACTGGAGGCTGCCCCTTCACCATCTTGACTGGAGCATTGGATAAGAGTTTAGCACTGCTTGTCATTGTTTTAGTTGTCCTCGTCCCACCATCATTGTTTTAGCTGTCCTCGTCCCACCATCCCACTTGGAGGCTTGGAGTATAGGAGGGAGAAGATTTGGGTGGTTAGCAGGGGGGTAGAGGTGATAGGAATAGCAGTGGAGTTCAACAACGTTCCTAAAAACATGATGTTTTGGACATTGACAAGGCATTCAAAATACATCTTTGACCACAAATTACCAAGGCAAATTATTTATAGAATATTTAAAAACATTGATATTATAGAATCTTTAAAATTAAATAAATAGACGTCCATCGCCGTTCCATCTGGCGAGATATGAATCTCGTCCATTCAGTTGGCGAGATTTATATTTTTTGCCAAATAGTCAGGAAGAATGAGAATAAAGGCGGTTGGGGACGATACGGAGACAAAACCCACCATTTGATTTGGCAGGATTTAAATTTGGACGGTGAGAGATCGCCAAGCTACAAGTACCAACACAACATAGAGCCATTACATGAGATGGTGCAGATGTGTAACTACCATTGGCATCTTACAGAATTACAGGCCCTGCTCGTCCTTTCGGTCTCATGCATATGTGCACAAAAAGGTTTTTTTGTGCTTTGTCTCTTGCAGTTTGGCACGTTCTGGAGTCTTTTAAAATCTTTTGTTGTTCTTACCACATCGTTGGCCTGAGACATTCTTTTGCTTTTGGGATTGATGTTTGGTTGTGCCTGCAAATGTTTGGTTTTGTCTCCATATAGCCTACGATCGTCTTGATGCCCATTATGTATAACCATTTGGCAAAAAAAATGTAAATCCTGTGAGTTGAATGGGCGAAATATATTCCTGTCTGATGGAGCAGCGATCGGCGTCTATTTACTCAATTTTATTAAAACGAATATCATTTACTTATTTCTAAAAATACTAAAATATAAATATTAAAAAATTCGAGAGGGGCCATTGTTGGTATTTTTCTCCATTGGGCCAGGTTTTCTGCTTGACCCGGAGGTACCTACGAAAAGCCCACAAAAGACGAGACGAGAACTTTGATGCTGGGCCCTCTTCCCGTGTCGTCGTATCGGAGGAAATCAGCGACCCTTAGACACTCCCTCTCTATAAAGAGTAAAGCGTAGAAACCAGCCTCTCCCCTTGAGCTCTCTACCTGCTTTAGCAGCCGCCCGCCGGCCGGCTGGTGCGCCCATCTCTCTCGCTCTCTGGCGCCGTCGCCTTGTTACGCCTGATTGCGCGCGAGCGCAGTTGTCGATATCCTCCGTCCGTTCCGTCGGCCCCAAGGTGCGTGCTTCCTCTCCTGAAAAACCCTAGCTTTTCTCCGGCTTTACCGGATTCGATGGCCTTTGTCTGGTCCGGTCCGCCCCCATGTAAATCTGCCGCGGTTTAGATTGGCGTGGAGTAATCTATCACAGCCATAAAATTGACGCCCGAATCACTGTGCGCTTCGGCTGATTTCGCAATTTCGCCCGCCGAAATCTTTCGAGAAAATTTTCACGCTCATACCTTCGCACCTGGTGAAAGTTGCTACTGGAAACTGTAGGAAGAGGGCTACATTCGTTTTGGGTAGAGAAAATTCCATATAAAGGGAATGGCCTGTGCTGTTGACTGGTAGAAGTTCGAAGAGGATGATTGTTTTTGCCGGACCGGTAACCATCTACTGAGTTAGTGATTAGTATTGCATATCGAATGCCATGTGATATATGCAGCTGCTATGGACAAGTTAGTCAAAACTAGCAGACTAAGCACTTAAGCAGAGCATCATATTCATTCTTGCTTACCAGTGACTACTTTTGCTCACCTGGATCAATTGTTTACATGGCTATTTCTTTCCTTAGTCTCTTCTCATTATTAACAAAAACAATAGATTTTTTATCGTTGTACATACTAAGTGCCTAATATCTCTGGCTATCTCACAAAGTCGCGTCAACTTGTTGTTTCCTTTGTCCTTGCCAATTTTATATAATTCTTTTCACTGTGCTGCCAAGAAAAAAAATGTTAATCATGTTATCAAATTCATTTAATATGTTTTATTCTAACTAGTTTTCAAGCACTACTGTAACATGCTAATAATTGAATCAGTCACATAGCCGGTTTGATATATGTGACTGCATATTGCAAGTTTATGGCTGTGATATATGATGCAATGCTAGAATTTTAAAATGACCAGAACTGTTAAGTGTTTTTTTTAGGGAACCAGAACTGTATGTCATAAGTTACTTAATATATCAAATTTGCATTTTTGCACAGCAAGCATTTACTTTAATGTAGCTATACATACTGGAGAAGTGATCCGTTTCTTTTTTTGGGTACTAGTTCTTTTTCATGTTTGGTTTACTTGATTGGATTTTAATGATCTATAATGGTGTGCAGATTAGGTTTTTAAAATGGATGAATTAAATTCTTTATCGGACGGATATAGCAAGGCCTACCTGTGAAGGAAGTGTTCTTGTGCGAGGCGCAAAGTTGCTTTGTTTGTGTGTGTTTTGGGGCTTCTTGCTCTCTTTTACAGTTGCAGGGGCATTAAACACTTTAGTGGGAGAACTATATCATCTTTATGCAGTTGCAGCCTTGAATGGTTGTTACTTTTGATGTTAACTATATGAACACGGCATGCAGATTTAGGTTAAATAGCAGACTTGGGGTATAGATAATTCTCTTCAGTCCTTGTAACTCTATATGATTCATTCTATATTTTGCATGTTCTTATTATATTAACAGTTTGAGTCTGTGCAGATTAGGTAATAAGAAGCGGTTGGGATTAGTTTTGTCTTGCAAATATACGAGATCTATTACATCTTGCACTGCATGCCTTAGTGGTTGCTCTTTTCTGGAGCAAATAGCCTGAATATTCAATCAAATGGGGTAAAACTACTGGATGCCAATCTGTTGGCATTTTAAGACAAATGAAAATTGTGAATAAATTCTTGAGTTTCTTTGTAGTTTTGTACATGTGTTGTCACAGAAACTTGGAAAATTATTCCATATATGTCCTGCAAATTTTGTAATAAACACACTGTCTGTCAATTAGTAAGGAATCCTTGCACCTGTTCAAAACTGTTTGTGTTCAAGGCATACTTCTTGCATGACATTACAGGGCATTAGAACCAGGTATGAGCGTGGTATGAGCATTTGCCACTTTTCTTTGTACAACCCTGAATAGGTTTGCTGCACCAACAAGCAGCTCTTTCAACATCACAATTTTTTAGCACTGTTTCACACACAGGTACTGCTTCTAAGTTTTAACACCGTCTTGGTTCCATTAATGTGTTTTTAAACAAGGAATCTAAAAAAAAGACACTTGATTAATTCTGATTCTGATGGCCCTTGTGCTAAATATGGAGAGCTCCATGTGTATGGAACTTTCCAATTTGAGAGAGATTAATCTCTTAATATTCTCTCTGCAGCCTTCTGGTCAGCTGAACTGATTTTTAAATCATGGCAGAGCACTTGGCATCAATATTTGGTACAGAGAAAGATAGGGTTAACTGCCCATTTTACTTCAAGATTGCGGCATGCCGTCATGGGGATCGCTGCTCTCGACTCCATAATAGGCCTACAATATCACCAACTCTTGTTCTTGTGAACATGTACCATCGCCCTGATATGATCACTCCTGGGGTTGATGCTCAAGGCCAACCAATAGATCCCCAAAAGATGCAGGAGCATTTTGAGGATTTTTATGAAGATATCTTTGAGGAACTGAACAAGTTTGGTGAAATTGAGAACCTAAACTTGTGCAACAACCTTGCTGATCACATGATAGGCAATGTTTATGTCCAGTTTAGGGAGGAAGATCAAGCAGCTGCAGCTCATGCTGCCCTTCACGGCCGCTATTACTCTGGTCGACCAATAATTGTTGACTTTTCTCCTGTGACTGACTTCCGTGAAGCAACCTGCAGGCAGTATGAGGAGAATAGCTGCAATCGTGGTGGATACTGCAATTTCATGCATGTGAAGCAGATAGGCAGGGATCTGAGGAAAAAACTCTTTGGCCGTTACAGGAGGCCACACCGGGGAAGGAGTCGCAGCCCAAGTCCGCACCATAGGAGGGAGCGTCGTGAACGTGATGACTACCGTGGACATGATGACTACCGTGGTGGTGGCGGTGGCGGCGGTGGTGGAAGGCGGGGTGGAAGCAGCAGGCATGACAACTGTGGTGGCAGCGGTGATGATGGAGGGAGGCGAAGGTATGGTGGCAGTCCTCCTAGGCGTGCAAGAAGCCCAGTCAGGGAGAGCAGCGAGGAGCGCAGGGCCAAGATTGAACAGTGGAACCGTGAAAGAGAGGAAAAGCAAGGGTGAACCCCTTGGAAAGGGGAGCATGTCAAAAGCGATGCCCGTTGAAGTTGTCCGGGCGTTCACTGTACCTTTCGTTCATATATCTGTTGGATATCTGTTGGGAGTTTGTTCTGTAGTTTCGGTGCTATGCTTATTTTGCCTTTAGTTTAATTTCCAGGGCTATGACCCTATTTTGAATTTTTAATTCGCCGTTTGAGAGTGAAACTATCATTGGTGTGCTGCCAGGAACCATTTGTCAGGCTACTACTTAACATGATTAATGCTCTATATTTGTCATGTCGCTGATGCTGATTGTTCCATATTCGCGGGTACTCTGGTATTCCATTTATTCTTTGTGCCATTTGTTCTTTGTTGCTCTGAGTGAAATCGGTTTTTGATGAAAGTAGGTTAGTAGGTGTTCTAGCGACTAACTGGCTAAGCTGCGTACGTTTCTAAACCGAAACTTTTGCAATGGCCGTTAGTTTCGACTAAAGAGTTTTATTAAGGCTTGTTCTTCTTAGCTTCAATTAAATTAAATTAAAATTTGTTATTTTGTATGAGTTAAATGATGTGGTTTGTAGTTATTTTATAGGGTTTTAAATAGTTTTTTTAGAGTCACTAATTTTTTCATAATTTTTTAAATTCTCTAAGATCCCTCCAAGGATCACAATTTTTTTATGTTAAAACTGAAACTTTAAGCTGAATAAAACAAGATCTAACTTAGGATAGTTCATCTACTATTCACCCTTCTTGTCATTGTTCTTCTATATTTTTACTTTCTTTTAACTTCTTTTTCCTCTCAAATTGTTAATGTCATTTCTCTGAACTGCGGTTCGCTATGTTTTTAATGCGTACAACAGTGGAGAAAATAGATTCCCAAGTCACTCGTTAAGGCCTTGCTCTTTTCAGCGTATCATACCGGTGCGCATTACTGTAGCAAATTTTGTTATTTTTATATAGTCTATATGTTGTGATAGTTTTTAACAATTTTTTCGTGACTTTTAGTAGTCCTTACAAAAATCCTAAAACTATTTTTAATTATTTTTTTATAATCTTTAGACCTTATTTCGAGAGCTCTCAAATTTGCTATAATAATATGCCAACGCAACGATACGCTGAAAAGAACAAGGCCTAAGAAGACGAGAATGACAAATTTGCTTGTTTCTTTTAATGCGTACAACAATGGGCGCGTTGCTCACTGTTTTACCTTCGACAATTTTTTGCTCTGTTTGTTAATATTATCTTGTAGCATTTTTCTATTTAAAACTATATCACATGCGCACAAAATGTACACAGACTCTTCGTTTTCATGACACAATAATCTGATAGCGCAACTTGCAATATTCTTATTCCACATGCATGCCATGGAGCTAAAAGGAGATGGCGTGGCCAATACACAAGGTTTACAGATTAATAAGGCATTGATGCATCATGCTTGCATGCAATGCAATGATTCCAGAGTTGAGAATTCGTTGAATACCAATGTACTAATGTTAAAACATTTATCAGTCATGTAGTCATTTACATTTGTAGCAGCGTGTAAAGCATTTACATTTGGTGTTAGCATCAACTATTAAAAAACTATTCATATTTATACCAATAAAAAGCGCGATTTTGAATTGATGGTTGATGCAAACTATCCTTGCTATTGGTTGTGCTTCATTCAATTGCTTATATCGCGAATTAGATTAACCCTTAATAAAAAGCAAAAGTTTTAATTGACAGGTTATGCAAACCATCCTAGCGCTTGGTTGTGCTTCATTTGATGGCTCATATCACGAGTTGGATCAACTCTTAATTTTCTCAACAAATCTAATATAGTCTCCCTATTATTTAGATAGAAGGACCAGTAGGATAACCTCTTTCCTTTCCTTTCTTTTTTCTTTTTGGGACTCCTTTACAAATGTTGCATCGTTTGCAATCTAGAGTGTGAGCCTAAACAAGCTCATGTTATTCAAATGCAAAAGAATAATTTTAAATTTTATATAGTTTATTAGAGAAGCCTCATTGTCAATTATGAAAATATATTATCCACGTATTGTATAGATAGCACCATCTTCACTTCGAGAAGAATCCTACCTAGGTTTTTCTCACATAAACTTTGTATTGTGATCTCTTGATTATAGCAAAATACTGGGCGTAGGATTGTTATTTCTTATCCAAGAGGCTCGAACTAGGATCTGGTGTCTCTTTTTTTTGTTTCATGCCAATATCTCTTCGACATCTTGGAAGTAGAGATCGCGGCAAAAAGAAGACTCTTTAATTCCACAATCCAGAAGTAAGCTCGACTCAGAAAGCTCGTTCTAATCGTCGACACTAACAAATCATTGTTTTGATTTTGTCCAGGCATTGATTCCTTCGAAATGATAAGGTAAACCTTCATTAGGATGTTAACACATGTTCAAGTGCTTAAGCTTATCATTCAAACAATTTATTTATTTAGCACCACACACAACTAATTTTAGCTCAGTTAGCTTATTCATTCATATCATCCACTCTGGACATGCCCTAGATATCAAAGAGATGATTTTTTCATTTTCCACCATAGAGACATGTAACCACTACATGCCATCACCAAAGCAGCCAACTATTGGATCATTATCCCCAATGGGAGGCCCAAGAGGCCATGATACTTAAAATATAGATATTGTTGCTCCTCTTGCTCCAACGGATGGGGTATGTCATAATACCTATTTTAGCTTTCTTCTTATAGGATAATTACTTTTGATATTCCATTGTAGAACAAGAAATATTTGGGGTACAATTATTGGGAAATATATAACCCATCCTTAGGAAATATATAACCCATCCTTTCACGGTACAAAACATCGATACCAAATGTAAGTAACATTTGATTTGTTCTTATGAAACATTACGATGTTCTATTCTTGTAAAACATTCGATTTTTTAAGTAAACATTACTTTTGTTACTATGAAACATGATGCTTATCCTAGAAAATATTTGGTGTGTATATGGTTGAAACATCTTGAATAATCAGAGAGCATTGTTTAGATGTTTTCTCGGTTCATTTGTTATATTTCATCATTTTTTGTCAAGTTTCAATAGTACTTTATCTATGTTCCATCCACAATTGACCATGTCTCATCAATGATTTGATCTTGTTTTATCAATACACCATTCATATTTCGGTAGTATTTCGCTATTATTTTTAAAGTAAAAAGTCTGTTTTGCATTCTGAACTATCGCGCTTCGTGTACTTAACCCCCCAAACTTTGAACTAGGTATTCTAACCAGCAAAACCATGAAAAGGAGAAAATAACACCCTGTGTTGATTTTGGGGTTGGTTTTGCCCACGTAGTAGATGAAATAGAAATGCAACTAAAAAAATACAAATAAAACTAAAATATAGTGGGTCCAACTATTGACCTCTCCTCCCTCTCACACACATCTCATATTCTTTCTCCTCGATCTCTCTATTACTTTCCCTCCCTCGGCATCCTCCACCATCATCCTCCACCATGAGGTGAGGTCCCCATCTCTTTCGCGGTGGAAACCCTTCAACTCCTTGCTAGCAGCGCGCCATCCCAACCTGGCGTCGCCGCGTCCAATTGCTGCGTTGCACCATACCATCCAAGCGCTCTCGCCGTCGGTGTCGTTCCACTCAATCGGACGCTATCGCACCCCGACCTGACATGTCACTACCCTGGCCTAGCAATTTCCTTCTCCCCGAGCACCGACTGCCTCCTCGCGCACGTGCAGGCCATGCGCCGGCCGCCGCCTCCTTGCCACAACCACGACGCCGACTGTCTCCTCATTCTCGACACTACTTGGAGGGTAAATGTTGTGTGGGGATCTAAGAGAAGGGGCAAAGTGGGAGGTGGGACAAGTGGAGGAGGATGACGGGGTAGCTGGAGGAGGCGGGACAGTGTGGTTGTTGAAAGTAGCAGGATGGTAAGGCAACTGTGCCCGAGCGGCTAGGGCGGCTCGTGACCATGGTGAGGAGATGGGGCGGTAAGGCGCGTGGCGTTGGCTACGAGCTCGTGCGGCGCTCATGCTCCAAGGCCTCCACGTTGTCCTCACCTTCGCACCGTGGAGAATCTCAAGGGCGACAACTTGCTAAGTGTGGCTAGGCAGCGAGTGGTTGGGGCGGTCGAGTGGAGGGTTGGTGCCGTAGAATCCGAGACGAAGAGAGAGTAGATAGTGGAAGAGAGAGTGAGAGATGAAGAAGGAAGAGTCGCTTACACGTGGCCCCAAGTCACGTTGTATCCCGTCAAGCACCATGTCGCAGCCACTTGGGCAAACCCACATCCAAATCGGCCTCGGAGATTATTTGCATCTTTTCTCCTAGTTTTATATGATAGAACACCTAGTTTCGTAGTTCAGAGGTTAAATACACGGACCACCATAGTACATGTAAAATAGTTTTTTTTCTATTTCAAATAATTTTTTTTAAGAGTTGAACACACGTCCCTTATTAGGATGATATACTAGCGTACACAATCTCTTTGGACCACATCAAACAACACACAAAAGATCAACAGAAACTCACCCATAGAAGATGGCGAGCGCCAGCGTCCGGACGTCCGTCCGGACGCCCGAGTGCCGGACCACCCACATCCGTCGGATCGCCGGCTACCACGCCAATCCTACGCGCTGATGCGCCCGCGTCCGTGCGTACCCAGCGGCCAGCAACTAGATAACTAGCAGTGCAGTTGATCGTTTTTTCAAATAAACTTCTGATTTTTGTACAAAATTCAAACAGTGTTCAAAATGCGTGGAATAAATTTCATAATTCTTCTAAAATCGAGAGCAACCCATTTTAAATACTTTTTAATTTTTTGATTTTTTTTTTCACTTTTTCAAATTTTTTTTGATGTGAAACTAGGAGAAGGCACTTATGAAACTTATATCTATACTAGCGAAACTTGACCGTGTGCTGATGAAACTTGGCAGTGTGCTGATGAAATCCGATAAAACTTGGATGAAACTTCGATGTAACCTGATGAAACTTGGATGAAACCTATTGAAACTTGAATTGACCTGATGAAACTTGAAGAAACTTGGATTGATCTGATGAAACTGGACAGTTCGGCAAGTTTAACGAATATGAAAGCTAAGTTTTAGTGGGCAAAATCCAAGTTTCACCAGATAAGTTTGAGAAGTTATATGGCAACATATATCTTGTTTTGTTCATAAAAATACGAGGAACGCGTTGGCGCAAACGATTTGTGGATTGGAGCACTTAGTTAAAAATTATGGCCGCCGAAAGAAAAAAATCCTGTGGGCCCCACCCCTGCATGTGCACATTGCCTTAATTTCCCTTCGAGCGTACAACGCTAGCGTCCGCCCGCGCCGGCCTCCTGGACAGAAGTGTTTTCGATAGAGGACCACCGATGAGAAAAAAAAAGAAAATGACCTAACACACCCTCTCGGCTCTCGGCCTTTCTCTCTTACAGAAAAATATAATTTTAAAATCGATAAAGGATAAAAAAAGGTCACGACAAAGTGATATACCCTTGTGCCCGAAAAATGGTACTCGTAGAAACCAGAGCCGCTGCTTGCTCCCCCCTTCTCCTCTCTCTCCTCCCCCACTCTTCTTCCTTCTCTCTAAAAAAAGCTCCTCGAGCTTATAAATACGATCCCCTCTCTCCCGTGCCGGTTCCTCCCCGATCCCCTTCCTCCCCCCTCCCCCGACGATCGCCCTCCGCTCGTCGCCACCGCGGCGGGCGATCGCTCCTCTCCCCCCGTGCGCGCGCGATTCCTGAGGCGAGGCCGCCCACACCAGCAGCTGGTTCCCCCCGTCCGGCTCCCCCTCCCCGCTTCGCCGATCGGATCGCGTGCTCCCCGAGGTGACGATCTGCCGAATTCCGGCATTTACGGCCCTGGATTTTCTGTTTCCCCCTCACCGGGACTTGCCCCGCGAGCGATTGCGTTCGGTGCGCGCGAAGGAAGGCATCTGCGCGGCGGCTGCTGCTGCAGCGAGTGGGTGGGTGGGGGGAGGAATTGGATTCGGGCGGCGCGCGGTTTGATTGCGCCGTAAGGCGTAGCTTGTCGCTAATTTTGGTGGTGATTGTGTGGGTATGGTGCGGCCGTGGGAGCATGAACTGCACGAAGTGCGTGGGCATTTTCGTTAGTTTCGCTCGGGATTCGTGGATGATTTTTCCCGTACATGGTTAGTGGCTCTGCTGTAGAAAGTATTGGGTATGCCTAATACATTCTGCTTGATCTGCATGTGGGTTTGGTTGGCGCGGGGAATTTCGCTTAGAGTTGTTGCATTTTTGGAAGGTTTGGTAGGCATTAGGGGACTAAAGCCTAAAGGGTTGTCATCGGTTATGTTTAGGTGGAATTTCGTGGCTCCTTTCTATTGTGTAATTTCATGATATTTTAAAATGGAACTGCTTGTCTGCGTGTGCATGTGATTATCTGAGAATGTGGAACTCCTTTTAGTTGAAGGTTGGGTGGGATCAAAAGATTATCATGACAAACTGGATAATGAATATTTTCCAGTGAAGTGTTCATGTGGTCGAGTTATTGGTGTAGTATGGGATGCTGCACTTGTGAACTTTATGCCTTGTTGGTAGTTGTTTGGTTGGTTGTTTGGAATTCTGTTGCTTTTTTTTTTTCAAAATTGAGAAAGTTGTGTTAGTTGTCTCATGACTTAAGATTACAATTAGCAGGTTAGGAAATGATTTTGTATACCCACAAAATAATTGATTAATAGGATTGCATTGTTGTTCTAAAAATTATTTTCATTTCTTTTCTGTGTTTGGTTGTTTGCTGAAATACAGCTTCAAGTATGAGAACTAGTGTTTAAGAATATCTGTTGGGATTGGTTTCGCTAATGTGCAATCATTGTAATTCTCATGTAAATGACAATCATGGCTTAGAGCATATGGTATGTCAACAGTTTTTTTAGGCAAAAAAACTTGAAACAATTTCTTTTGTTTCATAAATGCCAAGTGTGATTTTGTTTTTTTATTTCAGTCCAGTGGTTAGCATACGTTACTTGAACATTTTATTTAGACAAAGTGGTGGATTCTGATGGTGCCATGTGCAGTGCAGTATATCCAAATGTACGAATTATTTTACTTTCCTTGTTGGCCCATGATCTGCATTACTCTCTTTTTTGGCCCGTTCCTACATTTGCAATTATATCTACGAGCTTTGAGGCGAGGAGCGGAAACAGATGTTGTAGGTACTTGCCCTATACCCTGCCTAGTTTAAGTGAGGTTTTGGTAATGTTGTGGGATAAGCTCTCCTGTTTGGTTGCAGAACTGTTAGTCGAGGAACAACTGAGATCTTTACAACATCGCACACCCTCAAAGCATCTTCAATGGGTCAAAAGTTAGGACATCCTAAACTGTATCGAATAAAATATAAGAAAGTGAAATGTAGATGGAGGTTTGTGTTGGAATAAGTGAATTGCCCATCTTTTTTCATCAACTTAGGTTTTTGGTGAACTGGTCGGTGCATGTAAATTAATATGGTATCAGAGTTATGGGTCTAAAATTCGAGTTATAGTGTATATAGACGCAGTTGTCATCCGCTCCTATTTTCCACGTGTCTTGTTCATGAAGAGGGATCGATATTCACGTTCTTTACTAGATAGCGTAATGACTTCTTGTTTGATGCAAACGCATGAATATCCATGCATGGTCACTCCAAATTTCCAATCCTGACCCCTTGCATTTCGCTTTTATCAACTTTCCTTTCAGTGTCGATCGGAATCGAGTCATGTTTTATCTCGGCTTTGCTGCATATTCCGTAGATCACTTGTTGTATATAGGTAGGTCGTGATATAGCTGAATGAAGAAAAAGAAATTAAGTAGCACATTTAGTGACCATAATTTTGTTTGTTTAACCTAAAGAAAGTGCTAAAAAATCTAAGAAACTAGCACTTGCAGTCCTGCAGACGCTATATCTCTGTTTCTTTTTTTTTTGAAGAGGCGTTTTACCTTTGTTACCGTTAGTGAATATAAACTAATCAAGTTCAGAGCATTCTGATTCCTAGGCTTTTAAGTTATAAATAAAAAACCAATTTGACATCAGAAGACTCGACTGAGGGTTATTTAATTCTAAGTTTATTTTCTATACAGTTGGATCTCAATCCAACGCATGCACCTCCACTTTATTTCTCCTCTTTCTGTCTCTCCCCGAACCCAACCCTGCTCCTCCCTAACCTGACTCCTCTACTCTGCCTCCTCCTCCTCCGGCTTAGCATAACTATATTTTTTCCTGAACTGTCGGTGCATTTTTTTGTCGTGCTTTTCTTGATTACCATGCTACATTTCCAATTATATGTAATAAGCTGGTAGCTCGGCATAACTATGTTTTTTTTAAAAAAAATTCTAAACTGTTGGCGCATCTCTTTGTCGTGCTTTTCTTGATTACTTTGCTTTATTGCATCTATAGTTATGCAATTTTTTATTTCAGGACTTATCAACTTCGGCAAATGATGTTTCATCAAACTTGTATAAATAAATAATTACTCATGTTTACTGTTTTAAGATACACTTTTGGTGATATCACGTATATGTTTGGAACAATTGAACTAGCATTGCTGCTGTACATTGATAAATTTATGGAAAACAATAAAAAAAATAACATTATAAGGAATTTGGTTTCTTACATGAAGAGGTTGGCATGACATTATTTTGACTAGAAATGTAGCACTGATTTCTCTCGGAGTGGTGGCTATAAGTGAAGTTTGGTGATTGTGGAGAAAGTAAGTGAAGAACATTCGTGTGATTGGTTGAAAGTTCGTGTAGCCCCTTTAAAGAGCACATTACTAAAGTAGTTAAAATTCTACTGAAAATTATGTTAGCACCGCATTGTCATGGTGATGCCTACACCTGCTAGCCATTCCAGTGGAAAGTAGGAATTCCAAAGGCCCACATGAAGCCATTAGTTTGAGAGCAAGAGAGCAACAGGCAGGGTGAAAGCAAGATTCACATGGGATGATGGGAGAGTAAGAGAATTACCCTAGCCATGATGGGTGCCTCGCCTCCTCTGTTATCATCTGGAAGCTTGCCAGCGCTCCTTCACTTTCTTGGTGGAAATGTTTGCTAGATCTGGGTAGCCAAGGGGTATACAGCGTTGGTATGGGGAAGCTTTGGAAGAGGCATGTGACGGTTGGTGATGTTGGGAATGCTGCCTACTTATGTTAAGGGAGAGAAGAGGAGCGGAACCGATGCTATGTTAGGTAGAAGTTGGGAACTATAACTTGGGAAGATAGGAAAAGTGGAAGCAAACGGCAGGTGAGAGAAGAGATAAGGAGTTGGATCCGTGGCATGGGGTTCACGGAGAGGCTGGATTGGTGGCATACGCATGGTGGGAACTCTTGTGGCCATAAGTGCCTTGTCTCATGCCCTTGGATTGCCACAATTAATTAAGTATTGTGAAAACTATGGTTATCACTGCCACTTTTATCCACCCCTGTTTATCTGTCTCGATTTGGCTCGTCCTTGTCGGATATGCATAGGATGCTGCCACTTGCTACAATGCTACCGAGATTTCATTTACTTACCGCTGGCCTTGATTCGATCGCTCCCTATCGATTGTCCTCCTTGTGAATGCTACCGTTGTGCACATGGGCTTATCTCAGTTTCGGCTGCCTCCTTTGAGAGGCTAGGATTCAGCTATTTTACTCTGATGGTCTGATTCAGTTATGAGTTATGCATATCACTAAGTAGGTTGTGCCTTTGGCTGCTGCTACTTTGGATTCAGGTCAAGCCCATCAATTGTATTGCTTCTACATCGAATCCATCCCAAGTGCAAGCTCAATGTCTCTGACTCGGTCGCAGTTGCTGGGACACAAGCTGTTGTAGCTAAGCTTTCTAACGCCTCGACAGTCACTGCTGGACCTTCAGCCACCGCTGCATCTGGCAATAGTTAGTGACACCATCACATATGGCATTCGTGCTACCGCTGCCAATTCTCTCTTAGCTCCTCCATGATACGACCTTGATGCTCATGCCTCTTTGGCATGCCAACCCTCTTTCACCTTGGTTCCTCATCGACCTTTTAGTTGGCTCCTATTTGAGCTTGCTCTTCCTGCTTAGGTCCTTGTTGCAGTTGATCCTGGCTTGTATCGTGAGGCTGCTTCTTGTTCAGATTGGCAGATTGCCGTGGAAGAGGAGCTTGATGCTCAAGTGGACTGGTACTACAATAACCACATGGTTAAGCTTATGCCACCTTTCTTTCAACATGACCATCTTCTGACTGTATGTGATTTCGTGGTTCACCTAAATGCTATGCAGCAGTTTTATATTTGGAAGTGAAATCATTAACAAAGAAGTCGCCATAAAAATTGAAGCCTAAATTCTTTTGTGTATATGTCTTCTGCAATGCCATATAACTACTAGTGGGAGTATGATCAAATAATGTCCGTTGAAATTTTTATGGCATGGGAAATTGAAGGCAGCCCAAAGGTTTAGTTCATTTTATATTATCTGATGGACTGTATAAGACCTGGAGTAGCAATAGAATGGGGAAAGTATATAGAAAAGACAGTTCTTTCCAATTGTATACAGTGTCAGAGCCCTTTAGCCCTTGGAGTTACTTGAAGTTGTAAATAGCCGCCTCTTTCGTTGGAATTCAATCTGTTTGAAGTGTTGCCTTCCTGAATTGTATCCAAGATCTGCCACTGCCTTTGGCAAATGATTAAGGGTTCATTTCATATGCTTCCATAATCAGGTCTTGAGTATAGAATATGTTGTAAACAACCTTAGTATAATGAATTGCCAATGCTGGAACCATAGGTAGCGGTGCCCATTTTGAACAGCATGTAGGATCAAATCGCGTAGATGTACATTCCTATTTCCTACTTATCAAATTCTTGCTAATAACAGGCTGACAGTTCTTTCTGCATGTATTAATTAAAATAGAGATCCACCAGCAGACCTTCGCATTACTTTGTGGTTCTTCTTAAATTATGTACTGTGGGAGCTAAGCAGCCTATAGCCAGTGTGCGTGCGTGTGCATGCGTCGTCTCTCTTATACTGTTATACGATGTTACCTCCACAAGTTCATACTAAAATTCTGAAACTATGCATGCTAGTTATGTTTGATCAATTGGTGGGAAGCATCATGACACAAAACTTTTCATGTTAAGCATTCTTTGGTAAATCATATGTATAACATGATTAGGTTTCCATGGTTATTCAGGTGTTCAACTTGGAAAATGTCATTTTATTATCCCCCCCCTCCTAAAATAACTATATTCCTTTCTCCGCACCTCATTATTTGCCTCAACCTGATCATTAAATATATCTGCAAGCAACACAGTAGTGGGTGTTTAGTACCCTTTTCTAGACCTTGCTCGGCCTCGCCCAACAAGGTTAGGTATCTGGTAACAACTAAACAATTTGCTTTGCTCAGCAAACTAGCTTTGCCTTGGCAAGGAAAACTTGCCAGGCTAGGAGAGCATAAGTGGCTCTCTTGCACCAGCAAGGTTCATGCACGCATGAGAGGAACTGCATGGGAGGGGAAATTCTAAATTTCCACTTGAAACTTGTGTTTCGAATTTTCAAAAAAAAAGTAAATTCAATTTTCTTTTCGTAAAAAAAACAAAATCAAATTTGCCTTTTTAAAAGGAAATTTGACAAGGTTTTTTGTGCAAAAAAAATAAAAAAATTCAAATTTTGGCAAAATTTGCTGTAAAACACATTCCCTCCAAATCAAAATTTACTGAAAAAACACAATTCAGATTTTAGTGAAATTTTCTATCCCCAGCCAAATTTAAAATTTCAGTTAAAAAAGTTCAAATCCTTGTTTAAAAAGGGCTATAATTTTCAAAAAAAATAATATCCACAATTCAAAGTGGCAACAAAACATCAGTCTTCAATAAATCTAAATTTTTGACTAAACAAAAGACCAAGATTTCCTAAATGATGCAAACACGGTATGATTTCAAATTTGGTTTTTTAAACCGTATAAAAGGGGAGGACCAAACAATATATTTTTCCTTACGTTGCCCTGCCTTGCTCGGCGAGGCAAGCGGAGCAATGCAAGGCAGAGTGAGCAAAGGAACCAAATATGCCCAAGTCTTGATGATGATTATGGCTCTGTTTGGAATGGACATGAGCACGTGGATGCATGGTTGTGGCTAAATTGCTGGGATTCGAGAAGATGGAGTACTTGGTTCCCTAGGCTTCAAGAGCTTTGAGAAGTTGCACCAATTTGTCTTTTTACTGCACAAATGCCAGAAGTGGCTGAATTTAAGGCATTCCAAATGGGATTAGGGCTATATCTCATACTTAATTTTGCTGATAAGAATTGAAGAGTTGGGGTTATGTCTGGCTGTGTGCTTTATAGGGACCTCACCTTGTTCCCACCTGTCATATAGTCTTGTTTCTGTTTAACAAGGAAGAATATGTTACAATCATCTAAAAGCATTGTGGTCCTGCTGTGTATAATGCTAGTAGCATTGTCTGCACAATGTCTATACCATATCAATATGGTTATCACACTCTTCTGGTCAGCGATAGGTGGAGAATGCTTTATCTCCAGTTGGTTACCTGCAGTTAGCAGGCTGGTGCTGGACTTACACTGCTAGGCCTCCTTGTTCCATTCTAAAAGGGCAAACGATTTGCTGTTACAATCGCTTATAGGTATTATATTCTTGATTCCTAATTGTGCTAATAGGATTGTCTCCATACGGTTTAGTAAATATCTGTCTTCTCCTTCGTCCTCCTCATTGGTGTTCCATTCTTTTGCTCCACTTTGCACTTGTATGGCTTGTTTTCAGCAGTGGCCAGACTGGTGTTGGGCTGAACAGTACTCAAAAGTTAGCAACTGACTGGAAACTAGATTTACACCATTTTCTTCAGTAACAGTAAATAATAAATAGTTACGAAATTATGCTTCTTAATGAGTCTATTTGCTAGAATTTGAAACGGCTTGGCTAAGGTTGCCCAAAACCTAAGGCCTAAACTGGTCAATACATCAACTGTTGGTTCCAACTGGGCAAGCTAATCACATAAGTGGGTGGTAGCCAGCAGTTTTAGAATATTTTGCATCTCTTGTGCATTTCCTTGAATAATCTTGGCTGCTACAGATCCTCCTCCTTTGATGATTTTACAGTTGGCGATTGTTCTTCGTTCACCCTCACAGCCTCCTAAATGTATCATCTTCTTGCCTTTATGATAGCATTAGAGCAGATATTTCTGTTAATTTTAACTCGGAACTATTGTGTATGCTATGAATCCTGCACTTGGAAAGAGTGATGATTCACTACCGTACTATAATTTCTGTCATTTTAATTACCCATTTCTTTCTGTTTGATGCATAAATAATGGGCATTTAATAATGTTCTTTGGTTGTAAATCATTTCATTTCCCTAATGGGTTTGCCACTGGCTGAATCCAATTGCAAAGTTACGATACATTGTTATGTTTATTATGCCTAAAAAATGGCCACTTTGATTGAAGGCTTTTGTATTTGTGGGGAGTGACTGGAAACACTACTTTACAAGGGGGTATGTCAAGAAATGTAACACTGTGTAATAAAATTGGCAATAGATAATTGTGAAATTGTTGGGATATATATATGCATGTACATATGCATGTGCGCTGTTCTTTGTGAAGAGGTTGCTGCAGGTAAAACAATAATAATTTGATTTGAAAATTTTACAGTATATTTATACCTTGATAGTGAACTTAAATCACGTATTGCCTAGTGCTTGAATAGTTGCATGACTTGCATCAGAGAAGTTGGATAGTTTACATGTTGGAATTTTGGTAAACCACACCAGGTGCTGGCTGAAACATGTGCAGTTGACCTAAACAGCTTAGTGCTTGAGGGACACCTGCTCATGACTTGTTGCTTGTTGCTAGTGGGAGATTTCAGAATTTAACACTTTAAAATTCGTATACCAGGATTCACTACCCTTGCCCACCGTCATAGACACATGTGGTCCTACATATCAGTGTCACATGGTGCGAGGCATACGAATTGATTGTCAAATTCCGAAATTTCTAACTGGTTGTTAGACTTAACTTTTTCTTTTTTCTGTGTAGCGAATTGAGCTTTTTAGATATTGGTTTTTCCAATTGTTCACCATATTTTTTGTCCTTTTGTAATAGTCTTTTATATTTCACTTGAAATTATGAGAATGTGTATGCCTTGTGTAAATTGCGTAGCTTCACACATGTCAAACTGCAAGTATTCATTGTAGAGCCACTAACTTCATTCTAGTAGTTTGTTTTTGCCTAATTTCAGGTAGAGGTGATGATAAGGCATAGTTATTGACTTAGCTTGCAGTAGTTCTTTCTTGAAGCTAAGGCAAATAATAATTTGCGTTATGGCATATAGAAATATGGTATGCACTCCCCAAGTCATTGATCTTGAATCTGAGCGAGGGCATCCTCCCATTCATTCTGAAAGTTTTAACCGTAATGGGAATGATTTGCCCGTCCAAGGTGCACAACATACTGTGAGGGTTGTAGGAAATGCTACGAGCGTTGGTCTATCAGATATGCGGAGTTACTATGATATGAGCATGAATCATCCACAGCAGCCTGTTCATAATTCACCCCCAAACGTAGGTGTTGATTCTGGTTGTGTTTTCCCATCAAGTATGTACAACCCCTGCATGTCAACAACATCTATGAACAGACATGTCTCTCATGGTCAGAGTTTTGTATTACCGTTAAACCAAGCTGGGTCAGGAAGTATGGTTGAGAGTAGCAGAAATGAGCATGTTGGTGAAAGTACTAGAGGATTAATGAAAAGGAAAAATGCCGCAGTTGCAGGAAGTTATCATTTTGTTAATGGATTTGCAAGTTCAAGCTCGTCCTCTCATGCATCTCAGAATCCTACACATAGGTCATGGGATCCTTCTTTTGAATCAAATATTATGCCTAACATTACGCCACATAACCCATCAGAATATCATAGCCACAGCAATTGGCCATCATTAGAAGGATCTTCTGTCACTGGAACTAACGGATTCAACTCGATACCTGCTCACCCAGAATCAGCACAGCATGGCAATTATACATTTCCAACAAGTCACATCGGCCAGTGCTTTCAGCCTACCAGCAATTCATGGGTTTCCCAAGCTGCAAATGGCATTGCTGATGGAGTACCACAGTGGGAATACATCAATGCTATGACTAATGTTCCAGGTACGCAAGCTAATAACTAATCCAATTTCTGGTGATCATGAAGATATCATCGGTTCATTTTTCTTCTGATTTACAATGATGATTCATTGTTTGATGCATCTTTTGATTGTTGGCGTTGTACGTTGATATCATCGGTTCATTTTTCTTCTGCTTTACAATGATGATTCATTGTTCAATGCATCTTTTGATTGTTGGCGTTGTACCTTGATTGAATCAGTGTTTTGGCTTTACCTGTCATGAGTGGTGAAAACTTTGAAAAATGGTTCCACTTGCAAACGATTTCTCGTGGGTGTGTGTATGGCTGAGGAAATTTAATTGGAAACCTTTTGCTTTCAGCAGGCAGGTTTCCCCATTCAGGGACCCCAGAAATAGTGAATGGAGGCTTTCGTGAATATCAGACTGGTCCTTCAACCATTTGTCGAGGACCTTTACCTTATTATCATCAGCATGCTGTGCATAGCATGCATTCTCATAATCTCCTTGATCATACGCAAATGCAAGTTCCTTACCAACAATGCCCCAATAATGGTGTCTTGCATGGTGGTGTAAATTATTCTGGCAACCGGCTACACTTGGGACCAAGAATTCCAGTTCTCTTCTCTAATGTGGAACGCACGTTTGGACCTCCACAGCATCCCTTCCTGGCAAATCCAGTTAATCATAGGAACATACGAATTCTGCCACCTGAGGTTAGCTCAAACATCACTTTATTTTGTACCATTTATGATATGCAAGCAGTTCAATACTTATAAGGATTGTGTCGGGCATTTTCCTTTTCTTTCTGCAACTTGATATGGTAATATGTCTAATATGTTTTGTCCTTTTTTTGGGGAAATATTGGGAACTCTTCTAGCAGTTCTTCATATCTTGGACCTTTCTGCCTTGAACCCTTAATGCATTTGAAATGTTGAATTTTAGATACTGGAAAGGTGATCCGATTGTCAAATGGAAGATGTCCCTCAAAGGATAACTGGCAGTGATCAGTCTTGTAATTATCTTGTTCTGGAAATATTTTCCACTGAGTTGTTAATTTTAATATTATTTGAGATTCCTTGTTGACATGCCTTAAATTATATGTTTGCTACTAGATTACAGACAGCTGAATTCTTTGATGCTTGTTCTTCTTTATGAAACTATGAATGCTTGAGGCCTACTGAAGTTTTTGCTGGGATAACTGTTTTCAGCATTTGCAGTCCCGTCATATTTTGTTAATTTATGTCCAATCAATGGAAACAAGACTACCATATTTCTCTCCTTTTTTTTTGCATTTTGAATTCACGATTTCTTCCTTGCTGCTATTTGTTCGGAATGTGCCCTCTCTTAACAAGTTTTCCCTCGCACCCTTGCTAATTTACATTTACGTTTTATAATTGACCGTTGTATTTGATCCTATATTGTAGAAGCTGAACCTATGTCTTGGTCACCTGCATGCTCGTAGATAACCTTAATGGTTATGATTGGCTAGGTTCTTTTTAATATAGATGTCTTAATTTTTAATGCAGTCAGCAAAGACTATGTTATAATGTACAGTGCATGTAATACCCTGCTCCTTTTCTGTTAAGGATGCACATGCACATCTAGTTCAGATAATTACTTGTCTGGCTTTGCAGCATGGTACAATAATGGATTTTTCGAGATTTTATGAAGTGTCAAATGCTGTAGATGAGCATAGAGATATGCGGTTAGATATAGACAGCATGACATATGAGGTATGGAATCCCAGCATTCAAGCAACCCTTTGCGGTTTCACGTGACACAGTAGGTTTTATCTAATTTTTTTTTATTTCCATTGCAGGAGCTTTTAGCATTAGAAGAGCAGATCGGAGATGTTAATACTGGTCTGGCAAAAAGCCACATTGTGGAGAAATTGAATACTAGCTTATATGTGCCAGTAACATCCTGCATGCCTGATCAGTCATCTAAATCTTCCATGGAGAATGATTCTTGCATAATATGCCAGGTCCTTTTCTTTCACTACAATTTGTTACATTGCGTTCTTGAAAATCAAATCTTCAGCTGCTCAAAACCATGAAGCATCAACCTGCTATCAGTTCTATGTTAACATCACAGATCTTGCGAATGTATGAGCTTGATCATTTGAACTTAGGGCCTGTTTGGATTACATGGTTTTGTAATACATAGAGTTTGCAATTGTGTATATATGAAAATCATGGTGTCATCAAACTCCATCAAAATCCCTGGTATTTATTGGAACTATCATCTGTTTGGATACATGGTTAGGATGATAAAACTTGACTAAACACAATTGGTAGCGACAGAGAACCCATGGATACTTTAGCTAGGAGTGGAGTTTCAAATACTTCAAAAATACCATAGTTTCTACTAAACCATGGTTTTGTAATGGCGTATTTTTGATACTGATGGTTTTGAATCATGGTAGTTTCAGAAACCACATGGTCTTGTCTGAGAACTATGAAAATACTTTGTTGCCAAACAGTCCCTTAGCGTTTTCCATGGTTCTGAAATGCACACTTTTGGATCCAAAATTACATCTAGGGCTTGTGGTATAATTAATTACACCATGCGAATCTCGGATGCTACATCGGGGAAGAGGTAATACAAATATTATATAAATATGAAATGTATCATGGTCACCATTAAATTGGCCGAGGTTCCTTACGACAATCTTATGCCTATGTTGAGAGATGAAAGTTTTTTGCCTCTTGTGGTATTATAATGTCATCAGTTTTTTATGTGTTCCACAAAGAGAACTGGTCTATGTAAGATGTACTACTAGATAGTAGATGTATTGTGAAATTAGCATTAGCAACAGTGGTTGGCCAATCGTTTACGATGTTTGCAAAGAACAAAGTTTGCTCAAGAACTGATCTTTGCCTAGCATTGTAAGTTTCCTTGGTTAAAATAAGTCATAAATATGTTTTGTGCCCAAATCTTCCCATGGTTCATTTTATATATTATTAATTTTTTCATCGATGGACATCCAGTCAACTCCAATTTCTAGTCCTAAGAAGCGTCTCCCTTGATATATCTTGCAGGAGGAGTACCGGGTTAAAGATTGCGTTGGAACTCTTGATTGTGGTCATCGGTACCATGCAAACTGCATAAAACAGTGGCTGATGGTAAAGAATTTATGCCCCATCTGCAAGACAACCGCTCTGTCTGCTGGTGGAAGTGGGTGATGAACAGGAATGTCTTAGTTATTTACTTCGGACAAACATTCAGCTCAATTTTGTATATAAGGAAAGGGTAGACCATTGTGCTACTTGTATTTGTTGTTCACCTTGTTGTGATCGGGAGTAACTCAGCTTCCTAAAACTGTACAGCCATAACATTGATCATTTTCCTCAAATGTAGAATATTTTCAAATTACTCGGTTCGCGCCCCATGTGTATCATAAGGCGGACCAAAGCTCTCACAACGGCATGTCCAGGCAACCCCCTGTATCTACCATGAAGCTACTCTGAAAACAAATAGAACATGTGTACCTGTGTACATCTCTAAAAAAACTAAGGATTCTTTTGGTTGTTGAGGTGATCATGGGTTTGACAGTTTTTCTGTTCGAGAAGAAGCCAGCCATCCGTTCAATGCTGCATATTCGCGGTTTGGGTGTTCGTGTTGCATTGTCTGTCGCTTGGAAGTTGGACCCGATCAATTTGGCACCGCACAACCATGCGCAGCGCTGATCGTAATCTTACATGTTGGACCCGATCAATCCCTCGCTCGTTCGCAAATCGCAATACTCAAAAATTTCCATAATATCAACCAGCACTGTGATTCACCTTCCAAGAGGATCTCGCGGGTCAGCCTCTCATTCCATCCCATCCGAGATCCTCAGCAGAGACGTGATCAGTCGTGCCGAACGAACACACGCAGTGAAGAAAAAACAGAGAGAGAAGCAAGCAAGAGGAGAAGGTGAAGACATGAAGACCAGCCAGCCTGACACATGCATACACCGAGTCACCGAGCCGAAGCGAAGACCGAGACAACTGGTCAGATGCTCGTCATCTGTCACTTCACCTTATCGTGCCAATCTCCTCCCCCGCACCGCGGCCGCGACCGCGATTCAAGAGAGAGAGAAAAAAAACCGGCGCAATCCAGAGCAGCAGCCGCAGTCCGCAGCACCAACCCTGCAACCGCGGCGACCTCTTGCAATCTTCTTCTCCCCCCGAAGCAACCAACCGAGAAAGCAGCGAACGCGCCGCGCCGCACCGCGTGCCGTCCGTGCGGTCATTAACCCCACCACGAATCGATCGAGGAGGAGGAGGAAGAGGAGATCGAGCGCGCCCTGTTTAGCGACCAGGCCCGGAGCGACCGATCAGGGGGCGCGGCTGCGGCGGCGGCGGGGGGATGGCAGCGGCGTACCGCGCGGAGGAGGAGTACGACTACCTGTTCAAGGTGGTGCTGATCGGGGACAGCGGCGTGGGCAAGTCCAACCTGCTGTCGCGGTTCGCGCGGGACGAGTTCAGCCTCGACACCCGCTCCACCATCGGCGTCGAGTTCGCCACCAAGACCGTCCGCGTCGACGGCAAGCTCGTCAAGGCGCAGATCTGGGACACCGCCGGCCAAGAAAGGTATCCTCCAAGCCTTCGATTCGACCCCTCCCCCTCCCATCCCGTGCGATGCTAGCATGTAGCATCTCATCTTTCTGATGCTCCCACCGCCACGATCCTTCCTCTCTGTCCTTGTAGCTCTATGCACTCCTTGCAGAGCCGACGATTGGTAATTGCTAGCGTTAGCGAAGCATTGTTTCCGAGGTGCTCTTGCCCCTCCGCCCTATGACGTCTGCGATCGATCAATGTCAATCTGAGTTCTTGTGTTCATTCTTACAATCTAATCCAACGCGCAATCAAAACGGCGCCTTTCTTGCTCGCTCGCTTGCTGCATCTCTATCACTACAAATCAATGGCCACCTTTGCGTGCTCGTGCTCGTCGTCTCACCGTGCGTGGCGTCGGGGCTCCCCCTCCCGCAGGTACCGGGCCATCACGAGCGCCTACTACCGGGGCGCGGTGGGCGCGCTGGTGGTGTACGACGTGACGCGGCGCGTCACGCTGGAGAACGCGGCGCGGTGGGTGCGGGAGCTGCGGGAGCACACGGACGCCAACATCGTGGTGATGCTGGTGGGGAACAAGGCCGACCTGCGCCACCTGCGTGCCGTCCCCGCGGAGGACGCCAAGGCCTTCGCGGAGGCGCACGGCACCTTCTTCATGGAGACGTCGGCGCTGGAGGCCACCAACGTGGAGGCCGCCTTCACGGAGGTGCTCGGCCAGATCTACCACGTCGTCAGCCGCAACGCGCTGGACATCGGCGACGACCCCGCCGCGCCGCCCCGTGGCCGGACCATCGACGTTGGCGCCAAGGACGAGGTCTCCCCTATCAACAAGGACGGCTGCTGCTCGGCGTAGCTCGGGTCAAGCGCTCCCTCCGCGGCGCGGGGCGGCGGCGGCGGTGGTTGACGACACCACGTTGTCGCATGTTGCACCGTGGTGGTTAACGATTATTGTTGCTTATTTGCTTCTCGGGACCGTGTGTCAGGAGAGGCCAGCATGTTCTTGTGGTCGAAGGCTTGGCAGCTTTTGATGTGAGATCTTTTGGTAAAGGAACTGCTTTGGGTTCGATCTTGCCCCCTGCGTTGGATTGGATTTGGAATTTATCGTTTGCAGGTCGCAGCAGCGAAGGTGCATAAAAAAGAATTAACTAAATTTCATCCGAGGGTACGCGAAGTTGTGTGACCTTCTCATTTTAGGGCATGGTTAATGTGTTTTAAATTAAGACGTTTTAATACTGTACCGAGTAAAAATGTAAAAAGAGAGAAATGTTTTTCTTTTATTTGAAAGAGGGGCAGGAGAACTGACGGCTTGGTGAATAGTAAAAATGGTGTGTGAATGATGATTGGACCACTCTGTGTTGAACCTAGAACGCCATTGGTGATGCCTTTAGGTCCAAATTTTTCGAAAACATATATTTTTATAAATGAAATTCTTTTATTATTTCAATGGGACCGACTTAACATTGGGTGATTGATTTATCTAACTCTTAATCGATTTTCTGAACCATAAATTAGACACCTGCATAGAACACGTAAAAGATTCAACGGAAGCATCTAGGTACATGAAAAAATCGATTTAGACTTCTTTAAAAATCAGTCGCCTAATGATTAATAAGATGTCATTCTTAATTGTCACTTGTTAGACTTCTCTCAAAATATCACATGTTCCAAAATATAAGGCAGATAAGTTTTTTACGTGGTGTTTAACATAAAAATTTGATCATTATTTTCTCTTGCAATACATTATCAATAACTATAAAATTAACATCGTATGAAAGTACTTTCAAATTTAAATTAACTAGAGATGTTAAGACCAGGAAAATTAACATCATATTATCACCTAGGAAAATATGTTAAGACTTCTCTTGAAATATCATGATTCAAATAGTTCACTTCGACGATATCACAAGACTTACTTTGGATCTTCCCTTTATTAATGCAAAGATATTGCATATGTCCTATATTTGAGGGAGTGTTAAGAGTATTGTAGTAGTCTATGTGTATTGTAATTGTAGTTAGGTCGTTTTTCTTTCTACGGCTGTCCCACTTGTACTCTATATATTGCCCTATTGGTCTATTCAATACATAACCATTGCACACACTTTTCCCTCTCTAAACTTTAACACTTTTTGCATTGGTACAATTAGCCTAACTATGTATTATGGTTGCCTCATTGATGATTGCTTTTGCATATTGTTTGTTTGCAATGTTCCTAAAAATTATGCTCCGTGTCTCTCTTCACTTGCCGGTTTCTCAGTGGCTTGACCATCCTTTACACTCTTCAGTTCAGACTTATTGATATTTTTAATTTATTCATATGTGTGAATAGGAGCTCTATTTATTTGTGTCCAGACTCTTTTGGGTTTCATTTCTTACCTATCCCATCTTGCTTGGAACTAAAAGGCTTTGTTGGTGGTGGTGGTGTCGTTGATATGGTTGTTGTTGTGTGAATAGGAGCTCTGTATATTTTTCAGTGTCTCAGCGGTGAACTGCACCTTGGTTGTTTTTCCCTTATGGTACTGCTTCCTTTCTAAACCATATTGCTTCCTTTCCCTTATGGCTCTGTAATGTTTCTATATAGTCATCTTGGTTCATCCTTTTCTAAGAGGTATCAGCTGCTGCGAAGAAAGGCAAAAGCCAAAATGGATAAGAAATTAAGAACGAGCAGAGTAATGTGCTAATTCTTGCTTTGTGTCTGCATTGCTGGTTTTTTTTCCTTCCTTTTGCGAGGGTGTTTTATGTTTTTGGGTGCTAGCACCTGCCAACCAAATTGGTAAATATGCTAAAATAAAATTATGTGTAGATGTCATTCCACAATTCATTCATGCTCTGTCCGGGAGTTTAGCTCGCATGAATTGTGCTCTTCTTAAGGAGTTGTTTCTTTGCCGAGATTAACATTCGTTATTTTCAGGAAAAAAAACCGCAAGCATTTGTGTTTTACCTGGGAATTTAGCCTGCATACATTTTGCTCCGCCTATGAGTTTTGAAAAGTAAAAAAAATCCATTTCACACCCTGAATTATTGCGATTCGTGTACTTAAACTCATAAACGTATCGTATGAAAGTAGAAAAAAAGTTTAAAATAACCCCACCTGGCAGATGAGGTGGAAATCTAGTCACCATAACAAAATAAAAGACATTAAATCACATATAGACCCCGTTGTGATCATTTCTCTCACTCCTCACTCCCTCTACCTGCCCCTGTTCTCACTCCCCCTCTCTAATCCATCTCCCCTTCGCACTCCCTCTTTATTCAGATAGGCGTATTCGAGAGTTTGTATTGGTGAATATGTAAAGTTGATCACATGGTTCCTAATTTTAAGAAAAACTTTCACCAATTGCTTTAAAATAAATTAAAATTGCGATCAACAAGAGTCAAATAATTTAGTTTTTAAACATCCTGTCTGACTAATATACGTAGATATTCAAATACCTATTCAAGAAGCTTCGCAAAGAAAAACCTATTCAAGAACAGCCTCTAAAATAGATACCCATGGCACGCTTATTATCAAGTAGATTGTATATTTGTGGAATAGATGTGATGAGCAGGTATAAGATAAGGCACAAATTTTCCAAATAGATACCTTGGGCTTGTTTGGTTTGATGTCAAATTTGTCACGACTAAGATTAGGCACCCAGAGTTTTTATGGTTTGGTTCGTGCCATAACTATGCTTTGCCACACATTTTAGCCATCGGAGCGCTGATTTTTTCCGTCATAAAAATATCTAGGGTTAAAATCATACATGCCACTAGAGAGTCATCTCTGAGCAAAAATACCACTACAGACATTCTTGAATCTGAGATGCCATTATAGAGTGAACATTTGGGCATATATGCCATTTTCAAAGCTTTGATAGAATTTTGGCCCAAATAGTTGGAGAAATATGGTTCCAAATAATGCTGACATGTGGGGCCCACATGTCAGCCACTCAACTCATCTTCTTCCTCCTCCCAACTCTCTCGCTCTCTCCTCTCCTCTCTCTCTCTCCCGGCGTCTCTCTCCCCGAGCCCCCACGCGGCGAGGGGCGGCGGCGATGGGTGGCGGCGCGCGCCGGCGGCGAGGGACGGCCGCGAGGGGCGGCGGAGGGGGCGGATGAGCCGAGCGCCGCCGCGCCAGGCGTCGCCACGTATCAGAGAAGAAGGGGAGGAGCGCCGCTGCCGCTACCGCGCCGGGCAGGGGAGCCGGGCCGTTGCTCCTCGCCGGAGAGGGAACGAACGCCGCCGTCGTGGCTTGAGCAGGGGCGCCGCGCCGCCGTCCTGGGCCGGGGAAGGCCGAGCGCCGCCGTCCCGTCCCGTGTCGGGGGGAGGAGGAGAGGAGTGCCGCCGCCGCGCCTGGCAGGGGCACCGCGCCGCCGCCAAGGCCCGAGCAGGGACGCCGCGCCGCCATCCCGTGCCGGGGAAGAGCCACGCGCCGCCGGCCGCCGGAGAGGGAGCGAGGGGAGTCACCGCACCTTCGGGTCGAGGCGGGGGAGCGCGGCCGCGCCACTGGAGCAGAGGAGGAGGCCTTGCGCCGCCGCGCCGGGGAAGGGCACGAGCACCGCCGCCCTTCGTCGGAGAAGGAGGAGCTCCTGCTGCCACGCCGGATAGGGGCGCCGCGCCGCCGCCGCGGCTCGAGCACCGGCGCTGCGTCGCCATCCCGCACCGGGGAGGAACGAGCACCGCCGTCGTCGCCTTGAGGAGGCCGGGGGTAGGAGGAGCGCCGTCGTCGCTCGCCGGAGCCGAGGCCTAGACGGACGCCGTCGCCGCCTGCCCTGGAGGGGACGGGGGAGGAGCTGCCCAGCTGCCGTCGCCGCGCGCCGCCCTCGTCGCCGGAGCGTGCCGCCGCCCATCGCCGCCGCCCCTCGCCGCGTGGGTGCTCGAGGAGAGAGACGCCGGGAGAGAGAGAGGAGAGATTGAGAGAGTTGGGAGGAGGAAGAAGATGAGTTGAGTGGATGACACGTGGGCGATCTCTTTTGAAGACTCTCTAGTGGCATTGTATGATTTTAACCCTTGAATTAACGATCGGTACGCGATCTCTTTTGCAATGTACTCTCAGCAACCTGTCGTGCGCCCAAAGTGCGACAGGTATCCTGTCGTTAATTCAAAGTTCGACCGGCGCCTATTTGTGTCTAAATTTCAATCCGACATATAATTTTCCATAAAGGAATAAAAATATAAAAAAAATTAAAAATTCGACGAGTTATGGATTCTCTATTATCCCAAAGCCCAATTATCAGGCATCAACAACCGCTATCTCCAGAGTACACACACATGGCGTTAGCCGTGCGAAACGCCATGCTGACGCGTGTCTTCGATGATGTGTCGGCGCAAGGTGCGTCCGTGTCGGTTTGGTAAATCACGGCTGTTTGATCGTCTATTCTTTATATATAAAATGATTTCGTTCGCAAGGAAAAAAAACAAGGCGGGATGGTTACTCACTTGATCACTGGCACCTCGCTTTGCATCGAATTAAACCACATGCTCCACCGCTTGTGCGGGCCATGTCAATTCCTTTAAGTTTCATTCTTGTGAACGTACTCCCCAAGCGGGATACTTAACGCGTTAGCTACAGCACTGCACGGGTCGAGTCACACAGCACCTAGAATCTGTCGGGGATAAAATTACAGCCCATTGTCATGGCCCACTCCCTGACGGCCCAATCGAACAGCCTACCAGGGCCTAGCTACCTGTAAGGTTCTATCAGGCCCATGTGCATCCTGCCGAACAGCTTCCTGGCTGGCTTGATGCGTAACGGCCAAGACATCGTGTTTGAGTCCGTCTCGAACAAGAGTTCTGCATGGCTACGTGAAGACCCGGACGTTGGTTTCCCGGATTGGAATAGGAGTCGTGGTCCCCAAGAATTGGAGTTGTCGGGGATTGAATTACGGCCCATTGCCATGGCCCACTCCCTGACGGCCCAATCGGACAGCCTACCAGGGCCCAGCTCCCTGGGAGGTTCTATCAGGCCCATGAGCATCCTGCCGAACAGCCTCCGGGTTGGCACGGTGCGTAATGGCCTAGGATTCCTGTTTGAGTCCGGCTCGAACAGAGTTCTGCACGGCTACGTGAAGACCCGGACGTGGTTTCCCGGATTGGATTAGGAGTCGTGATCCCCAAGATTAGGAGTTTACCTTAGAGGCGCTCACGGATCAGCAGATCCTAGACAACATCCTCACGCTCATAATTGCCGGTGAGCTTAAGTAGCATTCAGCTTGCTTCATCGATTGGTGGAGTGATTTTGTTTCATTGTAATTCTTCGGCTTGATTTACAGGCCAAGTTACGACGGCAGCAGCCATTACATGGATGGTCAAGCATTTGGATGACAACAGAGACTTCCAAGAGACCCTAAGAGTGCGTATATAAATAGTTTAACTCCAGTCTCATGTTCTCATCTTAACCACCATATATATGAGCAACATGCATCATCCCAATTGCATACATACATGGATGCCGTGCAGTCCGTTCAATTGGAGTTTGCAGCCAAGCACCGCGATTCGCCTCTTACGCTTCAACATCTCAATAGCATGGAGTTTTTGCACAGGGTACGTTCTCATATATACAGGTCTCAACTCTGGTTCGTCGGAGGAGATGATGGAAACTCTTGTCCTTGTGTATTCCTGCATTCCTAGTCATCTTCATCAACGCTAGCTACCTACTCACACAATTAACTTCGATTCCTTATATATATAGGCAGTGAAAGAATCCTTGAGGATGGCCACCATAGTTTCTTGGTTTCCAAGAGTGGCTCTCAAGGATTGCCAGGTTGCAGGTACGTACGTACCTAATTATTTCCAATCTCTCTTGTTTCTTTCAACTATTAACAACAGAAACAAAATATCGTCCTTTCGTTACAACAGGGTTTCATATCGAGAAGGATTGGATTGTAAATGTTGACGCAAGATCGATACACTATGATACCACAATTTACAGCAATCCAACAGTGTTTGATCCTTCAAGATTCAATGTAAGCTTACCACCTGGCAACAAATCAATCTTATTTTTTGTAGGTAAATTTCACTGTTGTCAATCTTATTTTTTTAGGTAAATTTCACTGTTGCCATTATTGAATACCTCCAGACCATGCTTGCCATTTTTAAAACGTCTCGACCATTGTTGCCATTTTAGTGGGTTTTCCCTCTGAAACATGTCTTTATGGGTCTTTATAGGACAATACCTGTCCCGAATACATATGAAAATACATTTATACGGTGGGTCCCACATGTCATTCTCTTTTCTTCTTCCTCCTCTTCCCAACTCCCCCCTCGTTCCCCATCTCTCTCTCTTTCCACCGCCGCCGGCCAGCCCCTCCCCGTGGACCCCGAATTCCTCCTCCGCCGCCGCCCCGACCTCCTCCTCCTCCTCCTCCTCCACTGCCGTCGCCGCCCCGCGAGAGCTCCGAGCTCGCGCCGCCGCCTAGCCACTCGTGCTCCCGCCGCCACCGCCATGGAGATGCTCGCCGGAGCTCGAGGAACAACGCCCAGAGGAGGAATCCGCCACCGCGCCCGCCGCCGTCGCCTTGCACCATGAGCCCGTCGCCGCCGCGCCGTCGCCGTCGGGTGCCCGCTGTCGTCGAGCTCTGTGCCCGCCGCCGTCGACCTCTCGCTGTCGTCAAGCTCTGCACCCGCTGCCTGCCGCTCTGCTCCCGCCGCCGTCGAGCTCCCGCCGTCGCTCTGCTCCCGCCGCCGCTCTGCGCTCGTCGCTCTGCTCCCGCAGCCATGGAGCGAGGATGAGGAGTGCGGTGGCGGCGAGCTCGGCCATGGCCGTGCAGGGGGATGACGGCGGCGGGGACAGGGGAACGGTGGCGGCTCCTCTTCCCTTCTTCAACTCCAGCGGCCGGCCACCTCCCTCCTCCTCATGTGGTGGCGAATCGAGCTCAGCGGCGGCGAATCAAGCTCGTCGGCGGTGGCGCATGATAGGAGAGGGAGGAGGAGGCAGCGGCAGCGTGGGAGACGAGAGGGAGAAGGAGGAGGCAGCGGTGCGCGCGGGAGAGGAGAGGGAGGAGGAGGTGGCGGAGGGGGCTCGGCGGCAGAGGGCGCAGGCGGCGGCGGGAGATCGTCGGCGGGAGCTAGGGTGGCCCGCGGCGGCCGTAGCTCGGCGGTGGGGATGGCCGTGGAGAGAGACAGGAGGGAGAGAGAGGGGTTGAGGAGGATGGAGGAAGAAGAAGGTGATAATGTATGACAGGTGGGACCCACGTGTCAGATAGTATTTTATGTGTATTTTGCCTCGTAAATGTCCATAATGGCACGTTTGAGACAACTAAAGCGCTAGAATGGCAACTATGGTCGAGGCGTTTTTTAAATGGTAAGCGTGGTCTGGGGGTGTTTAATAATGGCAACAGTGAAATTTACCCTTTTTTAATCTACTACTGCAAAGTATTACTTGCAGTATAATCAACCAAAGTATTAAGCAAGCAATTAGCTAGGTGTAGCCGGACAAAATATCCCATTTCCTGAAGATTCTTAGCTACAAATATTGAACAGGAAGACGTCAAGCCATACAGCTTCTTGGTGTTTGGAGCGGGCGGGAGAACATGCCTGGGAATGAATCTCGCCAAAATCATGATGCTAATATTTCTGCATCGGCTTGTTACAACTTTCAGGTTTGTCACGTCCGTCCTACCAACTACTTCTACTCGATCACAGTTATAAAATTAATTCTGATTTGTTTGTGTTTTTAGATGGGAATTGGTAGACCAAGACACGAGCCTTGAGAGATGGGCAATGTTCCCTAGATTAAAGAACGGGTGCCCGATTCAGCTTACACCGATACACAAGGAGATATAAGAGCATCCGCAGTGCTATAGAGGCAATTTTGTCTCTATGCTGAACCCACATTGCCTTCTAAGGCTTCCAAAAATTGAATAAATTAACATATATTTCGACTTGCACGTGCAGCCATATGATCATCGTGAGCTTGGAGGTTGCCTCTCTGTGATGGGAGTTGTGCTAAGAAGTTCACGATGGTTCGAGGCATAGTGTTATGGAAATGATATGACGTTCCAAATTTTAACATAAAATTTTCACGATTTGAATACGTGAGGTTGAAAGACCTCATGCGGTACTCTTGGTGTTTTATAATGACGTCGTTGATAGACTTCAAGTGCGGCATCAAGATGCACTTGTTTGTGGTGAACCCAGAGAGTTGGGTTGGGTTTACATGTACTTTCATCTTTATTTCTTTGCCTTGTATACGGCGATGAGATTGTCTTGGTGTGGTCTTATCACCCATGGAGCACTTAGGCCTTGAGTGGTCGTGTTGTCGGGGTGTTGATTGTGGCTTAGTTTGTCTCTGTTGTTGGTGGTTTCGTGTGCGTTTGACGGTCTGACGCATAGTCCAGCACACCGGACCTTTAGATCCAGGGAGTCGTTTGGGGGGTTTCGTGTGTGCTCCATATGCGTTGGACGGTCCGGAAAACCAGATGCTCTGGTCTAGGAGACGTGTTTTTGTCATTTGCGCGTGCCAGACGGTTTGGTGCATCGTCTGAAGCGGTGGACGTTCTGGTCCAGAGGGTGTGTTTTTGGCGCTCTACACGTTGGACGATCTGATGAGTCGTCCGACGCGGCGAATGTTCAGGTCCGAGGGGTGTGTCCTGGCAACCTTTTCTCGTGCCAAATGGTCCGACGTATCATCCGACGTGGTAGATTGTTTGTCCAGTGTGGTGTGGTCTTGTGGTCTCCACATGTTGGACGGTCCGGTAGTTACCACCCTGTATGTCGGAGGGGGTTCCTGTTCGGAGCACTGGATGATCCAGCGTGGCCTGCTCGGTGCCTCCGACGTTTTTATACAAGGGTGGTGTTTCTCCCTGCCGGATCGTCTGCTGTGCTGTATGGTTTAGCAAGGTTGTGTTCGTTGGACAGTCCGATGGTGTCAGGCCGTCTGGCATACAATGTCGTGTTGCCCAACGGCTAGTTTCTTGGTGGCATCTATTTAAGCCCCGAGGGAATTCAATTGCATATGTTGTAGAGACGGAACACCCATCCCCTAAGAATCCGGAGCAAGCGAACCGAGCAATGGCCCGAAGTGCTTCGCCTCCCGCTGGCGAAGCGGAGGCGAACCAGAGGAGCAATGGCCCGGAGGGACCTTCGCCTTGCGCTGGTGAAGCGGAGGTGAACCAGAGGAGTAACGGCCCTAGAGGAGCAACGACCCATAGGGACCCTCGCCTCCCGCTGGCGAAGCGGCGGCGAACCAAGGGACAAAGGCGATCTCAGAGGAAGCCAGCTGCCTAGCGGAGCCGACACAAAGGGATGGAGTTTCCTTGACCACCAAGAAGCTCGGGGACAGCCAGTACCATGGGCCCAGTAGGTAGGGCTGGCGATCTGGCTCGAAGCTCTCGAGCTGCTCGAAGCTCGGCTCAGGCTTGGCTCGGCTCAGGCTTGGCTCGTAGGCCAACGAGCCCGAGCTCGAGCTTTTTTTTTTGTATCTCGGTCAAAAAACAAGCCGAGCCTAGGGCTGGCTCGCTCGTGGCTCGCTCGTAGCTTGTGAATTCGTGGATTTCTAGGTATATGTTCAGCCCGTATCACTAATGATTGGCCCACCTGCTTGTATACAATTAGACATACCACCAATACAACCCAACAAAGGTCCTCAAATGCTCAAAATAAACGCCTTTCTTGGCAAAGCCCCCCTAAGCCCCCCTATTTTTCAAATCCCTAAGGTCGATGATCAATTTGTTCATTAGACTCGCGAGCCCTCACGAGCCAGACCGAGCTTTGAACGAGCCCGAGCCGAGCTTTTTCTCCAGTTCGTGTGGTGAACGAGCCGGGACTGAAAGTTAGCGAGCCGAGCCGAGCTGAGCCGAGCTAGCGCTTGGCTCGCTCAAGCTCGGCTCTTTGCCACCCCTACCCGTAGGTGCCAGGATTCGTATCGTTTGGCTGCAGGATGTCAGAAAGGATCGTAACAACCCGGTCCCCCTATAATCCCCCGTGTAATTCTACTTTAACCATGGCGGTCTGGGCGTTTAGGTCATAGCCCCTGACCCTCACGGGATTTACCTCTTCTGCCCCCACGTCAGGGAACAGGTGAAGGACCAAGAAGTCCTTTCCTATAAAAGACTTTTTGGCCTTCGCTTTATCCGCTGTCGGGAGGGCTGTGCAAGGAAATTGTAAGAAGGCTGTCTACTATAAATAGAGGGCACCGTACCATGGTAAAGGGGGAGAAAAAAATCCTTTAAGACTAGACACTTTTCTTAGTTTTGCTTCCCTTGGGTTGCTTCGCAGGTGTCACAGCTTACCCTCGTGGAGCAGTTACATACAAATATGTTGTCTGGTTCAGGTCAGCGATAGTGTATACGGTGGATCGATCATGTATGTGCACGGATGGGAGACATCCAAATTATGACGAGTTAATAACTTTGGCTACCTGCAGAGTTTGTTTAATCGATTACTAACCAGTCGGTCGGCCCACCAATTTGAAGGCCGAAAATCAGTCCTCGTTTAAGCATCGCTACGGGACAAACCAGGTTTGCCGTGCCGTGGATCCATGGACGGACGCAAACAAACACTCGTAAACGCACGGACTTAAATAATGACGTGAAATCTATTTTAAAAAATGGTGGTTCCGAGTTAAGAAGCCATAAATAAGATTGTTTGGTTTGATAATCTGAGTTGCTGAGAGCGCTTCAAAAGTTTTAAGAATCGAAGAAAATGCTACTGCTGAAAAAAAAAAACTTGTTGCACAAAAAATATTGCACTGATGCCACAAATTGAGAAGATGCAATAAAACATTTATATTGAAGATTTGCAACAAAATAATAAATTGTTGCATCAATTAGAAGATGCAATGTAATTTTTTCAATAACTAGTTGCAACAAAAATAATAATTGATGCATAAATCGAGAATATATATGCAATGACACATTTTGTACATGGAAATGGGAGCAAAACAATCAGATGCTCCATTGCAATATTTCACGATGCCGTATGTAACAAAGATATATATAACGTGTGAAATAAAAAAAATGGTATAGTATTCAAGAAGATGAGCTGTAACATTGGGAGTGAGCTTGCATAAAAAAATGTTTGTAATAAAACAAGATGGTTGTTTTATAAAAATAAACTACTTGTTTCAACGAACAAAACACTAAACGCAAAAAAAACTCCTTGTTACAACCATCGTGACCTATGTCCGCTCCCTGCATCACTACGAACTTGTGTTTGGTAGTGACCGGAGTGATCTTGGGTTGGGTGGCTGAGGCAAAGAGGACTCCATACAAAAGAGGCACAAGTGGCACGCGACCTAGGGTTGGGGAAGACCGGAGAACAAATTGATGGAGCTAAGCGGAGAGAGGAGAGATGTGTCCCCTATCCTCTTATGGGTATCGCCTCCTCTTTGGAGAGAGAATGAACATATAGGGAGAAAAGCGAAAAGAGATGGAAATGGAGGTGAGAGTCCCTGTGAGCTAAGCATGGGTTGCCGTACGCATCGCTTGTATCATCTTTTGTGTAATGCTCTGACCAAAGAAAAATAACGAGAGACTATGGAAAGGTGAAGAGCGATGAGTTGGCCTATGGTGTTCGATTTGTAGATATCTGAGGCAGCGAGTAATTTTTTTGGAAAATTTTTTTGTATGCCATTGTATTGCACTTTAGTGTCTTTCATGCCATTGCCGTCACTCAAATATTATCTTATATGCCATAGTTGACCGTTTTCCGTTAGTCAAGCCGTCAAGGCGCTGGAAAAGGACCATTTTGCCCTTGAGTTCACTATTTTTGAACTTTAAAAATCAAAATCTAGCCAAATTTCAAAAAGTTTTAAATCTGACCAAATTTAAATTTTTTGAAATCTGATTGATTTTGAAATTTGGTTAAATTTGAAAAATTTGAAATATGACCAAATTTGGAAATTTCAAATCTGGCTGTTTTAAAATTTTGACCAAATCTAAAGTTTGAAATCATGGTAAATTTAAACATTTCAAATTTGACCAAAATTGAAAATGTTGATATCAGGCCGAATTTAAAAGTTTTGAAATCTAAACAAATCTAAAATTTTGAAATTTATTCAAATTCAAAATTTTAAATATGGTAGAATTCTAGTATTTGAATCTTGCCAAATTTTAAATTTTGAAATTGCCATGTGGACCATGTTGTCATACAAATGATGCCAAGGGTATTTTGGGCATTATAGATGTTGCCAACGGTGAAAATTAACGGATCATGATGGCAATGGCATGGAAGATAATATTATGCTAACTGCAATGGCACATAGGATGATGTGTGATAACATACATGACAGAAACCAGCTCTACAATGGCACACATGAAATTTTCTCAATTTTTTTACAATGGAAAACTTAGAAGTTGAAATAAGCTATACAAAATAGTGCGCACATTATTTTTTTCAGAATGAAACAAATAGTTTTGAGCAATTAATGCAGTTCTACTGTCAAGGCATTCAACCTTGAGAAGAAAGAACGTAAGAGAGAATCCTAACAATTATGTGACACACAAAACATCGCCGCTATTGTGTGTGTGATTGACGCGGTTGATGTGAAATTTGAGTTTCTAGGACTTGCCCTGCCCGAAAACTTAGCTCTCCTAGGTTTTGCCCTTCTTGTATCAGTAACAGGACCATCCCAAGCCCTGTGTAGGCTGTGCGACCCACAAGGCCTCCAATCATTAGGGCCCCAATTTCAAATAGCCCAACAAACATACATATACAAAATATTGTCGTGCACCAATAATAAATCACATAGTGTGAGTAGTCTAGCTAGTGGTAGGAAATGGTGCATGTAATCAGCAGGCCTTGTATTCAAATCCCATAAGAAGCATCTTTTTGACATTTTTATTCCCTATTCACAATAGGTTTTATTTTAAAATTTTGCTATACTTTTGCACCGAGTTCTTATATATTTTTTTGATATTTTTATTCCCTATTCGCGATAGGTTCTATTTAAAACTTTATTATACTTTTGCACTGGGCCTCAAAATCCATATTCACAAACATTGTTATACTTTTGCACTAGGGTCTCAAAATCGTAGGATTGGCCCTGATCACTAAAATATGTCATTCCTCTTTTTGTATCACTAAATATGTCAGTCCTACCCTGATCACTAAAATATGTCATTCCTCTTGTATCACTAAGGCCTTGTTCTTTTTAGTGTTACGTACCATGGCATATTACTGTAGCAAATTTTGTTATTTTTATATAGCCTATATGTTGTGATAATTTATAACGATTTTTTTGTGTCTTTTAGTAGTCCTTCTAAAGATCCTAAAACTATTTTTAAATTATCTTTTTATAATATTTAGACCTTTTTCCGAGGGCTCTCAAATTTGCTACAGGAATATGCCAACGCAACGATACGCTGAAAAGAATAAGGCCTAAATATGTGATGGAGATGCGGTAGGATAAGTGCGAATATTGCGAGGACAAATTATCAAAATGTTCTGTTTGGTCTGACACCATAATTATTATGACGTGCCACATTTTTCTAATTTCTACATTAAAAGTTACTCCATCGTAACTATGCCCAACAACATGCATGTCAGCCATCCCACGTAAACTACACCGTGCCATACTTCAGCGAGAAAAAGAAAAAAAAAATCGATTGCTCTAGTAAACTAAAGGAGCAACAATAAAATACAGCCCAGAATTAATAACTGTGGCACGGAGTAAAGCGACCGAAGCCATCAGTGCCGCGAGAGCCGCGGAGGCGAAGCACCAGACGGGAATGGGGCCGGGCCGGCCGCCCGTACTACGCTCGAAACGCCCCGCTTGTTTCGTTCCATCGATCGTCCCGCGCGCAGCGGGGAAGCGAATGCGACTCCACGACTCCCGCTCCGAAACCAGCAGAGACAACAGGGGACTAGGGGAGCCCTGCAACTGCTGTGCTGCAGAGGGGGGAACTCGCTGCTGTGAGAATAAGCATCGACCCGAACGGGTGAAAGAAAGAGAAGAACTGAAGAAAACACACACACGCATACTCCTATATACACACACGCGTCGACGTCGTCCTCCTCGCATTCACTCCTGCAGGCTGCAGCCCGTCGCCGCTCTCTCCTCTGCCACCATCGACGGGATTATCGCCCTCCGCACTTTCTGCTGCACCGCACCCGTGCATGCACCGTGCTCAGAGCTCTCTCTCTCTCGCGTCCCATGTTGATGTTTCTGTAGGCAGGTGTCAGAGTCGACCCCCACGAGGGGACACACGAGTTGTGCAGACCTGCGCAAGCGCGCACGCATGCACCGTTGAGCCCTCCCGGCATCAGCCCATCCGTCACCGACCACTTCAGGTTCTTTTGGGTGTTAATTAGCATGATCGAGTATACGAGACCTTATTAGGTAAGCTTAAACGGGGCTGCTTACCGAGTAGAGGAGCATTGCGTACGAACACTCGTGGTGCGAGATACGATTGACTATCGACCGTACTTGTTCGATGGATATATACTCCACATGACAGTGATGGCACATGTTTATTTACAAATAAATGACGGCTAAAATATCCGTTTGGCTATTTCCAAGTTGCGTAGCATTTTTAAAAGTTTAAATTCGATTTTCTTACTTTACATTTGCAGCTATAAGCGGATTCCACTTGGCCGGTGCCAAGTACTCCTATTGTTATTGTCCTATGTCCTGGCACCTCCAAAGTTCAAAATATTTTAGACATCAAAGCATTTATCTTTTATTACGGCACTCTGGAAAGTTCAAGCGCCCATTGCGTTTGTAGGAGGAAATCTCACAATCACGTGCCCACATTCGCGCGTAGCACCCAGCCACAATCCCCCTGCTGGTTTTGAGATAACCTCTCAAAAACTTCAAATTCATATACAAGCAAGGTTCTTCCACAACCCCTATCTTTCCTAGAGGTCTAAATGGATTGAGTTGGATATCGCCTTGACCCGACCCGACCCGGCCTGCACAGGGTCTCCGAAAACCTTGCCCCGATGTGGACCTGACCCACCGAGTTCCCGGCCCGTCTTGCTCAGACGCAAAGTGGAAAGAGAGGGGAATATCAAATCTGGAGACAAGAGTTAGCAGGGATCCGCAAAGCCAAACCGTCATGGAATCGGGGAGGAGGGGAGGAGGAAGAGCGTCGTCGTCGTGTTTATGGCTGATGTGTCACCAGCTGTCATTAGTGGAGGAGGGGTGTTGCCATAAATGTGGTTAAGCATGTATTGCTCTTGCGTGAATGTTGGCATGTGTTGCCAATTTGATTAAAAAAACAAGGGTTATTTTGATTAAGGCAAGTGGGCTCTGTTGTGGTGATGGAGCCAATTAATGTGGCTAAGCAATGGTGCATTTAGAAGAAAGTCTTGCTTTGGTCACCACTAAGTACTTAATCTTGTAAAGTATTGCCGACCAACATACAATACAAATTATGAGCTTGACTTCAATTGAGTCTAGTAGGTAAGTTACTAGACATAATCTTGTGGCACCTCAAGCAAATTAGGAAATAACTGCTTATGAGGGTTCTTTAGGGGATATTGCTATCGTGCAACGATCTATATCCATCGATGTTACTGCACTAGCTTCGTATAGCCAAATGATCTAGACGTTTGACATTGGGTGGTGCAATAGTCTTTCGAGAGAGCCACTTGCTCATGATTAGTCTCGGAACTGTTATGTTACAAACGTCTCTTTCGTGGCCAGAGGTAGAGATGGGTGTATTTTATTGGTAAGATGTGCAACCGTGTTAAAAACTATTCGGATAGCCGTGTTCATGGTCAAAAACAAATGCTTGGTTATATTGAACAAAATATAATATTTTTGACGGTAAATAACGGTTGATTCATTGTTAATATTGGGTCCATTTGTTTAGGGTATGTGTTAATGCTTATTGTTGACAATGTTGTTTACAAATCTGTTTATTACATGCTCTTTATCTCCACGACTCCCGCTCCGAAACCAGCAGAGACAACAGGGGACTAGGGGAGCCCTGCAACTGCTGTGCTGCAGAGGGGGGAACTCGCTGCTGTGAGAATAAGCATCGACCCGAACGGGTGAAAGAAAGAGAAGAACTGAAGAAAACACACACACGCATACTCCTATATACACACACGCGTCGACGTCGTCCTCTTCGCATTCACTCCTGCAGGCTGCAGCCCGTCGCCGGTCGCCCCTCTCTCCTCTGCCACCATCGACGGGATTATTGCCCTCCGCACTTTCTGCTGCACCGCACCCGTGCATGCACCGTGCTCAGAGCTCTCTCTCTCTCTCGTCCCATGTTGATGTTTCTGTAGGCAGGTGTCAGAGTCGACCCCCACGAGGGGACACACGAGTTGTGCAGACCTGCGCAAGCGCGCACGCATGCACCGTTGAGCCCTCCCGCACGCGTGGGGGAAAAGGAGCCGCGCGTGGGGGTGGGGTGAGGGGGATCCCGTCGGGAGCGCACGGGATGGGATCCCGTTCCCTATAGGCTACCTAAAATAAACAGGGAGCTGCATGCAGATGTGGAGACATGGACTTGGGCTGTGTTTCTTTCGGCGGTTAGATTATAATCTAAAAAGGTTGTGGTGTTTTATAGAAGATTTAAATGATTAAAAAAATTATAAAAAATATTTTTGAGATATTTGAGACAAATTGTGCAAAGTTTCAAAAAAAATAACTATAAAATATTTTAAAATACAACCAGTACAAAAATAACAAATTTTATAAGCTGAAAGAAACAGAGCATTGGAGTCGGCCCCTTGCTCTCCGGCCTAATTCACCCAAATAAGGTCCACAACCACAAGCAGGTCAAGGTCCAAGGAAGAGGAGGCCGTCCCCTCCCAACTCTCAACTCTGGATGCGCTCCTTCCAGTCCAGGCCCTCGAGTCTCTCCCTCCAGTACGCCGCCGCGACCGGGGACCGCGCCCTCCAGGCTGCCGCCGCGACCGGTGACCGGCGACCGCGCCCGGCTGCACTCCTGATCTGACCTCGTAGTCGTCGATTCGATTCTGCAGGTCTGTGGGTTGATCATCCCCCGCAGGCCGCAATTGTATAACTCCATTCTGATTTTGCGATGATGAGATACGCGAACAAGGCTGCTTTTGCTTTTCTTCACCAAGCGAAACAACGACGCCCACCAGGTTAGTACTCCACGTTGGTCTCTCCACTTCCTCCTCTTTTTCTCCGCAAACCCAAACCCTAACCCTAGCCGCGGAGGCCAATCCCCTTTGTTGGATGCCCATGCCCATGCCGCCGACGAGCTCACTAACTATGCTTTGCCTATGCAGTTTGGTCGCAGCAGCAGTTGGTGTTGCGGAGCCCAAAGGTGAAGCATGGCTGGAACAAGGATGCGGTGGCGGAGAACTACCACCCCCGCCCGGAGTTCCCCTTCGACCCGAGCAAACTCTGTATATCTTATTTTATATATATATATAATATATGATCCACAGCCTTTTCCATTTCTTGATTGAGTTTAGTGTATGTACCCCCAAATCAAAACCACCCTTGTTTTCACTTTCTTTCCTGCTGCAGCCGAGACAGAGATCATACTCTTTGGCTCAAACGGCTGCCGTCGCCATATCGATGTTAGGATCCGCCGCGAGACGGAGGATGATGAGTTGGATGGTGAAGAGACAAAACCCAAGACAAAACCCAATGAAGCCATGGGACTCGCCGGCCTGACTGGTCCACGGATCATGCTGATGGTCGGCTACCATCTCATGTCCATATACAACCCCCTTGTCAACGTCAACTCCACCGACGTCTACCCGCGCGTGGCTTCCTTCGATTTCCACAAAGAGTGTGCGTGAGCCCATATATACCCCTAGTTAATCCACCACCACTTAATTCCACAATCATATAACCTTGTTCTTTCTTAAATTGTGATGAGTTAGCTAGTCTATTTGCATGTCCATCCTATTTGTTGGTTCGTCTCCATGAGTGTTAGGTTAATACGCACGCCTCTTCAATCTTGTTAACAGCAACAGTTGGGCTTGGGCCACCACTTCGTAAGATAACTCCCTTCAAGATGCTTAGGTTCGAATCATCGGTCAATGTCCTTCATTTAAAGATAATTGAGTCTGCCGTGCGCTACCCGGTCAACATATATGGCACTGTCCTTGCGAGGGATCAGATTGACTTTAGACGGGTCTATCTGTTCAGGCGTGGTAGGGATGATCCCCAGACCATCACTTCGCCGGTATGTGTTCGTTCAACTATTTATTCTTTCTTATTAGAAGAAGAAAAACCTCTCTCTCTCTCTCTCTCTTTGAAATATAATGTCTCATGCTGCAACTTTTTGATGTTACTATTCATTTCCTAATATACAAGTGACTAACTAGTTTCATCCAAACACATGAATGATAGCCCTTGTTAGTTTAACATAATCTTAACATCATTTTGATTTGTTCGGTTGCTACAGCCTTATTTTATCTAATGAGATCACTTTAAAATTAGAGAGATAAAACTTATTCCACTATAAACGGACGGGGCATAATGTAATTTCCTTTCGTTAATCTCTTTTGCAGGATGATATGCTAAGTTTGATAGGCCCTAATCGAGGACTTGCTGCAACAGACTCGATGTTTTTTGAAATAAATTTGAGGATAAAAGACGGTGGAACCAAAGACAAATGCTTTAGCAAATGTATGTTTGAACACGTTGTCGCCTTCCATGATAGACAGCCCATGATTCGTTGTGACACTGGTCATATGAGCACTGTGGAATTTGCATGTACGCATGTTGGAACTGCCGTGGAAGCTAGAGTTGAAGTCAGTTTTCGCAATGAGTTGTGTAACTGTAACGGTAAAGTGACTGCCTGGACGACTCAAGATGTTGAAAATCATATAATTTTGTACGATAGTGAAGCAGCAGGTGCTATGACAACGACCGTGGGTAATGATAGACTCCTCCCGTTATCTCGTTGTTTGGTAGCTGTCCCATTGGATGATGAGTTGGTGCTTGACATCTATATTCTTGATGAAGACAAACATTTGGTGCTCAATTTTGGTCAGTCGGATGAAGCGCGTGTTTGCAACCTAGGTTCTATTGAGCTACAAGTGAATGTCACTTGGACAGCAGGCATGGTCAAAAGGAGGTATTTTCGGTTGAATGATATTAGATATCGAAAGGGTTATAAATGGATAACAAATTGGGAGAAGTGAATTAGATTTACCCATTGCATGGGATGATGAGATAGGAAGGGTTTGGGCCGCATTGGCCTTGCTCTAAGCACAGAGAAATTGAGGTGTGGAACTATTGATTTGAGATGTGTAATTGTTGGGAAACCGTTACATATGAAGTAGAGACTAGTTATAGACCGCAAAATATTTACTCCTTTGAATTTCAGTCTTAAGTTTGGGATAGCACAACGATACTATAGAGTTTGTTTGTCTTATCAAAGTTGTGAGCCATCCAGTCTATTTACTTATGCTAGTATTTGTTGATTATTAGTTAATTGGTTGAAAATTAATAGCTGTTTGCTTCTGTGCTTGACCGTAACCAAATGTGCATCACGAGTATTAGAGGAATCGCTCCAAAGTGCTATTGGAAAGAAGGCAGCGTATCCCGTGTAAACGGTATATACGGTGCAAACCGTGCAAACCGCGTGTCTCTGCCGTTCAATTCCATCCGACGCCTACCCACGCGCTGTGGAATTAATCCCGCGTGCCCGAGCTCCACGAGCGAGCCAGCCGCCCATCCCTAGCCGCGAGCCCTCCCGCTAGCGCCGCTGCCCTCCCCGGCTGCCCTCCCCGGTTCCCCTTCCCCCAAGCGCCGCCACCTCCCCCTTCCTCCAGCAAGCGCCGCCACCTCCCCCTTCCTCGAGCCCCGCCGGTCTCCCCCTCCAGCACCGCGAGCGCCGGCCTTCCCCTCCAGCGCCGCTGCCGCCGCCCCGCCCCGCGAGCTCGGCCTCCCCCTCCAACGAGCCCCTCCAGTTGATTGCTCTGTGGCAATCAGTTGTAGCATAATGCAGCCATCAGTTGTGATTGAATTTGCTCATCCAGTTGATTGCTCTGTATCTGTGATTTGCAATCAGTTGTAATTGAAGCTGTGATTGAATGTTATTCTAGATTTGCAATCAGCAGTCATTGAATTTTATTGTACAATGTGAAATGTGCATTGCAATTGGTCTCAGCTCCTTCAAAATCAATTCAAAAGTGCTAATCATGTACAATCCTGGGATAAGGTTCATTTTTTGTCAACAGGGAAGGCTCCCCCTGCACATGGCTCATGTTCATTTTTTGTCAACAGGCATTAGGTGTACTCATGCTTGAAGCTTCTCAGATTAAATTATTAGTGTTGACAACTTGGTGAATATCTAACCATTCTTTTTTCAGTACTGAGCTTTCTTACTGTAAATATCCTGCTTCTGCACAATACTTGATGAATATCTAACATTTCCTTTCTCAGTAGTGAGTTTCATATTGTAAATATCCTGCTTAAAGACACTCTCTGAAGCTGAAAAACAGCTGAGGGTTTCTAATGACAAGATGACCTGGCTTCCTGCTGCTCTGCTTCAGCTTGCTCCTGATAAACAATATATACAGCCGAGTTCATCCACAAGTACACGTATGATAGGCAATACGGGAGTTGGTTCTTGTAACAACATGGCAATCAAGATGTACTGAAGATGTACTGAAATGACAGATGATTTTTTGTAAAGTTTTAATGCTTGTACTGAGATAGCTTGTACACTTGTAACCTTGTACTAGAGCTTGTATTGACTCCAAATTTTGTATGCATATTCTAAATGAAATAGAATGCTTTGAGAACTTGTAATTACTTCAATTTTTGTATGCAAATTCCAAATGGTTTGTATGTGGTGTCTCTAGACATTGCACAAAATAAACAGAGAACTGAAATGACCATTGTGTTGCTGCATATAACTGTCCTCTAAAATAACATAGAGGCATTACATCTGAACATGGTACTAAAAAAAATAGAAATGTCCTCTAAAAGAACAAGGCTCCTGTCAGGCTCTTCCACTTGATGGAACTGACCTGGAATCTCTTCCACTTGATGGAACTGACCTGGAATCATTTGTTTGGACAATTTCTAGCATCATGGAGCACCAATTGATTGCATTTCCTGCATATTCTTGGAATTCTTTGCTTGCGTGGTTTAATAGGCACCTTTTCCTTGCCTCTCTTGATTCTCTTGCTTCTCCCCTTTGAATGAATATCAGTTGGTGGATGTATTTCAATGTCAACGGGGATATTGCAACCAATGAAAGCCTCATACTCATCTTGTCTAGTTTGCGTCGTTTCAGGGACAATTTGATCTAGATGACCCTCCATACTGAAAAACAGAGAAATGTCTTTAAATCTTTAGGTAAGTGAAATCTGGAAGATGACAAGGCTTCTGTTAGGCTCTTTCAGTTGATGAAAAACTAGAGCACCCTCCTGAACAAAAAAAATGAGCAAATCAAACCATATTTCATTGAAAAAAGGCTCAAGTGTTAACTACTGATTTGGAATCATTTGTTTGGACAATTTCTAGCATCATGGAGCACCAACTGATTGCATTTCCTGCATATTCTTGGAATTCTTTGCTTGTGTGGTTTAATAGCCACCTTTTCCTTGCCTCTCTTGATTCTCTTGCTTCTCCCCTTTGAATGAATATCATTTTGGTGGATGTATTTCAATGTCAGTGGGGATATTGCAACCAATGAAAGCCTCATACTCATCTTTTCTAGTTTGCGTTGTTTCAGGGACAATTTGATCTAGATGACCCTCCATGCCGTACACACTCGAAACTAAGAAGTCCATACCTTCCTTCGAGTGCTTGGCCTTTTGAATCAAGTCTTCTATTTTGTTTCTCACGCTCAAAATCTTTTTCCTTGTTGCGGCCTCCAAAGGGTCAATGGGCTTATCGTCTAGGAGGTTCCCATCTTCATCGTACACGCTTTCTCTGTAAAAGAAAAGTTCAAATAAAATTACTGAACGACAAAAACAATTGGTCAAATAAATTCGTAAATTAATTACCTTTTGCATGTTTTCTCCCATCTTTTCGTAATGTATGCCATTGGTAGCTCATTAAGTTTTTTACCTCGCAACACTAATATAATATGACGACATAGAATACCTTTCGACTCGAACAACTTACACGAGCAATTGGCAAACAATTTTGATGTGTGCCACTTTTGACTCGAACAGCTTACACGAGCAATTGGCAAACAATTTTGATGTGTGCCAAATAACCTCCCTGTCTTTGTTGGACTCATCGCTGATAGTCACAACTTTTGTTTCCTCCGTCATTATAATTCCCAAAACAGAACAACTGTCTCTCGCAGCTATCACTTCATCCTGAAATTTTTTGAACACCTCATGCGTGTACAATATGCTACCCTGTTTTTCCACCAACCAAGGAGTCAACAAACGTGGTGTCGTATGTAAACTAGTAGCATCTGCCTTTAACTCCTCCTGACGCTGGCATTCCAAGGCCGTATCAAACCTCAACCAAAACTGGACAAAAGATAACTTGCGATGAATAAAACTGTTAAAAAATGAGTTTGCACTCTCTGACCTTGAGGTGGTTCTTAGAATGCCTCCAAGTGATATGTCTATGAAATATGCTGGAATCCATGATTCACGAATACGATACCTTTTGGCCAACCATTCGTTTCCACCAAGATCAAAGTCATATATGATAGAATTCCATTGTGTCTCAAACTCATCACTAGTCTCTGAGCCCCAAACACATGAGTTTAATTTGTCCCAAAAACGAGGGTCCTCTCTAAATGAAGGACCTATCTTCTCGTTAACTTTTTCCATTATATGCCACATGCAAAGTCTATGAATTGTTTCAGGCAGAACTTTGTTAATGGCAGCTTTCATGCTCGCGTCTTCATTAGTAACAATCAGTCTCGACGCTTGTCCCCCCATCGCTGATAAGAAAGTTTTAAACAACCACTCATATGACTCAATCTTCTCATTTGCCAAGAACGCGGTCCCAAAAAATACACTCTGCATATGATGGTTCACTCCCGTAAAAGATGCAAATATCATGTTACATTGGTTAGTAGTGTACGTGGAATCAAAGGACACTACATCACCAAAATGCTTATAATTTTTTCTACTTGTACCATCAACCCAAAACACATTCATCAACCTACCATTTTCATCAATGACAAAGTCATAGAAGAATGCTGAATTAACCTCCTTCTTTCTCTCAAGTTGAGCAATGAACATTTGAGCATCTGCATCCTTAATTCTTAGCCTAAGACTACGGTAGTAGTTATGTAAGTCTCGTCTAGTGCATCCAACATTCTCAGACCCACCATCGCTGACATGAAGGAGCCTATATGCCTGCGAGGTGCCAATGCTAGCCTTGTGACATGTATATAGTGTTTGTTTTGCTCTCTCACTGAATGCACGGTTCGACTTAAGCAAATGCACCTTATCCAGCGGAAATAAGCCATGATTATGATGCTCAATCATTGACGCTATTTTGTACGTGTTATCATTGGTCAACTTAACATAGATATGTGCATCACATCCACATCTAGTTTCTGCCACATTCTTCTGATCACAGTGATCAACTTTTACTTCACTTTGTTCTCTCTTGTATCCTTCCCTATTGCACAAGAACCGCTTACTTTGGATAACTCCATCATCTTTCTTATGTTGATCAATACGAACAGAAAAACCAGCTTTATGTGCATTAGAATTCCAGCACGGCGTCGACACTTTCAAAGGACATGCCAACCATAGGCTTCAAACTGTCCTCATAATTAGGTGTAAACATTGAACCATGCAATACCACACATTGAAAAAATTAATTGGTGTGACACAAACATTATGGCAATTACAAATAGATCGAATACTCACCGAGGGAGGAATGATATAATTTTTTTTGGAGTGATCATGCCGATTTCCGGGTTTAATGGAGATTTCGATGTCTCCATCTCCATTAGACGTGCACCGGTGGTTGAACCAAAACCAATTGAACACTGCAATACCACACATTCAAAAAATTCATTGGTGTGACACAATCATTATGGCAATTACAAATAGATCGAATACTCACCGAGGGAGGAATGATATACTTTTTTTTTTGAGTGATCATGCCGATTTCAGGGTTTAATGGAGATTTCGATGTCTCCGTCTCCATTAGAAGTGCACCGGTGGTTGAACCAAAGCTGGACTGAGTGACATAATTGGGTTGCGGCATCACGGGCGACGACGACCTCACTGGCGGCGGCGGCATCATTGGTGGCGGCCTCACTGGTGGCGGCCTCACAGGCGGCGGCGGCCTCTCTAGTGGCGAACTCACAGGCGGCAGCGGCCTGAAGTGCGGGCTCCCCAGCGCTGGCGGCGGCTATCGCGAGGACGACAAGTCCGGCGGTGGCGGTCTCATGGGCGGTGAGCTCCCCAACGCTGCCGGCGGTTGCGGTCTCATGGGCGTCCAGGTGAAGCGATGAGGGAACGAGGGAGCTCGGGCTAATGGGGTTGGCTCGCAGCTAATGGGGCGCGTGGAGCTCGGGCTCGCGTGGCTGTGCAAAACGCTATTAGCTCTCGCGCGTGTGGATCATCGGATGGAAACGCAAGGCAGCGATGCGCGGTTTGCACGGTTAGCACGGGACAGACCGTTTGCACCAGATACGATGTTATCATTGTATGATACTAATGTCTAACTAGTAAAATATAAAAAAATCTAAAAAATAAAAAATAAAAAATTGTAAAAGTATTTAAAATGGGCTGATTAGAATTTTAGATGAATTATAAAATTTCTTCTATGTAATTTGGACTTCAAATAAAAAAGATATAAAAATGTGAAATTTAATTACAAAGAAAATCAACTGCACGTATTAGTTAGTTGCTAGGCAACGTGTGTACGTGAGCGCAGGCGAGGCGCAAGGCAACGTGTGTACATGAGCACACGCGAGGCGTGCGCGGGAATCCAACTCCTCCCATCTTTTGTCTAATAAGGTTATCAAAACCTTAGTTCCTAATTTCTTTCTAGTCATTCCTTTAATTCCTATTATATACATCCCCTGATGTATATATTTATATCCAGAATATTTTAGACTATTTTTCAATTGCTTACTTACTATACTTAATTCTACTGGTTGAGATACAACACTTAATTCAACTTCTCTAGAGAGAGAGAGAGAGAGAGAATGGCTAGCGTGCACCCCAGAGCACGGAGAGATCCGTGCTCCCAAGTCATTTTCGAAATCCGAGATTATTATCGATTGATCCGAACCGTTGATCTTGTTCGTCTCACTGAAATGTAGCCAGTGACCAAGTTTCGTATTTTTTTGAATTTATTTACTATTTGTTTCCTATTTTCAAAAATCAGCTTTTTTGGACGCACCACGACTAATTGGAAGGCTGATTTTTTAAAATAGAAAACAAATAGTAAATAAATTCAAAAAAATACGAAACTTGGTCACTGGCTACATTTCAGTGATACGAACAAGATCAACGGTTCGGATCGATCGATAATAATCTCGGATTTCGAAAATGACTTGGGAGCACGGATCTCTCCGTGCTCTAGGGTGCACGCTAGCCATTCTCTCTCTCTATATATATATGAAAATAAAATGGGACTCCATGGAATCTGTGCTCCATGCCTTGATGCTGTTGGATTCATCCAAGATCCATGCACATGAAGTTGATACATGCACAACAACACCACCATTTGCCATACAAATGTGTGAATGCAATAACTACGTAATTAATTGTTTGCAAAGAAGGTACGGAGCACAGACTCCATGCTCTATATATATATGAAACGCCATTTATGCAAAACGAACGTTAATATGTCCTTTCTACTAAACCTAACATATAGTGATAGAAAAATACATCTTGTCACTGTGTGTGATTTGATGAGTTTTTCAATGAACTCATTCTTGCAAGCTTCTGCTTGTGGGCTGTCGACTCAATTTCGGCAGGTTATGAAGACGGCGAATCATCCCTTTTTGTTTGAGGATGAGCTCTTTAGAGGGGAGTAGTTGGGCGCTCTTCCCTTTTCAGTAGCCTGTGACTCTTGATGGGACATCTTATTTCATTTATGTTTGCTTAAGCTGTAATAAATTACTCTGATTACTCGTGTGTGATTCGTATTTGGTCCTGCGTGGCAAATTATTGGTACTTTATTCGTAAGACTTACTGTTAAATAAATACTCTTTTTGAACATTGTAATATATATATCATTTATAAAGTCATTTAATGGGCTCCTCCGCAGCTTAGAGCCGGCCACAACCGATGGGCTCCTCCCACTCCGTGTCCTCATCCACGCGTCGCTCTCCTCTAAGACGATGGTGCTTCCGGAGTACAAGATGTCGTCAACGATATGGGGTGTGATCCAGGACCACAAGGAGCGTCTGGTCTCACGCGTGCTCGTGCTCGACTTCATCTACTTCAGTGGCGGATTTAGGATTTAGCAAAGACTGGAACCAACACAGGTGGACCTAGGAGTTAGTGTTGTTTGGTCTTCTACTGGAGTGGAGACAACCTCTGTTCAAGACTGATGTATAGGCTATAGCTACGAGATTGGCAAAAATACATTTTTCTCCTAGGAGATGGAGCTGGTGGCGGCGTCATCAGCAACCCAGGCAGCGGTGGCGTAGAGCACCCAGCCTTTCCACCCCTGGAGCAGCCACCGCCCATCCACGTCGACGAGGAAGTCCCTATGGTATCTCTTCACCTTCTCCCTCACCATCTTCACCACCTCCGGCTTTAGCGGCAACTGCCTCAGCCCAGCGCGGTGGTTCTGCACCGCCCACTGCCTGTACGTCTCCGGCCGGTCGACGTGGTCGACGCCCTCGCAGGCCACCACGTTGAGGGCGGCGCGCCCCAGGAGCACCCGCTCGATGAGCAGCCGCACGTCGTTGCCGCGGGGGATGGTGGCGTCCAGCGCGTCGAAGTAGGCGGAGTAGTAGGCCTTTGTGAAGAACAAATATATTAAGGGTAAACCTTTGTCCCTCATTAAAAGTAATATTCATGATTCTTCTGTTTGGAAAAACATTTTGTTTACAAGAGAGTTTTACATGAGCAATAGGGAGGTAAAGGTGGGTGATGGTAAATTAGTGGATTTTTGGACTGATAGATGGCTAGGATCTTTTTCTCTTAAATCTAAATTTTCTGAGTTGTTTGGGATTTGTGAATTACAAAGTATTTCGGTGTTTGAGGCGAGGCAGAGGGAGTGGAGGCTCCCTTTTAGACGTTGGCTTAACCCTGATTTGAGTAATGTTTGGAGGGGGGTGGTTCAAGAGTGTATTTCTGTTACTTTTACAGAGGTTGCTGATATTTTTGAGTGGAAAACTGGCCCCTCTAGGAAAGGTTTTTCAGTTAAAAATATGTATGATTTCGTTTGTGGTACTGAAGTGGGTTCGCTTAGATGGCCTAAATTGATCTGGAAAGCTAATATTCCTTTGAAAATCAAGATTTTCGCTTGGTTAGTCTTTCATAAAGCTGTCTTAACTAAAGATCAGCTAATTCGCAGGGGGTGGAATGGGTACCCTTTTTGCATTTTCTGTTCAGGCCTAGAAGATGTGGATCATCTGTTTTTTCGTTGTTCGATTTCCCTTGGTGATTTGGAGTGTGGTGGCATCTGGTTTTAATTCAGGAAGTCGACCTATAAGTTTTGGAGGTGCTTTTAAATGGTTTTATCAAGTTTGGCCTGCTGGGAAAAAGTTTTCAGGAGTCTGCATTTTAGCTATTTTATGGTCCATTTGGCTGGCCAGGAATAATTGGTGCTTTCAAGGTCGGATGATTTATTCCCCTTATACAATTCTACATTCGGCTTGTGCATTTTTATCTTATTGGGCAGGGCTCTATGCGGAGGATGACAAGGATTTACTTCGGGCAGGAGTGGAACAATTCAAAAAGATGCTTCAGAAAATGGATGGAAATCAGAAAGAAGGATGCTTTTTGTCAGACTCTGGAAGTCCCAATCGGAAGATCTGATTCGTGTGCAGGGAAGACTAATTCTGTAGTTGGCGTTGGAGTGATGCTTTTTTGCTGTGTTTAGGTTCTGGATAAATGTTGGTAGCTCTAATATCTGTAATATGGAGTTCTGGGTTAGTACTGGAGGTGTACTGGTTGTGATCTGGATGTTAGTTTTCCCCTCAGATTGTGGTAGCCTTTTATTTGGTGTATGGGGGACTAAATACTATCGGTTTTGGTTCTTGTAATTCTGTTTCTATTTTGAAATGGAATTGGGGAAGGGTCCCCTTCTGCAAAAAAAAAAAAAAAAAGTAGTAGGCCAGCGCCTCCTGGAACCTCGTCAGGAAAAACGGCGCGCCGCCGTAGGTGCCGTTCGCCACCCACTGGACGAACACGTCAGGCCTCATGGCGCGGATGTTGCGGAGGACGGCGTCCCGGGGACTCGCGCCGCCGCCGCCGCCGCCGCCGCCGTCGTCGTCCAGCTTGCCGAGGTCACTCTGGCAGTTCACGACGAGGACCTCGTCGGGGTGGATGTTGAGGTCCTCGTCGTGGACCGTCTCCCACCTCACCGTGACGCCGCGGTACTCGAACGGCACGCCGAACTCGCTGGCGTAGGCTCTCAGGCGGCGGCCGGTGTCGTCGACCAAGGAGGATGGCCGGAACCCGGGCTGGGGGAAGTCAATACCGGTGATGCTCACCTCCGGCGGGCCGCCGTCCCGCGCCGCCAGCTGCAGCAGCAGCCCCGGCTACTGGAACCCGTACAGCACGCCGTAGTCGATGATGTGCAGGTGCCGCCTCCCGGCGACGGCGTCCATGATTGTCTTGTTGGCGAAGGTGAACTTCACCTTCTTCACCGGGGTCGCCGCCATGAACAACCGTTGGTGTTCGAGGAAATCCACCGTCGAGATGCGCTGCGCCATGAGCAACCGGTACACCTCGCTCCCCTTGCCGGTGAGCCGCGCCTCCAGCCCCTCCGCGAAGCAGGCCGCCACCCTCTGCATCGCGTCCCCTCGCGGCGACGAGTGCCGTCGGATCTGCTTCAGCAGCTCCGCCGCGCCCCGCCGGTCGCCGGCGGCCACCGCCTGCGCGCAGCTGATGAGCATGGTGCGCAGGTCGACCATCGCCGGCACGGCCGCCACGGCCACCACACGCCGCCCCCGCGCCGCCTTCCTGAAGGATCTCGTCCTCGCGGCTCATGGCGACGCGCAACTCCTGCATCCTCTTCATGCACGTCTCGTACTGCTGGAGCATCAGCTCGTCCTTGATCTCGCCGGCGCCGGCCTCCTCGCCCAGACTCCGCCTCCAGCTCCAGGTCGTCGTGCTTGTTCTTCCGGTCGCTGCCATTGCCGGCGGCGAAGGCACCCGCTGTTGTCTTGCTGTTCCGGGGAAAGAACTTGTCGGAGGCGGCCTCGAGGTCGACGGCGAGGGCGCTGTTCGCCGGCAAGAACTTGCTGGCCTCCTCCATGCCCTTCAAGAACGCCTCGTTGAGCATGGCCATGTTGCCGTCGGTCTGGCCGTTGATGAAGGCCGCGGCGAGAGCACGCTGCTCGCTGTAGCTGCCGGCGGGCAAGGTGATGACGACGGTTTTGGCCTCCTCATCCTTGCCGTTCGAGAAGGCAGAGCTCTTCTGGATGCCCGTGGCGCCGCCGTTTTGACCGGCACTGACGAAGGAGGGGTTTTCATTGCCGGCCGCGCCCCTATCGCCGTCGCCGGAGGTGGCGGCGTCAGAGAGGATCTGCACGTACGGCTGCTGGGCGTTGAGGCGGGGTGGTCGGGGTACAGGTAGAAGAACTTGTCGTTGATGTCCTCCTCCATGAGCATGTGGGATATGTAGGGGAGGACGTCCATGTCGTCGGAATCGGGGTCCTGGCTGTGCTGCGGCGTGGGCGGCAAGTCGAGGAAGACGGAGGGGGAGAAGGGCTCGGGGTCGACGAGGAACGCGTCCTCCGGCGTGGCGGCCATGAGCGAGTAGCTAGCTAGGTAGTGGTAGCAGCGATGTCTGACAGGTGGTGCGGCAGACGTGAGCCGGCGGGTGGCGGCGCGGCGAGTATAAAGACGAGCTCCGGTGGTCCAGTCTCCAGTGAGCTTGCTGCTAGTCCAAGCACGAGGGAGGAGACATGGACGGATGCATGCAGGGGAAGGTTCGGAGCAGCGAGGCATTGAGGGAGACAAACGAAGGAGATGTTAGTCTCCACACAGCGATGAACACCTGCGATGCTCAAAGAAACTCAAAGACACACGCACGCGAACGCTAAGTGAAAACAGAGGAATTGTGCAGCTAACTTCACCACTGCGTTTTCTGTTACTTTTGCCATTTATACGAGAGCAAAGATACATGCGCATGAGCGCTTCTCACGCCCCGCCGTTAGCCGCGTCCATCCCCATGACCGCAAGACGTGCGTCCCGTTCATGCCACAAGACTCGGACGCTGCGAGCTATTCTCGCCACGCCCAGCACACGCACGGCATCCACACAGATCGTGGCCTCGTGCATGCTTGTAAATCAAGAAAGCTAAACAACAAGCTAAACAAATACGAGCTAACAACCCGGCACAAGCTTTATTCGTAACAATGAGCATGACCTATTCCCCCAACTTCAAGGTAGAAAGAGACTCGAACTTAAGTGGGTGGGTTGTTCCATCCTTATCTTACCTCACTATTATAAAGAGTTCCTTTATCCCCCATTTAAAGGTCACTTCAATAGGTGTGTATATTGGTGCCCACCAGAAGTGGGGGAAGCATCAACCTATGTTGCGGTGAAAAAGGCGGAGGAGCCGAGGAGGCTTGGTCTGGGCCTGTTGCTGATGGAATGTGGTTTGGAGGGAGGCACAGAGGTGACACGCTGATGTTGGGCCGTCACACGGGATGCATGCTTGGATAGGTGGTTAAGTTCATATATCTTACATGATAGTTCACAGCTAGGGCTGGTTATCTAGCTTGAAGCTCGCTAACTGATTGTAGCTCGCTCGATTTTGGCCTGGCTCGGGCTCGGCTTGTGGGCCAACGAGCTCGAGCTCGAGCTTTTTTTGTTGCTCGGTCAGAAAATGAGCCGAGCCGAGCCTAGGACAGGCTCACTCGTGGCTCCCTCGAAGCTCGTGAATTCGTAGATTTCTAGGTATACTTTCAGTCCATGTCACTAATAATTGGTCTACCTACTTACATACAATTAGACATTCTGCCAACACAACCCAAACAAAGGTCCTAAGGCTTAAATTAAAGGCCTTCCTTGGCAGATCCCTTTTTTCAAACCCTAAAGATTGCTTATCAACTTGTTTATAAGGCTCGCGAGCCCTTACGAGCCGAACCGAGCCTCGAACGAGCCCGAGCCGAGACTGGAAGTGAGCGAGCCGAGTCGAGCCAGCCCTTGGCTCGCTCAAGCTAGGCTCGTTTCCACCCCTATTCACAGTGTGCAGAGTGCATACCTTTATCTAATTAGAGTGGAAAAGCTCCTTCCATCTTCG